>CM076404.1:40408744-40907191 GCA_038363315.1 Mugilogobius chulae | reverse complement strand
ACGCCACTCCCGGGCACGTGCGTCATCGTTTACTGCGTCGTTTTCGCGATTTTCCCCCTCCCGGACGCAATTCCAATTAGTCCCTCGCCGGGACTTCGTCTCTCGGCTCGGGCCTAATAATAATAATTAAAACCGCGCGCGGTGATATAGCCCTCGCCCCCCCTTGCGGCCGCGGAGCTGAGCCACCGCGGGATACTAGCCATCGCACAAGTAGCCTGTCGTCCTTGTGCGTTTTCTGCCAACAGCACTCTCCCCTATAAGCTATAGTATACTGCTCTATTCACTGAAAGCACAAATTGTGACATTGTGAAAGCTGCACAGTTGAAGATAGAGGTATGCTTTCATTGGCTTTTTTGTTCGGCATCCCGAAGGCAATAAGTGTGCCAATTTCAAGTGTCTTGACAAAGAATTTTTTTCATCCAATTTGAAGTTTTGCTATGTATTTCAATGGGAAATGTTGGACGTTGCCACGGTAACACGGTTGCAAATAAAGATTGCTTCCATTGGCTTTTTTGTTCAGTATTGGATGGAGAATGCGTGTGCCAATTTCAGCTTCCTAGGACAAAGTAAAGATTTAACCCTACCACTCACCCTACCCTCCACTCTGGCCAAATCTGTCAGTTCTCCATTGAATAACATGGGTTTTGTCTTTTTCCTTTGCCGTGGCCAAACGCTTGCAGATAAACATATAGTCCCATTGGGTTTTTTGTTCAGTGTGATGTGGAGAGTTAGTGTGGTGAATTTGATGCATTTTGGTGAAACTAAAAATTTTATCCCATTCAAAAGTAAGGGGGCGCTGTGGTAAAACGGTTAAAGATAGAGGCGTGTCATGATTGACTTTTTTGTTCAGAATGTAAGAATAATATGTGTGCCAATTTCAGCTGTCTAGACCAGAAAATTTTTTTCCCCATTCTACAAGTTTGCGTCTCCATTGGATAACATGGGTTTTTGTCATTTTTACGTTGCCATGGCAACACGCTTGCAGATAAAGTATGCTCCCATTGGGTTTTTCGTTCAGACAGTGAGAAGGATGTCTGTGCCAAATTTCATGTGTTACGACAAACTAAATTTTTGGGTTCAATGCAATTTTCAAGGGGGCGCTGTGGAGCATTATTTGACATAGAGTTTTTAATGTATATCGTTAGATGCGGCTTGCGATTTGAACAAAACGTATATTAATGCCGGAGAATAGAACTTTGCGTGTCAGAAATACGCATATTTGAACGCATTGGAAAATGTCACTTTTGATTTGTGGCGTGGCCACACCCACATTTTTTAAGTATCAGAAATCTATCGAAAAACCCAAAGGCACAAGGTCTGTTGATGTAGTTCCAAATTTTCATCCATTTAACATAAAACAAAAATGGAAAAAAATAAAACGTGAGATGAAAAATTTCCCAAAAATCAGGTTCCGCCCACGATAGCCGACGCCCTGTAGGGTTTAGGGTGGGTCATAATGTAATTTTTTACTTGTCTTGACACAAGCTATGTTTCTGCCAAATTTCATTGTCTGCGATAAAAAAGTCTGTCATTGCCGTAATGTTTTTTGATTTTGAGGGGGCGCTAGCGAGTCATTTTACACATTAATTTTTTTGCTGTATAAAAAACAAAATTTTTCGCCGACCTTTAATTTTGGGTCAAATAAAATGACTTTTCGTTAACGTTAGGGGGTCAAAATTGAGTTTGAAAAGAAAATAATAATAATAATAATAATAATAATAACGGAAATTTTTTTTTCTCCTATTATTTTTCTCCTAAACTACAAGAGCTAGATCACTAAACTTTCTCACATTGTGCCCCATCCAAATGAGCCCTCTGTGAATTTTTTCGCATGTCTACGTCAAACGGTTTGTCTTGTACGAATTTTTGAAAATAAAATTAAAGGGGGCGCTATTGGGCCATTTTATGACATACCCTCTTGATATGCATATCGTGCGTTCAGTTTCAAATGTGCACAAACGCTCTATTTCATTTTCCTTAAAAAAATCTAGCAAAAAGAAAGATTTTTTCCAAAATTCAAAATTTTAACAATTTTGTTAAAAAATCACCGTGACCATACCAAACATGATATCAAAATTTCAAACCATTGATTTCATTTCACATGGGTTTACTGTGTTTGGCCAAGTTTGACGTGTTTTCGACCAAAATTGTGGACGTGCTGGCCAAAGTAGAGGTAATGCGCTTTTGCCGTGACGGTTTGATCCAAGATGGCCGACTTCCTGTACACTTGAGGGCGGGGCCACAATATATTTTTTTCATGTTCGGACCTGAACTATTTTTCGGGCCGGTTTCATATTTTTACTGCGACTTTTTTCGGCGTCGGGCTCCCATTGGCCCAATGTTATTTGATTTTCGAGGGGGCGCTACCGAGTCGTCTTTCATTATTTTTTCACGCGGTCTTCACTCAAAATTAGAGCTCACTGAGTTCTAATTTTCGACACCACTCCCGGGCACGTGCGTCGTCGTTTACTGCGTCGTTTTCGCGATTTTCCCCTCCCGGACGCAATTCCAATTAGTCCCTCGCCGGGACTTCGTCCTCGGCTCGGGCCTAATAATAAAACCGCGCGCGGTGATATAGGCCCTCGCCCCCCTTGCGACCGCGGAGCATGAGCCACCGCGGGCTACGAGCCACCGCATGAGCCCGCCCGTGTCCTTGTGGTTTCTGCCAACAGCACTCCTCCCCTATAAGCTACATCGTATGCTTCTCCATTCACTGAAACGACAATTATGACATTGTGACAGCTGCACGGTTGAAGATAGAGGAATGCTTTCATGGCTTTTTGTTCGTCATCCCGAAGCAATAAGTGTGCCAATTTCAAGTGTCTATGATAAAGTAAGTTTTTTCATCCAATTTGAGTTTTTGCTATGTATTTCAATGGGAAATGTTGACGTTGCCACGGTAACACGGTTGCAAATAAAGATTGCTTCCATTGGCTTTTTTGTTCAGTATTGATGGAGAATGTGTGTGCCAAATTTCAGCTTCCTAGGACAAAGTAAAATTTCCACCCTACCACTCACCCTACCCTCCACTCTGGCAAATCTGTCAGTTCTCCATTGAATAACATGGGTTTTGCCTTTTTTCCTTTGCCATGGTCAAACGCTTGCAGATAAACATATAGTCCCATTGGGTTTTTTGTTCAGGTGATGTGGAGAGTTAGTGTGGTGAATTTGATGCATTTTGGTGAAACTAAAAATTTTATCCCATTCAAAAGTAAGGGGGCGCTGTGGTAAAACGGTTAAAGATAGAGGCGTGTCATGATTGACTTTTTTGTTCCGAATGTCAAGCATAATGTGTGTACCAAATTTCAGCTTCCTATGAAAGGAAATATTTTTTTCCCATTCAAAAGTTTTGCGTCTCCATTGGATAACATGGGTTTTTGTCATTTTTACGTTGCCATGGCAACACGATTGCAGATAAAGTTATGCTCCCATTGGGTTTTTTGTTCAGATAGCTGAGAAGGATGTCTGTGCCAAATTTCATGTGTCTACGACAAACTAAATTTTTGGGTTCAATGCAATTTTCAAGGGGGCGCTGTGGAGCAATTATTTGACGTAGAGTTTTTAATGTATATCGTTAGATGCGGCTTGCGATTTAGAACAAAACGTATATTAATGCCGGAGAATAGAACTTTGCGTGTAAGAAATACGCATATTTGAACGCATTGGAAAATGTCACTTTTGATTTGTGGCGTGGCCACACCCACATTTTTAAGTATCAGAAATCTATCGAAATACCCAAAGCACAAGGGTCTGTTGATGTTAGTCCAAATTTCATCCCATTTAACATAAAAACAAAAATGGAAAAAAATAAAACGTGAGATGAAAATTTCCAAAAAATCAGGTTCCGCCCACAATAGCCGACGCCCTGTAGGGTTTAGGTGAGGTCATAATGTAATTTTTGCTTGTCTTGACACAGCTATGTTTCTGCCAAATTTCATTTGTCTGCGATAAAAAAGCTCTGTCATTGCCGTAATGTTTTTTGATTTTTGAGGGGGCGCTAGCGAGTCATTTTAACACATTAATTTTTTTGCTGTATAAAAAACAAAATTTTCGCCGACCTTTAATTTTGGGTCAAATAAAATGACTTTTCGTTAACGTTCAGGGGGTCAAAATTGAGTTTGAAAGGAAAGAATAATAATAATAAATAATAATAATAATGGAAAATTTTTTTTCTCCTATTATTTTTCTCCTAAACTACAAAAGCTAGAATCCTGAAACTTTCTCACATTGTGCCCCATCACAAATGAGCCCTCTGTGAATTTTTTCACAGTCTACGTCAAACGGTTTGTCTTGTACGAATTTTTGAAAATAAAATTAAAGGGGGCGCTATTGGGCCATTTTATGACATACTCTTGATATGCATATCGTCGCGATCAGTTTCCAAATGTGCACAACGCTCTATTTTCATTTTCCCTTAAAAAAATCTGGCAAAAAGAAAGATTTTTTCCAAAATCAAAATTTTAACAATTTTGTTAAAAAATCACCGTGACCATACCAAACATGATATCAAAATTTCAAACCATTGATTTCATTCACATGGGTTTACTGTGTTTTGGCCAAGTTTGACGTGTTTTCGACCAAAATTGTGGACGTGCTGGTCCAAAGTATGAGGTAATGCGCTTTTGCCAGTGACGCGTTTGATCCAAGATGGCCGACTTCCTGTTCACTTGAGGGCGGGGCCACAATATGATTTTTTTCATGTTCGGACATGAACTATTTTTCGGGCCAGGTTTCATATTTTTACTGCGACTTTTTTCGGCGTCGGGCTCCCATTGGCCCAATGTTATTTGATTTTCGAGGGGGCGCTACCGAGTCGTCTTTCATTATTTTTTCACGCGGTCTTCACTCAAAATTAGAGCTCACTGAGTACTAATTTTCGACACCACTCCCGGGCACGTGCGTCGTCGTTTACTGCGTCGTTTTCGCGATTTTCCCCTCCCGGTATCAATTCCAATTAGTCCCTCGCCGGGACTTCGTCTCTCGGCTCGGGCCTAATAAACCCATCGACTGAAATCCACAGGCTAAATGCAGCTAAACAGGAAGTGCACATCCTAGAAAAGTAGGCGGGACAAAATAGGGTCAATATGAAAAGCGAAAGCGTAAAATAAACACACATTCTGGTTGAAGCCACATAGCGACATTTTCTTTGGATTTAACGGATAAGTTTAACCCAAAGCTTGTTGTTTATCTACGTTTTCTCCGGAGAATGAGCTGATAAAAACTGCTAAAGCTAAATCTTTTTGATTACTTAGCATTTTAGGACAGTTATTTCCTTATTTTTGGAGGGAAAATGATCCATAACAACACTGAAACTGAAAAAGCAACAATTATAAGATAAGAACCTAAGAACAACTTTCAACAGTAAAATCTAAATCAATTATTATGAACATCTCAACATACTGTAGCTTACATAACTACATAACTCGCTTCCATTTCCTGGCTTAACATTCCCCCTGAAACTTTTCTCTTTTAATTGTCACTTGTCAGTCGGCGTGAAGTTTTCAAATTAATTACTTCATCTGTCAGCTCCAAAAATCTCCCGCCGTAAACACTTTTGACGGATCGCGCGGTAGGCTACAGTTAACTTACCGTATCCGTTTGATCCTGCCGTATAACGCCAATCCATTCATCCTATTGTCATTTGTCAGCGTCGTCAATTATTAGCATCCGCGATATTTAAAATGTGCCAATCTCTACCGGCGCGCCATGCAGATTCCATATGAGAATGTCACCTCCTATATTTGATTGCGATTTTGACAGTTATTATGTCTCAGTCACTTTGATTAAGCGAAAAGAAGACGGAGAAGATACGAGACGGTTGACGCCAAGTGACAATAAAAAAAGCAATCAACGCTGACAATATTTTGATGCCAATTCATAAACTTGGCGGGAAATGTAGATTGGGGGGTGAAAGTGGTGTAGGGTGTGTAGGGTGTTAGGCAAGGAAGCCACTAACGGGGAGGTGACCGGTTTGATTTGTGGTGTTGAAGGGATGATTCTGATTTTAAGAATAGAAGTTCAGCAGGTTTAGTCCTACAATGTTAGGGTTTCTGAGCAAGATACACACACATGCTCGATGTATGTGCGATTGGAAGGGCATCTGGTTTAAAAAGTCATTCAAATGGTTATGTTTGCTGTGGTAACACATTTTAAAAGTGGCAAGTCAATAATAAAAAAGAAAAAAAGATTACATTTACTAATAATATGTAATTGAAGTAATCAGGAGGAAATATTTTCTATAAATTTCATTTGTTTTCATGTGATGCATAAAATATTTAAGTAGAGCTATAATACTTGATGAAGGAAGGGCATGGTAAAAAAAAAAACATAAAAAATATAATAAAATAAATAAATAAATATAAAAAATAAAAATCTATCCTAATTACTATGTAATTGTTCTAAGACACATTGTAAATAATGTGGGAAAAAAATTAAATATAGGCCACTAAACATTATCATGAATTAAAAAAAATCTCACAAAATTCTAGACTCAAAGTTTTTTTTTTTTTTTTTTTTTTTTTGTTTTTTTATGTTCCATAACTATATATTCTTTTTGGGTATATGTTCGTCACTCTTCCAAATTTCCAATGATGGTAAAATAAATAAATAAATACAAATAAAAAATCCATCCTAAATATGTAGTTGTTTTAAGGCACATATTAAATAATGTGAGGAAAAAAAACAAAAACAAAAAAATATCGTGAATTTTAAAAGTCTATATTTTATGTCACAGGAATATTAAGCAATATTAAAAGAAGTATAATCTCACAAAGATCTCGTCTCAATGTTTTTTTGTTTGTTTTTTTAAGTTCCATAAATCTTTTCTCATTATGGATATATGTTTTTCACTCTTCCACATTTCCTTCTTGGTAATTCACAAAAATTCCAAATACCAATAATTTCCATGCATAAACATTTCCAGAATTTGCAATCCCTGCAATCACACTTTTAGTCACTTTAATGAAACATGAACAAGGATTTTATTAAAATTATTATGAGGGTCGTTGAAATTTTATAGTTCTATAACAAGGCCATTCAATGTTGTTGCACAAAATAGTTTTAACCTCCGTTTTAACATAATAAACGAAAAACATTTAATAAATAAAAGACATTCAGATACGTAACTAGAACTAGACAATACTACACAATCACCCAGAACCAAACCTGTAAATAGGAACAAATATATTGTCTAATGTTTGGAAGATGGGTCAGATTTTATTGACTGAAACTAGCCCCTAGGCCTTATGCTAAATAGCTTATAGCTTCTACATGAAAATAAATCTTTGCTTATGCTTTATTAAGGATAAAAATTAGTACTTGTAAAATAATACTCCCACTTTAATGCTGACAACATGATGCCAAGTACATCATAAACACAAACCGACTTCATAAACAACACCAGTGACCATAACCGAGGCCTTGAATGTCGCTATGGCAACGGGGTGGGAGGGGTAAACAGTCCGTGTGCCCTGGCCATTTCCTGAGAGTCATTAGCATGGAATAGGTTTGCAAGCCGCCCCGACCCCGCGACCCGGCCTCATAACTCACGTCTCGCACTGATGATGTCATCCATCAACGAGGGTCCAGCGGCGGCGAGAGAGAGAGAGAGAGAGGGGCAGCATGGGCGAGGGGTGGAGGGGTTGTCGTAGTACGGGATAGCCTGGATAATGATCGGGCTGCGGGATTTGTCGACGGCAGCAAATAGGTGTCAGGAGAGTATGAATGTGAAATATAGCGCGGCGGACAGAGAATGAGGCCATGTGTGAAAAGTGAGAGAGGGGATATGCTTATTCTGCTGGTGAGGAAAGAAGCAAGGTGGTGGTGGTGGTGGTGGTGGTGGGATTGGACCAGGCAATTTCAGACTTGAAGTGTGTCTTTTTTCATAGTTTGGAGCCACTTTGGAGTTCAATAATAGTCTTAAAAACTGGGTACGTTTGAAATAACTGTAGCGGTTTTTGAGGTATATATATGAAAATGAGTTTGCAGTGTTAGGTCTACATCTAGTAATATAGTAATTTATTCTCGTCAGAATGCAGGAAATGTGGTGTTAGCATGGTTGCACTGAGTATATCTGATTATAAGACACACTAAAATGTGTATAGGCTATATAGGTTGCATTTGTTTGTATTAAGTTTGTAGTGAATCTATCATTTTGCCGAATTGTTTCAAAGCTTGTGAAAAAAGTTGTTTATAATCTGGAAATGATGGTAGTTGTTTTACTGGGACAGCAAAACTTGCTCAGGATTTTGAATGTTGTGGAAAAAATGCTTCTAAGGTCATCATGATGAATCAGTAGGCAGCTCCAAATGTATTAAGCAAGCCAGCCAAATATGTGACTACTGTACTGCAAAATAAATTTAAAATACAAATTTTAAATAGATTGTACATTTCTCAGAGCTGTAACTATTGAGCACAGCATCTTTAAATATTGTCAGAATGAGATGCTTTGTGGACTTCAGCAACTTGGCTCAAAGAAATGATTTAAACATGTAGATGTGCATTGCTGTGTTTTTGTCAATGTTAGGGAAAAGGTATTGAAAATGTAATTAGTTACTATTACTAATTATAAATGTAACAAGTTACTACTTAGTTACTGCCCCAAGAAAGTAACTTAGTTACAGGGATTACTTTGCGTGTTTTATTGCAAATATCAATCAAATAGAGTTTTATATTTATTAATGACATTTAAAGGTACGAGGTTCAAGGTTTTTTTTTTTCTCTGTCTCTAAAATGTTTACTTTTTTGAGAAATTAAGCCAATTTAGGAGGAAGTCTGAGGGCCAACAAAAATGTGTCTAAGGGACGCATTTGGCCCCCGGCAGCAGTTTAGACATGCCTGCTTTAGAACCACTTTGGTGTAATTGTTTCTTCAAAAAATCTACACCAGACAAGAGTTTCTTGATTGAACACTCATACTGGGTTTCTGACATCTTTTAGTTGTAATAATTATATTTAAGGTGTTTTTAAATATAAAAAAAAATTAAGATTGTACTAAGCAATACTATGCAATTTGTGCAATGTAAGCTTGTAAAAACAAAAAACAAACAAAAAAATTGTTTTTGAACTTTATAAACAAGTAAGAACCCTTCCTGGTCTCAATTATTGACATAAATTAATTAAACAAACAAAAGTGGTAACAACACTTGCAAACATGATTTAGCAGAACGAACGTAGAATGTAATCGAATAGGAAGCAATATGTAAGACGCCATTTAAGCTAGCTGTCGACCCGTAGGTTAGCTTAAATAGGTTGAGTGACAGAATGGGATCCACCTGTCCTGTGTTTGTCGTTATGTTTCAAGGCAGCAGTCACAATATACTCCAAAAGGGCCCCAGCGTTTGTCAACACAAAGTTCAAAACGTCAGCTGCGCAGTGTGTGTGTAAACAGCACTTTGAATTTCTGACGACAAAAGTTTGATTGTAAATACCTCGGTTTTTGAAGCAATTTGGTTTGGGTTTGTCAAGTTGTAAATAGACACACCTGTTTCTTTTTTCTAGTAAAATCTGGAAAATAAAGGATGAGTTTGGAAACAAATCTGAATAAATTTAATGAATTCAATTTGTTGTATCAATGTTAGAATTTGTTGAATAACATAAGATGCACGTCTTTATTGTTGTATGTTTGCAAATATGATGTTTGTTGTAGTTAAACATCACTTCAACTTTACACACACTACTCTTAGTAAAGCCTTAATAAAGCATAAACAAATATCTAGTTATTCATGAACAAATGGATGAAAAAGTGTATTGCTTAGTATAAGCTAAGGTAGGGCTTGGTAATTAAGTAGTTACTAACTAAGCCTTAATAAATCTTTTCATCCATTAAATTGTCTTTGGTTCCTGAATTGCATTATTGTTTTTTTTTGCTTTGAGATAGAACATTTAAGTCAAAATTGAAGAAAACATGAATAGCATTCAGATAGTACATTGCATTGGTTTGCAAATTCAGTGAATATTTAGAGATCTTTAAAAAAAATATTTTGTAATTGTTTGCAAATAAAGAACACAAAATAAAAGTACAAATCTTTTGTACTTTTATAATGTGGTTTACTTTATTCATAAGCTTGTTTTTAATGTTTTTTTTAACCATCTTTTGCAACATGTCCTTGGGTGTTATGAAAATAAAATTAATTATAACTATTAGCAATAGCAGTAGCAGTTCTAGTGAGTAGTAGTAGTAGTAGTATAGTAGTAGTAGTAGTAGTAGTAGTAGTAGTAGTAGTAGTAGTAGTATAGTAGTAGTAGTAGTAGTAGTAGTAGCAGCAGCAGTAGTAGCAGCAGCAGTAGTAGCAGCAGCAGTAGTAGCAGCAGCAGTAGTAGCAACAATATTTACTTTACATCAATAAAACTCTGTCTTTGACTGGTTGAAAATAATTTGGAGGTTTATTTACTACTTCTTAATTTAGTAGTTCTTCAATATTAATAATACACTTTAAACTTTTTCATCTTATAAGTCATAATTTGTTCACAATGAAGGCAATGTAGCTCCTAAAAAGTGTTTTATTCCTGCTGAATTTAAAAGAGTTCAATAGAATATTCTTCAAGATTTCAAAAGCTGATTTTGACTGTTAACGCTACTTTTCAGTTGGATCTAGTTGATCTAGTCCTTCAATAAAAATATCCAGATCTAATGTGTCAACAAAATGAATAACCTTAAGCTGGTCTCATTCCACTTTTCTGTTTTTAACAACCTCGGAATGTGCAATTTAGGCTGTTTTTACACACAGAGTTACTCATTCCTCCACACAATTCACATTGATATCTTTATTATGTTTACCACTAATCAACAGTGTCATTGTTTGATGCCTAGTTAAAGATAAAGACACAATTTTCAATGTTGTAACAATCTAAAAACCTCCTTAAAGCGACCAAAGTTTATCCCTTTTAACTCCATACAACCCGACCCAGAATGGCCGCCTGCAGCCCACCACACCTGTACAACCCCTTTGCCTCTCCAAACCTCTCCAGTTACTCTCCTTTTGTTGACCCGTTCGGTAGCACACACCACACTTTTACGGCTGTCACCGGGGCCACCCACACTTCATGTTGCGGCTTTAGGCTCTGAACCTACCCACAATCCCCCACAACGCTGCGTACCGACATAAAAAACCCAGAGAAAGACCAAAATCCAGGGTGTGGACCGGCTTCGGCACACATGCATTTGTCATGGGCTTAGCGGTTACACGATGTCGGCGGCTATGAAATCTGAGAATGGCGTTTTAGACCTCTGAGTGACCTCTTTGTGTTAATTGCGGCGGTTGGAAAATGCCAGTAAATCAACAGCTAAAAGTGCACAGCGAAAGAAGAAAGAAAGGGATGATTAGTGAGGAAATGCTGTCAAATATAAAAAAAACAAAGTAAATAAAACTACCAAGCCCATGATTCCCTAATGGTAATGTAGTTGATTTTATTGACTAAAAAACGTGAAAAAAAAATTTAATACTTTATTCTTAGCAGTTGTGTTTTGCTTACCTAATGCATTTTAAGCCGTCTCACTGAGTTTTGAAGCACTTTTCACAACTTTCAGAGAAAGTCACAAGCTGAGTAGAGCCACGTTGCTATGGTAACCATGCAACCAACTCACAGCTTAAAATGCAAATTTCCCTTTTTTAATTGAATTTAGTGGATTAACACTGTAAACGATTATATGAATCAAGAAAAAGTTTGTGATGTTGAAAATCTGTTGAATATAACGGGAAGAAGGGCAGAGTTGATGAAATAAACATACATTTAACCAAAAGAGGGTGTTGCATATTTATATGTCTTAAAGTGAAAACTTGTAACATTAGTGGAGTTTTGGCCCAATTTATTAAATGGTCGCAACTCCCAAGTGTGATGTCATCATTTATGAACAGGAAGTAAATTTGTAATTCGACAAAATAGCTTAACTGGAATAAACTTTGTAAAATATTAAGTGACATCTTAAATATAATGAGTTTAACTTTGGTTACTGAAAATAGTACTTTAACCTATGATAGGCACTTTATTGTAAAATGCAATAGACGCTTGTAAAGATTTCATTGGGCTTCAATGCATTTATAGATACATAAATCCCCTTTTTTCCCCTAAATTTGTTCTTCAATCTGTGGAAATACTACTTATCTAGAGCCTTTTATGTATGTTTTATGTTTGAGGTCACTTGTAGTTTGTAGCTTATTTTAAGATGTAGTAAGGCACACATATTTTATTATTATCGAAAAGTGGGGCTCGGTGGCCAAACTTGGCCCTTCAACGGGTTTAATTTGGCTCCCAATTAGGTTAATTGTAAACATTTTAAGTTAAAATTTATCAGCTTTATTTTTTAGAAAACATGTTAATAAAATGCATTGGTTGTACAAAGTATATTTTTGTAGTTTTTGAAATACTTTTGTTGTGTGTTGTTTATTTTGTCCAATTTCACTCAGATACACTGCACTTTTAAAAATAATCATAATGTCATATAGGTGCGAAGTTACTTGTTCAAATATTCCACCAACTTTTTCATTGACTATTACAAAATGATTATGTTCCACTGAGAAATTTGGAAATGCTGATGATGTAACTAGATTGTCTAAAAGCGATACACACATTGTGCATAATATTGGATTTCTAACATGCACCCTAAACCCAATGTTCCAAAACACTCATTCATTTTACCCCCGTGGCCTCAGGAGACGACCGGGACATGTCTGTTAAATGGATGAAACCCAAACACGAAGAGGGGGATCAAAGACGTTATTGATAATCTTCTCCCAGACGTTCGATATGGTCAGTTACAAACACCAAGGCCAATATTCTTAAAAGAGGGCTGACCGCAGAGCATAAAACAGACAGCCCGTAAAAGCAACGCGGCGGCCGCAAATGAGCGACTTCAGACTTCAGCAGTGAAGTTGAGCATGTGAAAGAGAATGGAAAGCAGAGTGTGTTATTTAAGGCCTTTTCAAGACAATACTGAAGAATTTGATTGATATGAAAAGTGGAGCTGGTTGAATACTTTATCTAAAAAGTTGTATTGTGTCATATAGTCCAGATTCACTCAAACATACCATTATCATTGGTGATCTGGGGGAAAAGTATGCTTATTTTCCCTATTTTGATGGATTTAATTTTTGATTCAATTTAGTCTTTGGTTTTCATCAGTTAAATTGCCTTTTATGAACATGAACTAGTCTCATGCCCGCGAAATTGGTGCCATATTTACGTGACAGAGGATGGTCCGTGGAGCTCAAATGTCGATTTAAAAAAGACCAAATAATGGAGGATTTTATCATTTTCTTTGGAGGTGGGAGGAAGCCGTGGTACTCTAAGACAGGG
Source organism: Mugilogobius chulae (assembly GCA_038363315.1). Classification (NCBI taxonomy): domain Eukaryota; kingdom Metazoa; phylum Chordata; class Actinopteri; order Gobiiformes; family Gobiidae; genus Mugilogobius; species Mugilogobius chulae. Next base: position 40,893,899 of record CM076404.1, on the reverse strand, counting down.
AGTTTCTTAACCTTTTTGACGAATATATGTGCAAAGTACTCTGGGGCTCAATCTCATATTAAATGTGTTGTGTTTTACTGATTGTGCGGCCCTCAAGGACGTGCTTCCGGCCCAACTTAGGGACCTGGTCTGTGGTTAAGAATCACTGCACTAGGAGCAACATAGCTTCAGATATACAAACATATGATGAGCATGTTTTCACGCGTTTTACATAAATTTTTTACAAAAAGCCACACATTTTGGTTGAAGCCACTTGGCAAAATTTTCGTTGGTTTAACGTGTAAGTTTAGGCTTCAAGTTACTAAATTGGGCAAGTTTAAGACTGGGGCTTGGGTAGGTTAAACCCAAAGAAAATGTCACCATGTGGTTTCAACCAGAATTATTTTACGTTTTGGCTTTTTGTAACATTTTGTTGTAAAAAAGGTGTGAAAACGTGCTCATCATACATTTTTATCATTCGATGTATATCTAGGTTTTCTTCGCAGACTGCTAAGAGAATCCACAGTAACAACATGTAAACTACAGACAGACTGATCATGAAATGGTGATTTGTTTCTATACCGGATTTCAACCCATGATCTTGTTGTTGAAGAAAGAGCTCCAACCGCTCTGCCACAATGCACTCCTTAAAGTTGGGGTACAGAATTTTTGGCTGCAGTTATAATTTAAAAACATCTTTGCACAAACAGGAAAGTCAAAGTGGAGTGGTCCATAGGACAGCAATCTTAGTTCTCTTGTTGAGAACTAAAACACTTTATTATTCAATTCAGATTGAAATATATATTTTTTTTGTCTCAATGTGTTGCATTTTTATTACAGTTTTAGATGGAAAAGACAAACTTTGACTAGTTGATAACATAAATCTTCAAGTATTCTAGCTTTAGTTGTAAAAATTCATCTTGAATTTATAAGAACTAAGGTCAGAGTGAAATACTCAACCACACAAAAATAGGACCAACATTAAAACTACTCCCAATCATGTCTAACTGTTACCAAGATTCGAAAAAAGGAACTAAAACCTAACAGGAACTGAACTCCCATGTGCCGGAGTCTCCATTGTTTCAAGAACATCTCGCTCTGTCATAAGCAGGTCTGCGGGTTGCACCTAATCTGACACAAATAAGGGACTGAGCCCGAGCCGGAGGGGCCGCTGAGCCGATGGCCGTGGGATTTTTCACCGTCGTGTCTATACGGTCAGGCCAAATCTCCTTACTCAGGGCTTTTGCCAGCGCGCTGGGCCCTTTAACGTCCCCACTCTCCTTGATGAGACATCTTTCTTGTTTGTTCAAACCATCCATTACGCCGCGCTGGCAGCCGGACGAGCCGCGCCGCTGGCTGGTGTATTTATCACCGGGCCTGAGCGCGCTGCACGGCTGACAGTGGGCGATTGATGAGCGGGTAAGGTCCTGAGAGGCCGAGGAAGCCTTAATACAATGTAAATGACCCAGTCCCATTTCCAATCCCCTGGCCACCCACACATCCACGTCCATACATACACATCTGGGAGCTTATGTGTCGGAGAGAGCCAGTGCTCAAACTAAGAAAAGCGGTTCATTTTCTAGGTTTGATAATGTCATAGTTTCAGATGGTGAGTAAAATGAGATTTGAAAGAAATAGATACAGTTGGCATCAGAGGCCACGCCCACTAACGGACCTTTGTGGGGGAAACATAACATGGACAGTCCATCAGAACAACAGATTTGTCACTCACTGCTCAATTACTAATGTGGACTTAAACCACTTTAAATTTGTCAAATTTTGACTTAGTTTGGTGCGATAATCTTTGTGGTAAATATTGACCACAGTTTTACAGCGGTTAAGTTGTGAATTATGAAGAAATTGACCAATAAACATTGAAAATGAGTTCTGAAAGAGAATCTTTCCACATTTGTCGACAAAAAGCGTCACAATGCAAAGACAATTTCTCACGACTGACAGTTTCCTGGGAGTTTAAAAAACATTTAACACAATTTAAGTGTTACTAAATATTAATTTGTCAAATTGTAATATCTGTGTCATATATGTGGGTTTTGACCCACATTTACAATGTGGTTGCTAGTAACAGTTGTGGATTTACTTCTACATGTCATATTTGCTGGACAAAATACAACTACAAATATCATAAAAACAGCCATTCTAGGTGAAAACAATCTTAAATATAATCAAGTTCACTGTCTTTTACTGAAAATTTGGTCTAACTAACTAACTAAGAGGAATAAAGTGAACTAATAGTCCAAATATGTAAATATACCCTCCAACGCTAACAATAGCTGTGAGCTAAATGCTAACAGTTGCAGAACTTTCTGTTTATGCCACATCTACAACTTTTATTTAAACTTTAATCTGATTCTACTCGAATTGGGTGTGCTTACTTTATTAACACTTTATTCACCAGAAAACATCCTAAAAGATGTTAAAAGTTCAGTTTCTCATAGGACTGTGCCTATGATTTCCCCCACAGCAGGCCACGCCCCCAAATATGTTTGAATTACTTCTATTGTGCTCATTTTTGGCGTCCTAAAAATGTTACAAACAGAAGTAATAACTTTTCTCTCAAGAGCATTTAGCCATGTTAGAATGTTGTTACATTATGAAAAATATACTCGCAGTTGTATTTAAATTATGTTGTCTAAATTTCTAGTGTTCAAAATGCTCTGTTTCACCCTCTGATGTCATCAAATGAGAGCATAGTTAGCAAAATTTTGAGCCTGATTTTTACTGAATTAAGGTGCAATTCACTGCTCTACAAATCATTAAACAATCTTAAGTTGGAGCATAGTTATTTATACCTTTTAATTTATTTGCAATTGTCACAAGAAGCAGTTTGAATTAGGCTAAAACAATAGCTGTAGCATAAAATTTAGACAATAACATGGCTGATCTATCCAAATGACTCTTGCAAAGTCATGCAGAGTCTAAAACACAGTGGAGTGTGTCTTTTAATACAACTTAATGACATGACAGAGTGTTTTTATTTTGAAATCTGATGTTCTTTTGTGCAGGGAAGTTAAAACATACCCATCTCAGTTCTTCCAGAGAAATGAAGTTTGTGTTTTTTTGGGGGAAAGTGTAACATTTGCGCTGTTCTGAGAGCTTTGTTGTGGTCCCAAAGTCTTTAGAGGTTTTGAGGGCTGAGGTTATCTTGATGACCCTGCCTTGTCCTTAATGGGTGGCTTGGGGTTAGGCTAACACTGGTCAACCACAATTCTCTAGCCGGAGAGACTTAAGCACTCTGGGTCTAATACTTCACATCTTAAAGACTTTGGTGACATTCCTTTGTATTTTCAAGATTAGTCGAAGATATTACCAAGTTTATACTAACATGTTGTTATGGTTGTTTGACAGAAAAATGTTTTCTATGTATTGTATGATGCTTAACTAAGAAAAAATGTGAATTGACAGAAAAATCACCCACAAAAGTAAATAAATACCAAATAGTTTCTCCCAGAATGCTACATTTGTAACGCAAAAATGGCAGGAAGCAACTACGTCTAGCTGCCACTATATTGACCAAATATGGTAAGGCTAGTCAACATAAGGCTCTGGGGCCAGATCAGGTCCTCCAACAAATAAATCCAATGTTGACCCATTTTTCAATCATTCTGAAATACATTTGTTTTTATTTATTAACTTAGCTTAGCTTGTTGCTGATTTAGACCTTTTAGGATTGTCTTGTTCAGACCCAGTGTGTTTTCAGTTTAGTTCTGGTTCACTGGTGCCAAAGCGGGGCCTGGGGGCCAAACTCGGTCCAATTTGACCTAGGTGCTCAAGTTTGTTAGGACTACATTTTTGATTCAAATTAGTTTTAGAAAGTGTTGAAAACCGTCAAATGACTCTAAACCAAGAGTAATCTCAGAAACACGTTAATAAAAGGCATTGTAATCTTAATCTCTTCTCAAGTAAACTTTAAATGCAAAACAAATTAACTCTTCTAGTAAGTTCTGGATCAGAACAGTCTAACTTTGTGGCCTTACCAGCATGCCAAAGCCTGATCCCGTCAGATCTCAGAAGCTAAGCAGGGTTGGGCCTGGGCACTTCACCCACATTGCCTAGTATGGATCTGGTATGTGTATGAATGGTTGGTGGTGGTCGGAGGGGCCGATGGCGCAAAATGGCAGCCTCGCTTCCGTCAGTCTGCCCCAGGGCAGCTGTGGCTACAATAGTAGCTTACCACTACCCAGTGTGGGATGAATGAATAATGCAGAATGTGAAGCGTCTTTGGGTGTCATGAAAAGCTCTGTATAAATCCAATGCATTATTAGTATTATTATTAACTGAATGGTAACAATGTTTGCATAGTCTTTGGTATTTTATATAGATACAGTTATATAATTGCTTTTACTTAACAATGTTAAACAGATCTAGTAATGTGGATATTTTTGTGAGAGTCCAAATTGTGTTGAAAGTATCTTCTGGCCCAGAAAAAGCAACCGGCCAAAAATTCTGTTAGTTCCTGAAGCTTAAATGAACCTCTAACAACGTCTCTAACTTCTTTGACACAGCACTCCCAATCGGCGACACGCAAAAATCAAACACGCATAAGTCGTACATGGCTCGAATTAAATTTTACCTTGAAATTCTAATGTCATACTAATGAAGGCGGATATCAGCCTCAGCAGCAGCAGCAGCCTCTCGTCTCCGCTCGTCTCATCCCTTTTAATTAAAGGTGAGATGAAAAAAAAAGAAAAACTGTCTGGAGGAATGTCTTCAATTAATAACAAACAAGGCTAAGATTGGACAAATAATGAGGGCCCCGGTCGGAGAAAAGGATTAATCTGATTTGTACTTGTGTATAGGGGGCCCCTTTAATATGCTAAAATCATTAACAAAGGAAAGATGATAATGCAAGGCTGGAAATACATTTTTTGATTGCCTGGTGCTGACATTTCCTTGGCGAGAGGAGACGCGGAGGTTTTTTTTTTTTTCTTTGCTTCTTTGTGTGAGCGTGCGTGCTATGCTAGTAGAGTAATAACATGCATGCGATCATTAGCGGAAAGCTGTAAAACTAGCCATGTAGGACAATTTGGGCACGGGAATATGTCAGTGGATGGTTTAATGTATGGGGAAGAAGATGCTAATGCTAATAGGAAATCTAATAGCGTCATTAAAGGAAAGTTTCATATGCTAACCATACTTACAGTTCTTTTAAGTCAGCTAAAATACTTTGATTCATAAATATCTTTGCAGAAAATGTGTATGTATGCTGTAGTAGTTTATAATACATCAACAAATTGGTATTGTAAGCAGACTCAGTGACAAATTCAGTGCAGAGCTGTGAGATGTTTTTAAGGGCTGCACAAAAAGACCCCTAAACAAACTTTGTATTGAAAAACATGAGCTGGGAATTGTGTGAATTAAGACAGTTGTGTGATATGGTGTGATTATGGAATAGACTGATCATAATGTTGGACACAAGATTATAGATGTATTTATGTAATAAGTCAATGTAGAACATCAAAGAAATAAGAAAAGTACATGTTGAATGTATATTGAAATGGGGGTCGCTGTGTGCCCAGCTCAGGTGTGGTTCTGCCTCTGGAAATGGGATGTTTTCAATTTGTCCCAGAGAAGAAACATGTGTGCACTTTAAGTGATTTCAATGATATAGAAAATTAAATAGATTTTTAAAATATTTTTTAATTGACTTTGTATTATGATCTGCTGAGGGAATTGTTTTTTGGTGTACCTCTGTTTGGTTTTTCAAATGTTGAAACCTGGGATCTCTGTAAGAGGACACTTTATGTTTGATATTTGATTATTAGGCTTAGTAATGTGACATCATCCATCATTAGAATGTTCAGTTGGCCTAATGTTAAACCAATGGAGATTTTAAATAGCTAAATACTGTTAATTAAATCATATTCTGACACTACAGAGTGACAGATAAATTTACCAGTTCAGACCCAGCAGTTTATTGGGCTGTTCCATGGCTGTTTTGTTTACTGTTTTAAATCATTTTGTCTAATGTATTCCTATGGAAGTTCAGCTAAATAGACAACAAACATGGCGGATTTGCCATTATTTCCATTGTAACCATTTATGCTTCCCAAGCCTAATTGCGAAAAGACTGTCTTATTATTTATGTCTTATGCCCATCCAGGCTGAGCACTCCTAAAAATTATGCATGACACTAAGGAAGGAATAAAACTAAACTAAAGGAAAGGAATAAAACTAAACTAAACTAAAAAGTAATAAAGATTATGTTGTCTGGAAAACATATTCTGAATATAGTGCACATAGTTTACATTAATAAATATAGATTTAGCTAAAGGTTAGCTAAGGCTAAAGCAAGAATCTCCGCTTATACACATCACCCATTAAAACTGCAATTTGTTATTTTTGTAAATGCAACTTCAGACAGTTAAGCATTTCTGAGCATTTCTTGTAGAATAATTTGTCTTTCCTGTACAGTGAAACAAACATTAGTCTCTTCGTTGTCAACCTTGGCTATCCTTTCCTGAAACGCAAACATCACCAATCACACATCAACAAAAGCGCCATTTCTACTGCTTTTGAAACCCGACTGTAACAACTTGACAAGACAATCGACGCTGACACGATGTGACAGTGTCTAAATATAGCCGATTTCTGTTTTCCCAATACACTGTACGGGTTGTAATGTTCTCCCCTTGTCTGCGCTAGTGAATGCAACACATAGCATCTCATTTATTTGCTTTGCGTGCGCTCCGACTCCTAATCTAGCCCTTAAAGACATCTGTCACCAGCGATCACTGTTGTTTTGTCATGCTTCATAGCTAGCCCAGGGGGAGCGCGCCAAGCCCAAGGTCTAGCATTTATATCATCCCGTGTTCCTCCAGATTGGACTTGACATAAATAGTGTCATTGCATCCCCCTTGTTGCCGAATTACATTTTCAGGTAAAATTCTTGGCTTCTCGTTTAAGCATGCTTTGTTTTTTTTGTTTTTTTTTTTTGCATTAAGTCTATAAGAATTGCTCTGGCTAAGCTGAAAAAAGCCACCATCAAGACACATGTCAAACGGTGAAGGGGAGATAAATGCGTTTCCTTGCAAATCGGCGCCCACTCCTTCTCGGGAAATGGCATTTTAAAAAGGATCGTCTTCTTACATTGGTTGTATTTTGTTTTGTAAATGAGAAAAACAACATGGTGGGGCCATTCTGGGTCTATTTTGGTTGTTAGACTAAAATACTGTGATTCTTTGGATTTAGAGACGATACATGGCTTTACATAAGCCTACTTTTGACTGGCGAAAAATAACTTCAGCCAATATACTCTGTATTCAATTTACAAAGCCACTATAGAAATATTTGTAATGACACAAGATGCTTCAACGCTTATGCTAGCATGTTAGCTGATGTTAGCATTACAACTGACAACATTTAAGTCCACTCTGGTCTCCGATTTTGCTGTGAAAAGTCATTATAAATGAATTATGGTGAATAATTAGAGGGCTTTAGAAAAGAGAAAAGTGCAGAATAAATTTGGCAAATAGGTTTAGTGTATTTATTAGCATCCTAGACGATGTTAGCATTAAAACGAACAACATACAAGTCCACTCTGGCCTCTGAGTTTGTTGTGAAAAGTGCTGGTAAATGAATTATGGTGAATAATCAGAATGCTTTAGAAAAGAGAAAAGTGCAAAATAAACTTGGCAAATAGAATTAGGGTATCTTTTAGCATCCTACCTGATGTTAGCATTGCAACTGACAACATAAAAGTCCACTCCAGCCTCTAATTTTGCTGTAAAAAGTGCTAATGAATGAACTATGGTGAATCATGAGAATGCTTTAAAAAAAGAAAAGTGCAGAATAAACTTGGCAAATACAGTAGATTTAGCGTATCTATTAGCATCCTAGCTGATGTTAGCATTACAACTAACAACATACAAGTCCATTCTAGCCTCTGATTTTGCTGTGAAAAGTGCTATTAAATGAATTATGGTGAATCATTAGAATGCTTTGGAAAAGAGCAAAGTGCATAATACATTTGGATTGCTGCTAATAGATTTAGCGTATATTAGCATCCTAGCTGCATGTTAGCATTACCGTGACAACATAGTATAAATTGGCCTCTGATTTAGTTGTGAAAATAACTGATAATGTAATTGCGGCTAACAATTAGAATGCTTTATGAAGGTGTGAAATTGCTGCATAATAGCTTAAATTAACTACTTTTGTTTTTGACATTTTTCAAACAAAACCAAATTTTGTTAATCTGTTTAAAAATTCACATCAACATGGTAAAGATATGCTGCGTTCCAGGCAACTGGGAACTGGGACATTTCTCACTTGAAAAATACCAGATCCCAGTTCAGAGCGTTCCAACGTAATCAACTCGTATGTAAACATTATGGCTAATGCTAACCTTTAGGCTAAACAAAAGTAACGGCAAATAACCTGTAATCAATGTTTACATTGTTTTTGCGTCAGTTAAACCTCTCAAATAAATGTATTGTGGTTATTGTTGAACTCGTATGTGAAGTGGGGCTTCCTCGACCAGGTCCCAGTTCACAACTGGGATTAACCAGTTCGAGTGGCGTTCCAGCGCATTTTTACAAGTGGGAGGTGGCACATATACCAGTTCCCAGTTGCCTGGAACGCACCAATAGACACATATACAATAGTTTCTTTCTACATCCGCCCCTACTCATTCTTCAGGCGTCGACAAGAACGTCCACGATCTCTTTAATTGTTTGCACATATATGTTTCTTAACTTCATGCTAGATGTGTGGGCCGAAATGGGGACAAGCCAGTGGGTTATCCGTGTTGACAGTTTTGATGAACCTGTTTGGCCTGCTCTGACAGCTTTAGCGCGTGAATAGGAGCTCTGTGCAGCTGAGTGGGTGGACACGTGTAGGCTTTCCCAATGTCTACAATGTTCAAGGTTGGGTGGAGGTCAGCAACGGGTGCAATCTTAGGTTTCACCAAACAACAAGCATACACAGGCTCGCAACTTGACTCGGGGCATGTGAGCGAATGTGTGTGTGTGTGTGTGAAAGGAGAGCTTGGGTTCTGTTTCTTCAATGCATGTATTTATGTTAATCTATGTTAAACAAGCTCATTTGTGTATCTCTTCTCTTCCTCCTCGCAGCACCCTTACCCTTCTGAAGAGCAGAAGAAGCAGCTAGCTCAAGACACGGGCCTCACCATCTTACAAGTAAACAACTGGTGAGTCAAGGCGGCTTTGATGCTGAAAGGAATATCTACAGGTTCAATGACGAGAGTTCAGAAGTGAGAAAAACTAGTTATCCCTTACATTTATTGGCCTGATGCAAGGTTGTTACATCACAGATTATGCAATCAGTCCCAATTTATTCATTCATATTCATAAAAACAAACTGCCATGCCTGAACATAAGATTCTGAATGCCCAAAGTGGTTTAATTAAAAGCAACGGCAACTTTTATTTATGCATTATTGACAAATAAACAATCAGTAATAGTCAATTTAGTCACAGTTTTCATGTATTAAAGGCCCTGTGTGTTATAAAGCCAAAGTTATCTTGTTTCATTCACATGCTTAGCAAAGAAATCCTGCACTTTAGGGTTCCATTTTTGAACAATAGTTGTAGTAAATCCAAAAAGAATCCCAAAATATGACAACTGTAATCTGGTAAGAACAAATCTTCTACGACATCCTAAAACAAAACTAAGAAAGAATGACATCTCCCAGATATAATTCCAGCTGTTTTTGAAGATGAAGCATTGTTAGAACATCCAAATCATCCAAAAAGTCAATTTTGCAATTCTAATTTTGCATTTATTGACACCACAAGGTTAAACAAGCATTTTGACCATTGTAGATGTGAAAAGCCTTGCTCAAAGACATGTGAATGACATAAAAGACAACTTCACATATCTTCTGATGATATTCAACATGGCCAAAGACTAAAATCTGCACAATATCTAACCTTTAATCTAATTTAACCCAATACTCAAAATTCTGAATTCAGATGTTTCGCTCATGTAGATATTCCTTCTTCCTAGCACTATCTTTACCACCAGCACTGCCTTTCTCATTTTCATTTTGCCAAGCCATCTAATGCTGGCAAAACCGTTTAACCGTCCCGCACCAGACGCTCTTTGTAACGCCATTACACGTAGGATGTTCTGCTGTTATCCCTTGATATTTTTAAAGGCGAAAGATCATCGAACCCAACATCGAGAAAAGGCAAAAAACGGCTGCCACCCCCTCCTTGGTTTTATAGGAGCCACAATATGTTGGATTAAGGTTTTTTCAGTGGCCTGGCCAGCAGACCTCTTTTGTACAGGGCTTAGCGCATAACTGGGGGTGGTGGGATTAAATAAAATGATCACAGAGGCAAAGAAATGATACAGGAATTACTTATCAGAATACTAGCCCAGGTTTTATCGCGGTGGCTTAATTTTGCTACATTCTGCGACGTGATGTTCAGATTAATTGAAGTGACAGCTCCTTTTCAAAATGGAAGGAAGGTATTTGCACGGATTTCAGGTCTTACACAAACTTAATTATATGGCGGGCCTATTTTATCATTCTAATTCCATGTAGCGGGGGTGCTATTTACAAATGGCAAGTCGGCCGCCTTTATTCGCGGCTTTTCCCTTAATATATTTATCAAAGCGGGTTCATTTACAAAGTGCCCTATCTGTCGAGCGCAGGCAGGCCGACATTAACGGGAGCTTTTAGGTTTATCACGCTCGCAAAGCCACCCGAGGGTCAATTGATTTTTTGGGGGATTCTGTGATTCATTTTTTCCCCTACCTAATTTTTTTCTTCTTCCCACAATGAGAAACATGCCTGGAGAATTAGCCGAGTTTGTCATTCGCTTATCTATCTCCAACCCCCCCTCCCCTTTTTTTCTATCCTTTCTCCGATGTTCACCCAACCCAACCAAACCCCCACCTCGCGTTCGCCGCTTGCCAAGGCGAGCTACTTAAATTGGCCACAGGAACCGGCGTTATCGCGGCTTTAATGCACCCTACAGTGTGGATAGCATTTCAATTACAACAGTAACCAAAGATTAGCCCCCTCCCACCTAAGTCTGGTTGTTTTTTTTTCCGCGCACCTTACCTAGCAAAGCAGAAAATTGACTTGCCTTGCCTGTGTCATGGTGATTAATGTTAAAATAGTGGTTCGACCTGGGATTGGTATAGATAGATATAGGAGGCGTATGCATAGGGTGTGAATATAGAGGTTTTTTTTTTTTTTAAGAAATTGCATCCAGTTGTGTTGGTCAAGACGATAAACATTATTTTCCTTTAGGGCAATATTTAATACAGATGTTTGACGACTAAAATGAATATTGTTTAAGTGCAGATTTTTGTTATGAATTTGCCTAAATGTGTGAAATGATGTTTTAGTTATTATACAGGTATGTTAATTGGAAAAACTGACTCTTGGCTACTATTTGGCTTATGACATAATCACCTTCTACAATGTGAACACAATGTGCTCATTAAACACAGGAATAGCACTACAATCCTGGTTTTACTGAAATGGAGTGGAAATTATTTGTCTTCTATTTGGAGAAATTTGATCATGAGTCACAAAACCTCGTGTAGATAATGAATAGAAAACATTTATGTTGAATTGATTAAATTTTCTTCAGTACAATTTGCCAGTAGAACAAGAACAATGTGTGTTGCAGACCCCTAGAAAAAAACTTTTACTCACATTCTTATGAACAAATATTGGATTGTTATTTTTTTCAATGTGGAGTTTGTTTTTTATCACGTGAACAATTTGTGGCAACACTTTTTCATACCTATACCCTAATAAACCTTAATAAACACTTAAAACGCACAAATAAATACTTAATTCATCTTGAACAAATGACAAATTAATGAATGAAAACGTTTATTGGTGCGGAGTTACTTTTTAATAATAAAAAAAAGCCCTCAAACCTCAATCCTAACCTTATCTTCTCCAATACGTAGTAAGTAAGCCTTAATAAAGGTTTACGTCCATTAATTGATCATTTGTTCATGAATAGTTAAGTCTTTATTCATGCTTTGTTAAGGGTTTGCTAAGGTTATCAAGGTGTAGTTATTAAAAAGTGGTATCCAGCTTATTTATTAGTGTTATTCCAATAATTGATTATTTGTTCATGAATAATTAAGTCTTTATTAATGCTTATTAAGGCTTATTAAGGTGGAGTTATCAAAAGGTCGTATCCAGCTTAGTTATTAGAGTTATTCAAATAGTTGATTTTTTGTTCATGACTAATTAAGTCTTTATTCATGTTTATTAAGGCCTATTAAGGTGTAGTTATCATAAAGTGATATCTAACTTAGTTATTAGAAATATGTCTATACAAATAATGCCCCCCTAAAAAAAAGTAGCTGCATTTACACTCATCAAAAACTAACCCAACTCCAAGTCCTTTAATCTGACTTATTTTGACGCTTTGGACAACTCGATAAACCCCATTACTCGAGCCGCCACAAACATGTCTTTTCAGCCGAAATGTATCTACTGTACACGGGACAAGAGTGTAATACCACAGCCCTCATTAAGAACCACACGCCAAAAGCACTTTAGTTAAATGAAGACATCACAGGCGCTCGCCGGTCCGTCTCTGGGGACTTGTCATCTCATTTGGCACAGGATTCCGCGTTATTGGCTCTTTTACGCCAGAGGAGACGAGACAGGAAGTGCGCTCCGGCCAATGGGATGAAAGAGATCTGTCCCTCATTGACTGGTTCCATCCTGGACGTACATGACAGAATTGACTGTACGAAACCCCGAAGAGTTGCTCACATTTCTGAATAGATGACCTCCGCTGGCAGGGTGTCATTTGTGTCGAGCTTTCTGTGTAAATATTTTCCAAGAAGTGCCAGAATTAGCAGAGAGAGCGGTAATAATTAGCATAAAAACAAAGATGATGCAACACAATGCTAGGAAGTATGAAAATGCAAAGACTAGCATAAAGGCATAGTAGAAAAACTTTTTTTGTTTTGCAAAAATACTAGTTTTGAAATTTTCTACTATGAATTACTCTAGACATCTAGGTATTGTTAGTTTTATTTCTAGTGTAGCTTCTTCTTTACACATATATATTTCTAGAAGGGCACAAGGTATGCAGTAATATACAAATATAATCCAATGCTATGATATGCTAGTATATTCAAAAAGTTGCTTAAAAGCTTTGTAGAAAAAATACTGGCTAAACTGACTAATGTAAAAACTTTTAAAGTTGTCAAAAATCAATAAAATTGAAGTCTAGGTATTGCTAATTTTAGCTTCTTTGTGAATTTTATGTTAAAGTGCCAAATAGTGCACAATAATCAATAAATGGAAGTAACTCTGGTAACAAACATAGTTGCTACTTTTAGCATAACTTGACATTCTCATTGTTGACTGAAAGTTGCAGCTTCATACTTTAATTTCGGAAGTGCTTCAGTGGTAGAAGAAGCCTATGCTGCTAAAACTAACTCAGATGCTACCTAAGCTTCTAAATGCATTCAAAATGACTGTCTAATGCTAATGTTAGCGTTTTGCTTTTTCGATTGTCCTTTGGAAGCCTTTTTGCAAAATGGCCCTTGCTAGTAAAAATGAAAATTAGCAGAAATGCTTTCAGCTAAAAACAATGAAATATATTGTCTATATCTAATTTTAGCATAGCTTGACATTAGTAGTCCAATAGGCTTACAGTTGAAAACATCTCTTTCACTGTACAAGTTTTAACAAATGTGTAATTTTCCTTTGTTACCATTCCCAGTGGATCTATTATATTATCTGAATATGACATCGCTAGCTTGTAACTGTTGTAAGTCAGCCGCAGGGGTTGCTCCATTGGTTCTGCATCTACAGCTTTAAGAATAGTCGGATTTTGTGGCAATTCTTGCCTATTTTCAGAACGTCCCTCTCCTTGTGCAAAGAATCATGGAGGAAACACAACTACGCATGTACCATAGCCTATAGAGCACCAATTGAAAGGCTGAAGCTAACGTCCATAATGGCAACAAACACCAGTGAGCAAAAGCCATGGACGCAAAGTCCCGCCATCTTTGATCACCGGGGCTTGCAATACGCAAACTAGCTTAAATTCTTAATTCAGATGTATTTTTCTGGACAATGTTCATCTTTCAACCCCAGATGATTTTAGACTTGTTTTCTATTATGATCTGGGAATACAGTTAGCTATCAAAAGACAAACACAGTATGTTAGTTTTAGTATAACTAGGCATTGCATTTGAAGTATTACAGCGCTAAGTTCAAGTTTGTTTGTTCCCGTTAGCATTGTCTGTTTGCTCTCTTAGCATTTCCCATATTAGACGTTCATTTACTTGTCCTCCACCAGCCCCAGCAGCAAAGATTATCCACAGGCACACGGCAGAATTGACTCCAAAAGAGCTCTTCAAATTCCTGACTGGCTGGCCTCCCCTGGCATTGTTCGCCGGCTCCCTTTGATCGCGCCGAGCTGGTTGAAATGCAAAGAGCGGGAGATAGCGACCGGTGAACGAGGCAGAGGAGCAGAGGATGAGTGTAGGAGAGGTGAAGGGGGTGTCCCTGCCTTGCCTTGCCTTTGCGTTCGTCTACAGTTTCCCCCCGGCCAGCGCTGCCCCCGGGGGAAGGATGTGCTGAATCAGCCCTTTGTCCGGCCGGCACAATCGCGGCTCGCCCAGGGCACAAGGGTCTCTGTGTCGCAGTCAATGGACGGTGCATTTGCCTGCCCCATCAACCGCCAACCTGCCTGGCTCCGACCACAACTGGAGTTAGAGATGGTACCTGAGGATCAGCTAGACTAGAGGCCTAAAATTGTGGGGCAGTTGTGGTTCGATGTTGTATGTTTTTAAACTGCTATTTGGTTTGGTTGGATTGTGTTTGTGGGTCATGTTTAGTGTAGGTTTTGTATCAGTCAGTTGCCAGTTTGAGAATTGAAAAATGAATATCAAGACATACAGTGCAGGTACAAATGGAATACAAGTTTTCATCCAAAATACAGAGACAATTTATGCAAAGTAATACATTTTTAATCTTTTTTCTATATAGGTTTAGTAAAATGTGCGTTATTGGGCAGATTTGGATGGCCAAATGTAAAAAATACAAAAAGGCAAAGAGACAAAATATTTTATTTTTTCCATAATTTTGTGTGCAGAAAGAGTGAGGTTTAGATTTCTCATTTGAATTTTAAATAAACTAATGAGAAACGTACAGATTATTGGTGGAAATATGTCAACTTATATTGTCAATTTACATAGGCCTATATAAATAAGTTACAATACAAAATGCTAATGGGTCTAGTCATTAAGGGGACTATTCTCAATTTTTTACAATAAAATAGCTTAAAATCATTTTCTGTCCAGCACAGTTATCTTGTTAATGTATTCATTCAGGTGAAAATTAGTCCACAATGTCCTGTCTCCATCTAGTAATGTCTTAAAAGCACATTGTGATGAACAATTCAGAGGCTCAGAATGTGCTAGGAAAGTGAGCAAAACATGTGACTGATCATGTGACTTAAAATAATTAGTAAAAACAATAATAATTTAGTTTGCTTACACTTTTGAAGAAGCAAAAATTGGGCACAAAAACCTTTAATGATTACCACATTAAAATGTAAAAATGTTATGACTAATAGCATTAATAATAATAGGATGAACTACCTCTTGGCCACTAACTGGGCTTATAGTGTTACTGTATGGTTGAAAACAAAACAAAAAATATGTTTTTATAAAGTATATTTTATGTCACAAGTTTTTATAGAGATTGTGTCATTGTTCTTCATACACTATGTTGGTTTAAAGTTCTAGGATTCATAGCAGTTATAAGCCAGGTGCAGGGCAAGATATGCTTTTTTAATAACAAAGTATTTGCAATGGAATATTTCCAAAAATATTGTACTATTAATGGTGACTAGACTTATTAATCTTGTGTATTGCATCTGATTGAAATAACATTGGCCTGTAGATTGTTGTGATGTCACGTGTCATGTGCAAATTGATATAATTCAATAGATGTTTTGCGTTGAATAATTGTCTACAGATGTTGGTCACATCTTGTTGCACAATGTGATGTTGGTGTTTCATCCCGGAGTCTCTTAGATGCAGAACACACTGAGTGATCTCTTTCAATGATTGTAATACTTTACTACAATAAATAGCCTATTGTTTCCTTTGTCGTAGCTCTTTGACTTACCCCATCTAAAGTTAGCATCAAAAAGCAGAAGAGTAAAGTCCATCGTCTGCACCACCCTCATTAGACAGTGGACGGGGCTAGTTAATAATGACCTACTGTCCTTTATCGCGGTGATTCCTATGTGCGCAGACACCATTAGTTGTCCATTAGGTAGTTTGCCGGCCAGCGCGCGAGACAACGCGGCGTCGCGCTAACTGTACGGGGGAGCGGCGGCGGGCGTAATTACGTTTGTTTAAGATTAGAGCGGCGAGGTGAGGGCCGGGGTACACGTGTGAGGAGAGCGTCGTAAAAAACATCAGCTCAGGTGTGCGCCGCTAACATAACAGTAGACAGCGTAATCAGGAAGACGGCGGATAAGTCGGCGCGCTAAAGATAACGCAGATTCATAAACGTAGACACAAGGTAAGATACTGGAGGTGGATTGTAGCCTATATTTAGAGATAGATTGGATTGGATAGAACCAACATTTTAATTTCTCGTCTGACCAAAACACAGAGACAAGATTTCATTTTTTTTTTTTCTGAAAAACTGTGGATTTGCATATCGTATGGACTGGAGTCACTATTTTGATGACTTGAGACTTGACATGCTAAAATAGATTAAGACTTGGGACTTGACTATATACTGTACGTAACTTGGACTTTTAGGATTGTGACTTGAGATGACTTGATGCTTCTCAAAAAAGGTATTTGTGGTCAAAATTATATTTTCAATATGAGATTGCAAAAATACGTACAAGGTGTATTTGGTAATTTGATGCAAAGATTTGAAAATAAAATTAAAGAACCAGGACTCAACTTCGACTTGTGGGACACTGACCTGGGACCTGTCTGTCTTTGACTTGGGACTTGATTTGGATTTTAGGAACCAGACTTGAAACTTACTTGAGTTTGTTAAGGAAACTGGATCTACGAAACAAGATTAGTTTTGTTATTATCATGAGCTAAAACAGCATTAGCTCAGCGGACATAAACAATTACTCATTAGTTCACTCATCTCCCAATCCTCTTCAAGTCACCCATGATAATGTTAAGTACAAACAAATAAACAAATTTTGGTATTACTACTATGTCCTCCAGTCAATTTGTATCTTGATATCAGCATCCACATAGTCAGGACACAAGATTTTATAATTATTCTTAGTATTTATTGTTTTTTGTTTGTTTGTTTACACCAACAAATTAATTTAATTTAATTATCTAAATGTAAACACCAACTATAATACTAAATAATTTGCTTTTCAGATCCATTTGATGGTTTGT
This sequence comes from Mugilogobius chulae, assembly GCA_038363315.1. Lineage (NCBI taxonomy): Eukaryota > Metazoa > Chordata > Actinopteri > Gobiiformes > Gobiidae > Mugilogobius > Mugilogobius chulae. The sequence continues at coordinate 40,876,536 of CM076404.1, read as the reverse complement.
TTTATGTGTAGAACAAGGATAATAGTCATTTGATCATAAGTTTCGGGCAGTTGATAATATTGCTATACCAATCCAAAAAATCTGCATAATTGGCTTCTGTATCAACAACAAAAGAAGCCATACAATAATGCAGTCTTGGTGACATTGCAGTTTACCCTTTCTCCTGCCTTTCTCCATGCTTTTATCCACATTACATTAAACAGACATATTCACCGTCTGCGGGGCTAAATGGGGCCTGACCGAATCCTGTTCCATCCCAGCGTCAGGCTCAGCGTCAGGCTCAGCATGCCAGCTATCAGAAACCCACACGCCGGACGACCACGCTGCCATTATTTACCAGGCACACAGGCAGAAGAGCATGCAAAACACTTAGACAAGACTAAACAGGCGCCGCACATTTATCTACGTGAAGGTTAAAATCTCCCATTGAGATTTACATGGCTGTATGAGGTTTTGCTAACTTTTTTAGACTTTATGAACCTTTCTATTTTGGCAACTATGATAGAAAGATGATTTTTGTTGTTGTTATTGTTGTTTTATGCTAGGCTCATTTATCATGTAGCTAATCTGGTGATATTATTGAGCATCTTCAACTAAATGAATAGCTGCTAACTATTAAATATTTCACTTTTGTTCAAGAAAAATGTCTCCAAAAATTGCAGCTAAATTAATTTTTTCCTGAAGCTGATGCTAGTTAAAGCTGTTTATTGTTGTAATTACAAGATAGGCATCAATACAAACGAAAGAAAACGCAAAAAAGCTGCGCCTCAATAAAATGACGAGACAGTAGAATCAATTTTCAATCAATCTTAGACAGTCTTACACACTTAAAACAAATTTTAAAATAATCAGAATTTATCATGAATGCATCAATAACTTCATAAATGTTGTAATGTGAGTGAAAATTAAAGCTAAATATGTGACTTGTTCCTTTTTCTACACATTCAAAACATCCCCAGTTTGACTTTTTGACGTCGTGTAGTTACCTGCTTGTTATGAAACCTAAACAAAGATTTAGTTGCGGTGACACAGTCTGAATATCAAAGCAGCGCTAATCGTGTCACGGCCAAAAATAACTGCAAAGGATCGCATTTTGTCCTCACGCGTTTGGATAGTGCGTCTAAAAACAGCCAGAGGAAACTATCCCCTCATTACGGTGGTCCTAGACTGAACATGTCCGCTTTGGCATGTGCTGACGACTGACTGCTGTGCCACTGTCGCGCTAATGACAATACACATCACAAAGAAGAAAAAAAAAAATCATAAGATACTGTACAACTGGAAGACGATTCGTTTTTGATGGGTGTTGAGTAGAAAAAAGTGTTTTGGGATTGTGTTCCATTGGTAAATAATGTGACTCAAAGCAAGAAAAGTAAAACTATTTGAAACAAGGAAGATTATCTAATAGATCTTAAGTTTGCTAGTGTTTCTGAAATTATTGTTTAAATTTAAAGGTACATCGTGTAACTTTTTGATCAAAACTTGGAAAAAAAAAAAGTATGTTTTTCCGGTTTAGATGTTTTTATGACATACAGCAAATAATAAAATGCGTGACTTTAGATTGAGTAGGTTTGCACGGCCACAAAATGAACTAATATTTGGTCAAGAGAAGACCCTCGTTTTGTTTATTTCAATAGAAAAGCTGCTCCTTTTGCTACATTTCTTCACATAGTAGCAGAACAAAAATATTTACTCCCAATAATAATGTTCTAAATAATGATTTTATTGAGTTGACAGAAAGTTACGCGATGCACCTTTAACCAAATTAACTTGCCCTAACTTTACCCAGTCGATTATTTGGTTGGCCGAAGCTTGGTTGACTAGAATTTTTGTCGACAAATTCTTGAATTTAAATTATAAGAATTTGTATTCAACACAACAAAAACATTAGTCTGATTAAATTTTCCATTTTCACATTTATCCATCATAAGGAACTGACATACCTGGAATCCTCCTTCAAAAATATTCCTTATTCAAAAACAAATAAGTAAATCAAATTCATAATAAATAAATATCAATTTGATCTGATCTGACAATTTTGATATAAACACCCTGTTTCCAATTTTCTGTATAAATAATTGTTTTTGCATGAACTGCTAAACACTTCAGTCTTTTGAGCCTAGTTTGGGTCAAATAAATGGTCAGATCAAAACTTACATTTTAGTCGTGTTGTCACTATACCAAAATTTCAAACTTGATGTTGATACTAAAGAATAGCCTGGATTCTCAATACCTGTTTGATACTATGAAGATATCTAAAACTGCTCTTTTTTAGTATGACTTTTTTATACAATAGTCTGACATTTTCAACACAAAAAGTACTCTCTTCTTCAAACATTTTGCTTTTAAACTAGTTTTGCTAAAGCTCAAGATGATTTAAAGTAACATTTTACCATGTTACCTTTTTTTTTGTCAATCAGTCAGTCGATAGGACATGTTTTAGATCGAGTACAGCCCTATTTGTTAGCATAGCCGCCAATGCAAAGTGCTGGCAGGGTGACATAACTGGGTTTGTTTTCAATAATAACAATAACAAAATCAATACAATGGGTCGCTAAAGCTAACCCAAGTGTGTGTTTATGTGCTAGCCAGCGCAGTGTCTTGCTTTTCCAGCCCGGAGGGGACAGACTCGGCCGCAGGGGGAGGGGGTCTAATTAGCGGCAGAAAGAAATACAATGAGTGAGTTATTAAGACACAGAGGCGGGATCTCAGACGACCTTTGAACCTCGGCGGAGCACAGGTCAACGCGATAAGAAGAGGAAATCCGACAGACCGCGGCGCCAGGCCTAGCCGTGCCCACTCTCCGTGTGTACGCCGACTCGGGAAGACGGTTTTTATCTGACGCTGGGACAAACTCCACTCGTGCTAATAGAGGATGTTATCTAAGGCGGCTTCTGTTTGTTTATAATAGTCTTTTGTTTTTATTATGTTTTTGAGGGTCGAGTTTGAACAGAAATTAAGCCAGTGCGATTCAATTTTCTTTTAAGCTAACTCTGGCTTCTAACTGTTAGCTATAGCATAAAATAGCGTAAAATAAAAGGTGGTGTTCTGGACTTTCTGTTGGCAAATGTTGGCGAGATGCATTCATAAATATGAATATAATTAAACCGGTCTGCACATGCGTACTTCCGCTAGAGGTACAAAGATAGCAATGACATCGACAGTATCATTTTGAATTGGTGGCTATGCTAGCAAATGTTTCTATTCTTCTTCTTCGTTGTTTTTGTCTCCGTCTTTTTGTCTTCCTTTTGTCTATTTCTCCTTCTTTTGTTTTCTTCTTCTTCTTTTACTTCTTTTTCTACTTCTTTTTCTACCTCTACTTCTATTTCTTCTTCTACTTCTTTTGTCTTCTTCTTCTTCTTCTACTACTTCTTCTTCTTTTACTTCTTTTTCTACTTCTTCTACTTCTGTTTCTTCTTTTATCCTCTTTTGTCTATGTCTCCTTTTGTTTTCTCTTTCTTCTTCTTTTACTTCTTTTTTTACTTCTTCTATTTCTATTTCTTCTTCTTCCGCTTCTTCTACTTTTTTTGTCTTCTTCTGCTACTTCTTCTTTCCTGCGTTTTCTCCTTCTCTTTTCCTTCTTCTTTTCTGCTTCTTTTTCTTCTTTTTACTTTCCTCCTTGCCTCTCCTCCCTTTCTTCTTTCCATCTTTTTTATTCCTTCCCTGTTCCTTTTTCTTCTTTTCTTTCTTCCTCATAGTCTTATTTACTTCTTCTTCTTCTTCTTCTTCTTCTTCTTCTTCTTCTCCTCTATCTTTCCATTCTTTTCCTTCTCCTTTTTTCCCTTTTTCTTCTTTTTCATTGTTTTATTTTCCCTCATTTTATCATTTTTGTCTTTTTCTTGTGTTCTTCCTTTTTCTTTCTCCCTCTTCCCCTCCATCTTTTTCCTTCTTTTTTTAAATTACATAACTTCCTTGCATGAGATTTCAAAAACAAAGTCATGCCAAAAAAAAAAAAAAATTACCAATCCTCATTACCACACGTGCACAAAAATCTCCACAAATTAGTACATTGTAATCCTTAAAAAAACTCATTTGTTTGTCTCCGGGGCAAACTCCAGCTCATGCACTTCTTCCCCAGCCCGCTGCATCAGTCCAATCCAAACTCCCGATGCCTTTTATGATTTTTATGATCCCGACTTTGGCTGGCGAGCCCATTATGAAATGCAAAAATAATAACTAATATTTTCCAAATGTAAAAAGAAAGCAATGGACCGAACCCAGCCGAGTTTTTCATATTCTTTATAAGTGAGTTTATGAATCTATAACCGAGGCTTTTGAGGTTTCTCATTAGTCTGCGCCGCTTTTCAGTCCAACCAAGTCTGGGTCCAAATGCAGCATGAATCATTTGTTTTATTAAATGCTTGTATTTGGTGCTATGAAAGCTCATTTATTATCGTGTTTTGATTACATTTTATTCATATTTTATAGCAGAAGCACTGAGCTAAACATTGGCTCTGATAATTTGATAGAATTAGTGCAAGTAAAGTTGTTAAATTGTGATTTTTGATTTTCATTTTCTGACTCTTCTGCCACTTGCTTGTTTCCTTGGACATGTTTGGGGCATTACACTTTTTGTATTGTATCAATAAGTTGCATTTTCAGGACATTATAACTTGTAATGTATTTAATTATAATTGTATTTATTGTCATACAAAGATGAATGGGTCAAGTGTCACTAATACAAATAACGACGGCAAACTGAAAATATGTGAAATAATCTTTGAGCTGTTTCATGACTAGTACAATGTGTTCCCAATAGAAACCTGTTCTCTTGCTCTTTACATTATTATCAAATCACAATAAGACATTTTGTGATAGTAACAAGTTTTTTGTGAACTATCATGTAACGATATTATGGTATCAGTTTGAAACGTGATGCAAAGTTAGCAAAATGTTTCTAATAAAAGAAAACAGGTAATGATGTCATAGTATCAGATAATAACATGATAATATCAGGTGATAATGTGATATTGTCAGGTAATAACGTGATAACATCAGGTAATAAAGTGATAATATGGGGTAATAACATTATATTATCAGATAACAATTTGATAACAACAGTTAATAGCCTGTTATTATCAGATAATAATGTGATAACATGAGGTACAGAAGTTATATTAAGAGTCAGTTACGTCATATATAATAATGTGATAACAACAACAGTGTGATATAATCAGGTAATAACATGAAAACATCAGTTAATAATGTGATATTATCAGGTAATAACATGAAAACATCAGTTAATAATGTGCTATTATCAGGTATTAACATGATAACATCAGGTAATAAAGTGATATTGAGAGGTAATTACATCATATTATCATATAATAATGTGATAACAATAGGAAATAGTGTGTATTTTTGATGTAATAAACTGATACAAGATAATTACGTCATATCAGATAATAATGTAATAATTTAAGGCAATAAATGTGATGTTATCAGGTAATAATGTGACAATATCACACATGTGTCAAATACAAGGCCCAGGGGCCGGACAGGGACTGGATGGGGTCGCCCACCTCATTTTAATTTAATCTTACATTAGCAACTTCCCTAGATAATAACGCAGTATGTTTAGAAAATAATCTGATATTATCAGGTGATATTGTGCCATCATTAGGTAATTTTAAGATATTATCTGATAATTTTGCGGTCAGATAACCCAATACAAAATTATAAAAAAAAAAGAAAGAAATTATTAATCATACAGTTTAAAAAAAATTAAGTAATGATTGGCAAAACTGAGCTTTCGTATTTTTTAATCAGTAAATTCCATCATAATAATCAGCACCATTAATCATTCACCAATTACTTCAAAAACACCCCTGCTTTCCTCTTTTAATTGCCTCCAACTTTGACCCAGATGCAGACCTTATTTCGGCCTCGACCGGGGACTCCACCATCCCCTGCCTCTCTCTGCCTCTTCCAAATATACCTCACACATACAGCACACAAGCTCTAACCTACTCCCCAAGTTTGACGACGTAACATAAGCCTCCGCCACGACGCTGCCAACGCCGCCATCATGATCCCTCTCATTTAGGGAACGCTAATTGGCAGTTAATTAGCAGAATTGACTCTTGTTGTCAGATCCCAAGTGCCAGCCAGCCCCCCTCCTCCTCCCGTCTATCCCGCCGCCGTTAGCTTCATTGGATCTGGCGTGCCGCGGATGTAATAATAATCCCGTTTTATCGGTTTTGAGGGGGAAAGGCAAATTTGTTCAAACATATTTTCATTATTGGCAGAGAGGGAAGAACAGAGTGGGCTAGCTCGTTGCCCTAGGAGCCATTTTGGTAATGTAATTATGCACATATTTATCATGGAGTCATTAGGAACGGAACAGTTTAACATATCTGAAGATTGAATTATTGGAAGCAGGGTTTGGAATGGTAAGAATGGCGAAGGTGCGTGGAGTTGTAAAGCGAAACGAAGGCAAGCTTAAGAGGTTTGGTAACTGTTAGAACTTGAGAGAAACAGCTGATGCTAATGCGCGATCGTGTTTATGGTCCCCTCTTCTCGTATGTACAGTGTATATGTGTGAAAACTATAATTTACAAGGCCCACTCGAGCTTTAGCAGCCACAGGAGGCACATCGGGACAGGGCATGGCTGTACCGCGCCAACGCCGTTACAACCAAGATCTGACCCAGCTGATCCAAAGCAGCTGCTGGGGATTGGGAGATTTGCTTCGATAGGCGCGTACACATGAGTTTATGGGGTTTAAAATGGTTTGTGTTGTGTAAATGTTTGGTTTGGGCCACTGTAAAAAGAAAAGTAGAGCAAAAGAAAATGTAATTATGTAAACTGGACAAAAGTTTGATGAAAGAACAGCTCTCATACACGTCATTTCTTCAGATGAGTATACTTTATGTTTTGATTTCACACCTACAGCATTTGGTTTGCTTCAATCAAACTAAAGTTCGTAATACCTGCAAATTAGGTCAGTTTGGTCGGTTGTGAAAATGGATCAATGACCGAGACCCATGTTTAGAGGTAGTATCGGTCCGCTTCCAAGTGGACTCCAGTGCCGTTCGCTTGTCATGTGAACGCTAACTGCCCCGATTCAGTCCAACTTGGACTTTTTGGTCTGTAAAAGCTTTCGTAGCACACAGAGCGCAAGTTAAAAGGCAGTTACAACTGAAGAAACAAGCTGCAAGATGTAATGTGGTGACGTAGTAGTTAATAATCCATGTTTTTTTGCTATGACCAGACGGATACATGCTATATTATCATGTCTATTTGTGATTTATTCTAATAAGATTTACATGGATTTGTCCAAATGCAGTATTCCAGTGGTCTGAAACAGCATTGATAAAGTTGTCTTAAATCCGTAACTTTGCCGCCTTCTAATGCAGCAGTCAAGTCACTTGAAATAAACTTTCTCCTGCTCTGGGACAGTGTCAGCTGCCCACGTGTCCAAACAATGCAAAAATATGAAGAAACTCAACTTTTCGTGAGCTGACACACATCTGGTAGAGACTTTTCATTCGGAAAACCCTGTTTCAACTCTCAGTTTCTGCACTTTCTCCTGCCAGTTTCAGACACAACGCCACCATAGGCAAGGAGGGATTTGTGTTTTCTATTTAATCAGTTTGTTCTAGTAAAATATGATGAGAACACGAACTGAACCACTTCAAATGAAACTGAAACAATGTTCAAACTTTTAGCGCCCAAGCGGAGGTGAAGGTGTGAAAGCACCCTTAGTTGAGGGATTTAGAAAGATTGCGCATCCTCTAAAGTTCAGTGCTATATTCAACAAATAGCTCCAACTAATCAAAATGTAGATACTCACATAGCTTTTTATTTGGCTACATCAAACAAGTAAACACGTCTTCTTCAGCGCAAGGACTTAGTACAGGTTTTGACAATCATCCAAATAGCTTCTTCGCTTCAGTGACCAGTATACCTTTCGACATTGATCCAAGTAGCTTCTTCAGTTGAGTAATTTAAAAAGTCACCTCAAAACTAGCCACTTAACATTATGCAGAAGTTAGCTCTTTCTTTTTTTTTCATAATAGGTTAATTAAGCTTATTCAGTCAAAGTTTTCAGTAAAAGTCACTGTTGTGTAAAGACAAAACCCAATTCTTCTCTCACACAATGCCTCTCCGAAGAAAGAAAGAGAAAGAGAGAGAGAGAGAGAAGAAGTCAGGCAGGGTGAGCGATCCTGCAGAAGAGGGAGGGAAGGGGGGGGCTCTCCACTCTCGCTCTCCTTTTGGCTCTTTATGCCTGGGTTTTATTGGTGGGTCGTTTAATAACAAGGGCTTTTGAAATGAAGTCGCTTTGCGTGGGTGAGCCTTACTCCGATTCTTTTTATTTTAAGATTCTTCCAGTCTTCGGGGTAGAGAACTGGAGAGAGAGAGAGAGAGAGAGAGAGAGAATTCGCCAGAGAGAGCCAGGCGAAGTAGGTTAATTTATTTCATTGGAGGAAAGGGAAAAAAATAAATAGAAATGGTTGTAGAGGTTGCAAAGATAGAGACACGACAGGCGTTTTATAAAGTTTTTTCAGTCAGTATGTGGAAAAATAGAAATCTGTTCTTTAAGATGTTTTTTTTTTCACTGAATCCACTTTATTATTTTTTTTTCTGCAATTTCCTTCCATGGAGAACAGCTTCTAAAGTAGCTTCCATAAACCAGACTACAAGGATTTGTGGATCTGTCATTAGAAACTTGACTTAAAAGATCAGGTTTTAAGTCTCATGTGTCGCAGTTATTTGAAAATTTGGCCAAAAATGGAAAAACTCAACAAGAGATTGAAAATATCATGTAAATATACAGTATGTATCTAAAATATTAACAAAGAAAACAAAAATGTAACATGGCTCTATCCATTTTTTGATTTGGATGAACCAAAAATTTCCAGTTTGGATCATTTTCATGCACTTTTATCTTACAGGACATGTGTCTAGGCTTAAAATAAAAAAAAAAATAAATAAAAAAAATGCTGCAAAATTTTCTTCAACAAAATTGACTATAGACATATAATTAGTAGACAGTTCGAGTCTGAAGCTATTGAACACTAAGCATCTGAGCTAGTCCGGTTTGTTTGAAGAACTTTGAAGCATTTATCTTCCTATAGTCAATAGCATTAGCCCTCAAAATACACAAGTTATGAAAGACGCAGAGAATGTCAGCTGGTACAAACCTACCGACCACATTTATCAGAGGTCATTGTTGGGTTTTCAAACCTTGTACTGTTTTTTATTGGTCAATTTAGTGTATAAAGCTGCAAACGGCTGGCGAACGTCACATAGTGATTTCTAATCTAGTGCATCATTTTAGACTAATGACCACTTATTGTACTTTTTATCAGTGAGAACAGCAGGAAACATCTCTGAATAAAAGTAGTACATGTAGCTTCACTTCTCTGTGGAGGAGTATTCATGTCTCATTGGCAAGTGATGTTTTTTGTGTTGCATTTCCTGCTTAAGTTTGGTAATTGAAATATAACATTGGCTATGTTTAATAAAGCGGTAACACTTTAAAATAACAAAAAATATTACACTTAATAAATCATTAATAACACCTTAATAAAGACTTAATTTATCATGAACAAATGATTAATTAACAGATGAAATGGTTTATTAATGCTTAGTAACTACTTAATTACTCCGAATCCTGCCCCCTAACCCTAAATTCTAACCTTGGGTCCTTAGTTTATTAGTTACTAAGCATTAATAAACTTTTTCATTCAATAATTCACCTTTTGTAAATGAATAATTAAGGTTTTATTTATGCTTTATTCATGGTTTACTAAGGCCAGTTAACCAATAAAGCTTCATAAGACACAAATGAGTCTGTTTTGCTCATGGTTTTGCTGAAATTGCTTGTTTTAGTGTGTTTTATTTATAAAAAAATGCAACTTCTGTTGTGTTCAATTGATTTGCGTCATCACCTCTACAAGAGGAACGTGGCGTCGCTCTGTTCGTGTTGTAGCAACAGAGCAGAACTGCTGATTACGTCGACTAATTTAATGTCTAAACACACTTTGGTACTTTGGTGAAGCATTCTCCTAATTTGTAAAGTATTTAACATGTTGTCTGAGAAAACCAATCACACCTGTTCATAGTCTGATTGTATAGTAATTACGAATACGAAATAAAGATGCTGGCAAAATGTTACCTTTTTTGAAACAGAACAGGCCAACTGACAGTCTGTGCATAGAGTCAATTATCAAAGAATCTTTATTTAGGATCTACAATGTAAAAAATTTGATGATGAAGAACTGGTAATGCAGTTTTGTTTTTATAATATTCTGAAAATATATATATACAGAAGAAGATGCACTAAAAACAATCACATTTTTCACTATTTACCTACAAAAAGTCTTTATTTTTATATCATATTTTTACAAAAAAACAACACATTTTTCCTCAAACCACAAGAAAAGTTTCAAATCTATTTTTTTCCAACTCATCCTTCATATCTCTCCATTCCATTGTAACTTTAGCAAAGACTGCGGCAGAAAGAGTGAAGGATGCGCGGGCAGCCTTGTTAAGCCCCTCGTTCCAAATCTCCCGATCTCGCCCGGGGCCATGTGTGAGCCGAATAGCAATTTTATTACTTTGTCATTAAACCAATTTCACCGCCGTGTTGTTTGTTAATGAGCCAAGGTGTCACGGACTAGAAAAGCACCCAAGATTTGCGACTGTAGCTTTCTCTCCGACCTGTCTTTTGATTTCGTTCCGATAGAGGCTGCAGTCTTCTCTCCCACGTTATTGAGGCTCATAAAAGGCCAAACTGCTGAAAGATAAAATGCACAAGTCTATACAGTGGAGTCGGTGTTTATGCGTTCACGTTTATCCGACTGGCTGTTTGCTTTTCTATAGGCGCTAAGTTGGAAGAATGGGTGTGGAAATGGGTAAAAAGCTAAAAAGAGTGGTTATGTTTTTGAGGAAAGTAATTAGGAAACTGATTCTTTCTTTTTTTTTTTTTTTTTTTTTTCTCATAAGTTTTTATTGAAATTCTAATTATGAAAGTGGTTGTTTAGGTGTTTGTACTGTTCTATGTTAAAGCTCCTGTGTGCAACATTCCAGGCAACATATACAATGAATTACACTATACACAATTTTTGCAAAGAAAATTTGCTTTGCTCCAGCACCAAGAAGATGGTCCAAGTATATATTTAGGTGAAAATATAATTGAAGTGTTTGCTTATATTGTTACACTGAGCAACTTTTTGGCCAAAATTAATATGAATAATTGCATGTTGTTGTCATTTATGTGTCTTTGTTATGCTCTAATAAAAAAATCTTGATTTTTACTTTGAGCAGGCTTGGCCACAAAATGGATTGTTATTTGGCTTGGAGAAGGGCCCTCTCTGGTTTGTTTCCATAGAAAAGCGATTTCTTTAGATGTATATTTTCAGATTATGGCATAAAATGTATTCATCTCCATTCAGATATTCCCAAAGTGCAGTTTCAACTTTCTAACTACTGAATTGTTGACTTTTCATCTCCAGAAAATTACACAATGCACCTTTAACCATAGTGATAGTTACTAGTACTTATAGTGAAAGTTGATGGTACTTTTGGTGTAACTTGTGTAGTGATAACTAATGGTATAAAAACTAGTTCAGTGCTTTATTTTAATTTTTTATTTTATTTTTTTTTAATATAAGCTATATAAGCAAAGTATCACAAAATATAAGTAATGCAAATACCAACATAAGCACTAGTAAGTCTCCATAAATGTACCAGTGTATATCACATTAGTGATCCCTAGTTCCACCAAAAGTAATTATCACTATAATATTTGTAATCACAACGATTACTATTTCTTTAGCAGTGTTGGGTAAGTTACTGTAAAATTGTAATACATAATATACATTACTAATTACAGGGAGAATACATTTGTATTGCCAACATTACTGTCTCTAAAATGTAAGTGAGTTACACTGTGAGTTACATTGTACAACACTATTCCTGTTATATCTACACTTGATACTGATTAATTTACATTTTCCCCATAATGTTTTATTCACCTTTAGGACAACAAACAGTGTTTTAGTGATGTTTTGGTCTTGATATGTCGCTTTATACTGAACATAAAAGCAATTACCTTATGCAAGTAACTTGAGGCACTCAGATTGTAACTATATACTGTCAACTATTTTAGTAATGAGTTACACTACTTAGTTACTGAAAAGTGGAATATATTACAGTAACTTGTAACTTTAGTGATGAGTCACTCCCAACACTGCTCTTTAGTCACCACTTTTTGTACCATTTTAAGTACCACTGATGTGTATTATAAAGTGATTCCTTTTTGTTTTTGTTTTGCTTCTAAAGTGAATATTTATGATAATAAATTCAAATGATGACTAAAATTTCAATTCTGCAGACTTTAAGATGCCACTTAGCCTGGAAATTCCTGTTTTATTCCATTTTGAATGTTGTGAGTCACGTAATTTAGAACTATCATGCCATTTTCTCTTCTGCAATGTTATCTTCTCAGTACTTACAATACTTTTTTTTTCTATTCAGTTGAATTTTAACCCTCTCCCCTCCACTCTCCCACTATCCCCTCATCTCCAACCCTCTCTTGATTCTCCACTTGACTTCCCTTCCCTCCTCTGGTAATCACATCCATAGATACAGCGCCATCCGGCTCCTTACTTCCCCCTTATTGTCGGATATCAAACAGGGCGCCTTTGTGGATTACCGAGGGGAGCAGATAATGACATGACAGAGGCGTGATATTTCAAACAAAATTGAGTGTCAATTGCCAGCGCGACGGCGGCAGAGTTTGCGGAAATAAGGCCAATCGCTTTGCTTTGCTCCGTATCAAACGCGGCGCTCCAGCCCGCCCCTGTGATGCGGTAATAGGCTGCGTTCAAAGAGAGACGGAGGGGCTTCAGAGAGCTGTCCCATATGCATCGCGTGTGTACAGATGCAAGAGCGGAGGGTGCTAGCAATGTTTAAAAAAAAAAAAAGAAAAAAAAGCTTTGTTTGAGGGAGGAAAATGAATGAAAATCCAAAACATATTAGGCTAAAAGACAGCAAGATTTCAAATAAAGGGAGTATAGAAGTGTTAAAGGCCCATTATGTAGCTTTTTGGCCAATAAATCAAGTAAAAAAAACAAATTGTTGTAGCTTAGATGTCTTTGAGTTGCTAAATAAATTACAAAATTGTATGTTTTTGCTTTGTGCGTGCTTGCATGACCACTAAATGAACTGTTGTTTGTCTTGGAAGAAGGCCTCCTTGTGTATGTTTCAGTAGTAACCTTGATTCATTTGCTATATCTCAATCAAGAATGTTCTAAACTAGCCTATAATTTTGGGTTGAGTTTCTACCGAATTGTCTTCGTTGACTTTTCACTTCCAGAAAGTCACAGGGTGTCAATTTAAACTGAACTTGAATAGATTGCGTTCATGTTGTTGAATGTGATGATGTCTAAAGGTTAAATAAAGCACAAGTCAGTTTATTCGGTTAACGTTGACTGACAGTTAAAAAGTAGCCTAATTTCAGACATTTTTAATCTGGTAATTTCACTTAATAGACCCAGACCAAATTAACCAAGTTAATACAGATCAAATGTCTGTATTAACTTGTTTTTCAATTATATACGTAATGTATTTGTCTTATCTAAATTTCTAAAACGCATGGTTAATATATTGCTGGAGAGAATCCGGGATTCAGTTAAAATGTTGGCAGAAATCAAATGTTCTGATCCTTCAAACTTTCCTAACAGATTGTCAAAGAGGTTTTAATTTGTTGTTTGTCAAACTATAAATGTCTCTGTGTAAAGTGTGGCTGCTAGCTAACAGTTTATAAATTAGCGACATTACCAACCCAAAAGTAAAAAACTCTAGCTGACGTATGAAAAATAGCATTCATTTGTCAATGTGTTTCACAAGTGATGAAGGTTAGCTTGTTTATACTAGTGATGATCATTAGCTTGCTGTTTATGCTAATGATGAACATTAGCTTGTTGTTTAGGCCTATGCTAGTGATGAACTTTAGCTTGTTTTGTGCTAGTGATGAAAATTAGCTTGTTGTTTATGCTAATAATGAACATTAGCTTGATGTTTAGGCCTATGCTAGTGATGAACTTTAGCTTGCTGTTTAGGTTAGTGATGATCATTCGCTTGGTATGTTAGCATTAGCTTGTTGTTAATTACTTCTTTTTCCCCAAACACAGCTGTCATAACCCAGTTAGCAACCATTTTCCAGAGTCCTAAACTTACCAAATTAACTTAACTTAAGCTTAACATATTTTAAGGTGCTTATTAAATAATATAAACATTTGCTAGCTTATCCACCAAATTATAGATATTGTTTATGCTTGTGATTAAAATTAACTTGTTAAGCTAGTAATAAACATTAGCTTGTTGCTTTTACCACATTGTAAACAATCTACACACAAGCATGTATTAGCATCAATGAAACTCTTCGTCTTGGTTTGAAAGTACAAACTTGTATTGTGATACGCACACACAAGTATTTGCTTAGTGCGCCATTACAGCTCGTTTCCCTTCTTCCACATGTGTGCCATCAGACGCGAATGTAGGCCAGTGAAACGGCGCGGCAGTTCGGCCAATTAAATGTGACACAAGAGCCGCTGGATAGACTGTCAGGCTTCCCCTAACGCCGCGGTTTAAGTGGCACTGCCCGTGGGACGCTTAAAAGCCACTACCATGTTACTACTACTACTGCTGCTACACCATTGACCGTCCCATCAGGTGTCACCGCGGCCTCATCACGCCGTTTGCGGTGAATGAGTGAGCCGTTTCTGACCGTCGAGTGCCTGGATGAGAACATTAATGCGGCCACGAGAGGCTTTGGTCAAATGTTGTCAGCTCGGATCCTCTATGAATTTTTAATGGCAGATTCAATTGCACATAATTGGTCTGACAGATAGTGCCGAGGTACAGTATGAAGCGTTATGAAATGTTGATTTTGGTGAGTAAGTCTTACGATTGGTGTATGGTGCTATTTGTTTACCAAAATAAGTCAATTTTTGTTATTTTGACAAAGCTTTTAATTTAGTTTGTATGTTACAACAGGGATGTCCCGATACGGTTTTTCCACTCAGTATCAGTTCAACAGACCGACATGGCTCAGACAATACCCATGTTTTGTCAAAATCTATGTCTCACAATTATACAAGACAATTACATAACACTACATGACCTATTTTCTAAGATAACAACTCTGCTTGAAGAAAGAGGAAAAAACAAATATTGAGTCTAAATCTGGGCAAACTGTAGCCTGAGGGTGAAATGTGGCCCTAGGGTTTAATCAGGCCCGACAGAATTTTTTGTTTGTTTTTGAATTGTCTACCATTGCTACAGTTTGGGAGATACTTCATTAATTTCTAGTTACAAATCTTAGTTTGAGCCATATTTTCAAAGATTCCACTTACAGTTTCCCTGAGCCTAGAGTAATGTCATTTACAAATGTGCTGTTCTTATGTTCTGTTAAAGCCTTTTCCTCCAACTTTTTACAGACGATTGTGAAAATATAGTAGATTATTTATTTTTAACTGTTTTGCTCTCATTTTTAATCCACTTCTGTTCTGATTAAAATACCAAAATAAAAAAGGCGTCAAGTTTTTATTCTTTGTACAGACTTAAAAAAAAAAGGCCTGATGTGGTGAAAATGTGACGCAAAATTGACAATTTTTCATATAAAATGTGAATCTAAGCTGGATTTGTTTGGACTTTTTATTACAGGCTTGGGCATGTTAAAAATCAGTTCCAACTTTGTGCAGAAGCAGTTTTTTCTCCCTCTTGTTCTGTTGGTGCCTTTTTGTCCCTCATTGACTTCCATTATAAACACTTTCTTTAGGTTTAACAGGTAAATCTTAACATACCCCAAGGCCCAGCCCTAAATTTACTAATTTTATTAACTTGAGCCTAAACTTACCCATTATACCCCCAAAAAATGTCGCCACATGGCTTCGATCAAAAATATTTTTTACGCTTTGGCTTTTTGTTGCATTTTTACGTTAAAAAAAGTTGCACAATTATGCTCATGTTTATCTTGATTTAATCATAATTTGAATTTCATGCTATAATATTTGCCAAAAGAGCAACCATGTTTTGTTCTAATTTCAAGTGAAATGCTAATTTTCGACTAATTTCAAGAAAGAAGCTGCTTGTAGTTTTCCAAGTACATCTAGATATTTTTGGCAAATCATGTTTTAAGACTCTCTAATTACATATTTATTCTTCTTAACGTCATTGAAGATTCATGCCGTCAAGTCCACGCTATAACAAGAACATGACAAATCTCCCTTATATCTTCCGGGTCTATGGTCTCTCCTCACCCTCAGGCAGACAAAAACCCATTTCCTCACGCCGAATCCCAATTGAAACATCATTGTCCGTAATGGGATGGATAAATATTCATAAGGCTCGGAGCAAGGAATCCAAGATTAGGCTAATATACCGCTCATTGTTCCTCTTTTCTCTAAATCTTTGCATCTGGTTATGGGCGTAATACAGTTGGCTAATGGCGGCTAATTCTTCCCGATAACTTCATCAAGGGTTCGCGGATGTTTGCTCCGAGGGTAACGCTCTGGTGGTTGCTTGTAATCTCTTCCCAAATTACATTGAAATCAAGAAATTGGGCAAGGTTGTGTTGTTTTTTTTTCCCCAGTTCATTTTGGATTCCCCAGGCTCCCATTTCTGTGTTTTGGCAAGTACTCCGGCTGGTATCTCATCCATAACAGGTTTCAACTGGGCCAAAGAGTGGCTTAAACAAACAAAAGGAGCGTATTGATTTATAGGGGCTTCCGTGATGGGCTTATTGGCCGGCACCTCCAAGCCTCCGTGGGCGCCCGGCTATGAATCAAGCACAGCAGCAGGTTTGAGATGGGGAGAGGAGTGGGTTACAAAAGGCTTAGTGTACTTACATGAAGGTATTTTAAAGCGGTGTCAATAGGGCAAAACAAAGACTCGATTATGGAGTGGCGTTTTAATAGTTTGGTAAATTTAAAAACTGGTTGTTTATCCAAAGTATAGTTATAGTGTCATTACATTTACAAAAGCAATACTAAGTCAATGGGTGTCATAGCGATGGGCAGATTGATTCCAAATGTTGCTACATCTCTATAGAATTGGGTGTTAAAATGCATATTTTCTCAAGAATATTGGTACTTTAAAGGGAATGCATAGTATTAATTTTTCATCAGTCACAGTATTTAATTTGCACTCAATACCAATTTTATTTGCCACAGTAAAAATAAAAACAGAAATTGAACATTTGAAAAAAGTTGTATTCGTTTTGGGAGTAACTCACCACAAAAGTAACTAGTTATTGTATTATATTCACCTCTTCAGTAAAAGTAGCGTAACTCATTACTGAATCTGAGTAACTCGCATATAAATTGCTTTTATATTCTACTGAAAAAAACACTTCAGGATCAGAACACCACTAAAATACTGTCTTAAAGGTGAACAAAATATTATGAGGAAAATGTTTTGTGACATCATAATTCCCTAAATTAATCCGTAATCCAGTGTAAATGTAACAGGATTATTGTTGTACAATGTTTGAACAAATGTGTGACAGTGTAACATTTTTGAGACAGTAATATATACTGTATTATAATATAAATGTATTACATTTGTTCTCCCTGTAACTAGTAATATACTATATAATGTACTACAGTTTTACAGTAATTTGCCCAACACTGATATTAGATAATTCAATGTACTTTTTGTTACAAAATGTAAAGCTTAATATAGACAACATTTACCTCTGTATTGTCAAATTGATTTCTGACTAAACCCCGACAAAGCAAAACTGTAGTATTTATTTTCTTACAAAATGTATACTGTATTAATGCAACACATAGTGCTTCTTCTATGAGGTCTTCTGCTCTAATGGAGATATTTCAAAAGCTATTCTAAAAAACTCAAATTTGTATTTGATACTAATATTGTTTAATATTTGATTTTCAATACTTTTGACAACCCTAATGGTATAGCATTGTTTCCTCATTAAGAATATACTAAAGGTTGTGTTTTATTTACAGTAATTTGGACTTTTTTAAGCGTCAGCTCCAGAGCAATATACACCATTACTCAAACATGCACAAATCAATAAATACAACTTTGAGTAAACTAATAATGAGAAACACTGCAGTAACTAAGCTATAAACTCAGCAGATGTCTCTTTAAAGTGACGCTAAATATTTCAACATTCTACAATCTAGAATTAATTTTAAAGATTTACAAAATCTTTAAAGTAATACAACGTCACTTGTTCACAGTTGGCAGCCATATCTGGACATAAAAGCTCGCCTAATTTACCTGCATTTTGCCTTCACTTTTCGCATTTGCATATTGACGTTCCTTTTTTTTGTTGCAAATACATGAAAGCACCTTGAATGGAAGCAGTTTGCTAATCAAATTTCTCAAAAACGTCCAGTCACTTGCTGTATTTTTCCATAGCTAGCTTTACCCATTTTCATACCAAGACTAATTCTTCCAACTTCGAGAACCAATCAAAGGGAAAATGGTCACGTAAATAAACAAACACTCATCAGCACCCACTCGATAAACTTTTATAAACCACTTCAGATAACAACGCTTCATTCAAATCCACCGTATTATCGCCACTCCTTCCATTCAGAACCTGGTCTGACGGGTTCGAAAGTTCACGCACCTTTTTCCATCTCCCAAAAAAATGTTTACCCTCCGCTTTGTGCTTTCTTTTCGAATTCTGATACGGCAATAAATCAAAGCCCGGGGTTTATTTCTCCCTTTCAAAAACAGAGCTATTTCTGTGAGGGGCCGCGAGATCACCAAAGGTCAACCGAAATATGACAGCCTTGCCTTGTTTACCCGCCGTTTTCCGACTTCTTTAGGACTTTGGAGAGCTAAAAGTGGGGGGATGGAGGGAATGCATGTAAGAGTAGAGGATTTGGAGAACAACATGCCTGGACAGAAAAAGAAAATACCTGTTGGGTTCAGTGAGTTTAAAGAGCTCAAGCTAAACATGGAACGCGTACTTTTGCCCCCAAGGCCATACTTCTTCCACCTGGTCATCGCTATCTTGTCTCACCCTAGAGCAAGAAGAGCACACAAACACATTTTTAACTAAGTCCTGTTCAAGTCGAGGTTAAAAAAGAAAAAAAACAAAAAAGAGTTCTGGAAAGTCTCGTCCGGTTGACTAATCTTCTAAGAAAGGCGCGCTAGGTATATCTGTGTTTTAATCCCAATCCCAAAGCAGACTAGGACACTTAAACGTACACCGTGCTAGCTTCCTTATTTACTAGGTTGTTTGAGGTAATTCTCTAAAGGATTACGAGTGAGGTGAGTGACTGTTAGAGACTAAGCTCGGATGGATAGGTGTGTTTAAGGCAACACAGTCTCTGAAGAAAATGTAGAGATACAACAAAATGTCAAAAACGTACAATAAGTCAGTTTTTGCGCCTTTTTTACATCAATATGTTACGAAAAGCCAAAACAGAAAATTTGGTTGAAGCCATGTTGAGCATAGCAGGTAAGTTTAGGCTTCAAGTTACTAAAATTGATAAGTTTAGGACTGGGGTTTAGGGTAGATTAAGAAAATGTCACCACATGGTACAATTAGTTCAAGTTTTGAATATACGTAGCGTAAAAAAAGCATAGAAACAGTCTTATTCTAGATTTTTGATATTTCGTTGTATATCTACCGTTTCTTGGGAGACTGGGCTGATTCAAGAAGATGAATTTATGAATGGGAGATAATGTTCACAAATATAACACTCCATCAGAGGATGTTAATTTTGGCTTGAAATGAGTAAGAGACAACACATTTTAGCCAAATAGAATTTTATCAGGGACTACATTTAAAAGAAATAGCAATGCCATTTCATTTATTTGTCTTTTTCTGTATTTGGCTTTAAAAATGTAATGAACAACAGATAGCACAGAGGAAAATGTGAGGTCATCAACAACATCATAGTAAATGACATCAGGCAACACATATAGCAAGGAAACATGTATTTGTATTATTATTATTTTTTTTTTTTGGTCGCTTAATGAGAACATTTTTTTGTTATTTACAGTAATTGATGTTCTTGTTGTTTGAAAGAATCAGCCAAGAATATATGAATTTGTATGTTAATGGAAGAATTGTATATTGAGTCAAAAAGTAGCGTCCAAAAAAACAACAACACATACAGTATACATGGGGCAATAAGAATCAGTGGAATGAAGAAAATGCATGATTCTTTGGATTTACATCACATTTTTCATATATTAATTCATCCTTTCCACAATTGAAGTTAATAAGATGCCACAGTTGCCCTGGGGCAGACTTCTGGAAGCAAGTCTCTTATGGCAACTTTGATAACACACAACAGATTCATAGTAAGCGATGCGGGTATGCAAGTGTCTTGCCTAAGAACACAATGATAGATTCTCCTTGCAGCAGTCTCCCATCCAATGGCTGACCAGGTCCAACCTGCTTAGCTTCTGAAGACATTGACAAGTAATGTACAGACAAATAAAATTATCCATTCACAGAATTGGCTTTTGTTTAAGTTAAATTGTTTAGTTACCCAATTGGGGGAAAAAAAATAACAAATTACTCCTCAAAACTGTATGTGATGCAGCAACTTCAACACTCCATGATGTCGAAATGATAGGAACTGTATTGCAAAATTCTATTATACACAGAATTTATTGCTTTGATTAAGAAAATCCTGCCCAAGAAAACAATGACAGCAAGCAGAATCTATGCATTTTTGCACACAAAATCCCAAATGAAGCTTGAGAAGAAGATTTTAAATAAACTTTGCTTTGATAACTTTTAAAACCCAACGCATGACCAGAGTGCACCAAACAGTGACCCTTAATTTGCAAGTATTAGTCGGCGAAAATACCAAGAGGAGACGGCATGCAAATTCAACAGCCTTCTGAAATAACCATGCTAACTTTTTTTTTTTTCCAGCCGATAGCGCAGCATGTACTTAGCTAAGAGACTTGAAAAATACGACCTGTCCTCCCCGCAGAGACAGACAAATGCCCCCTGCCAAGCTGCCGGCGTAGGAGTGGGTTACATCAGGGCAATAGGGGCGGCACGTTCCCTTTTTCAGAATATCGGCCGGTGTTGTGATCACACCACTTATCTGGGGTGAGCTCGAGGAGGTGTATTAGAAATGATGGTGCTCCGAGCGTCTTGTGGTTCTGCTCTATTTTAAACCGGCCCCAATGTAAGATCTAAGTCAATTTTGTAACCTGGAAAAATATAGATGCAGGAGCAAGAAACAAACTTGTGTCAAAGTTTTAGGATAAAAGTTTATTTTAACTTTTATTACGTCAAAAGATTAAAGATTGAAAACCAGAAAGTTGTGGATTCTTGACAAATATTTTTAAGGTAACGTTTTTGTTTGTGTTTGTTTGTTTGTTTTGTTTGTGGATGTATGAAAGTAAAAGGAATATTTGCTGAAGTGGACTGATTTTCATATTTCCTTAGCTAGTTTTGTATATTTTGTTTGCTCAAAGTTAGAACATCAAATAATAGTATAAAAAGTGTGAATAGCTAAATTTAAAACATGTATGTATTAAAACGTGCAGATACCTGCTTTCAGATGCTGCAAAGTATGATAAAACTAAGATACCTAATGTAAAAGTTACAATTATCTTTTGCTTCCAACTTCACCAATTGTAATCACCTTTTATGAAGTTCTGTTCTCCTACAAGAAAATGTTTTAAAAGCAAAAACTTTGTACTTTAACTAATAAATATTTGATCTTATTTCATCTTAAGCTGCTATGGGACTCTAAATTGGTTGTGCCAAAAGTTGGAAGCTTGTTTCACCATCTTGTTTTATCTTAAGTCACTACACTGCAAAAAAGAAAAATCTAACTTAGATAAAAGTACTTGAAATAAGCATATTAACCTCAAAAGACTCATTTTAAGACTTTTTCATTCAATGAGACCAAGTTTTAAAGGCTTACTTTAAGCAAATGTGTATCTGTTTTAAGCTATAATTGATTGAAGTACAGATTTGCCTAAAAATCTTGTCAAGAGAACTTGAAAGTAGCACCTTCTGCTCAAAACAACTAGGTTAGTCAAATTTTCTTACCGCACTGGCACATTATTTCACTTGAAATAAGACATTTTTACCTCAAAACTCTTGGGAATATAAGCTCATTGGTTGTGCTGAAAGTTGGAAGCCTGTTTCCCTTTAGTGTATGAAAACCCTTCCTGAAAGCTATGCTAGCCACCAAAACATTCACACAGTATAAATTAAAGATTTGTGAAAGTGTTTGTGAAGGGGCCGACCCTGGACATAGGCAAACTAGGTGGTTGCCATTACAACCCTCATAAAATGAAAATAAAATTCTCCAACTTATAAGCTATTAGCTATTGACAAGCAAACAACCGTAGTGATAGAAACCTGATAAAACACGGCGGAGGGGAGAGGTACAACATATTTTAGTCTAAAATTAGATTAACAATTGCAAAAGATGCATTGATTGGTCAAAAACAGTTCAGATTATAGAAGTATAGCATCTAATGTCTTCATAAATTAAAAACTATCACCCTGCTTTCAAAATTTATAGATAATATAGGCCTATACAAAATATATGTTTGAAAATTAGAATGATTTAAATGTTTACTTAATGTTTCACTGTTTGGAAATTAGCTACCTTTAATTGTTCTTATTGTCATCCAAAAGTGACCCATCATTCAATCAAGTCCTATTTTTAAGTAAAATCATAGTCAAAGAAAACATAAAAGTAGGATTAGTCAACTGCAGACATTTAAAGTTCAATGGTTAAACAGGACAACCTTGGCGCGTCCCACATGAAAACAGAAACAACACGCAAACTCTCCTCGATACGGCCTCACGCTGTCAGGAAACCGCACCAACGACCTTTTCGCTAACACTATAGGACCTGTGTCATGTTCAATATGCCCGAGCTGCTAGCGGCGGAGGCTAATATTGACCCACACACTGCATCTTTTAAGGAGCTTCTTCAAATAGGGCCAGGCACAGCTGTTGCTCCCACAGCTCCGAGCGGTGCGGAGAACAGCTAGCGCACCTATGCACGTTAATAAGGTGTTGTCTTAAGGGAGGGATTGAGAGGGGCGAGAGAAAAAAGGCTACGCTAACGAGAGAGGTGGGGAGATACGCTCGGCTCTAATCCGTATGTCTGCTGCCCATATTTAAAACGAACTCAGGTGCCGGCTTCACAAGAGAAGAGAGAGAGAGAGGGAGGGAAATATTGGGAAAGCAAAAAGAATGGGAATACCTGTTTGAAGTGTAAGTGTGGGAAAATGACTAAATATGTTCAAGATGAAATTGTGGTTGAAATATAGATGTTTTGAGTTGGATTGCTGGAGGTTGCTCACAATCCATCACATCTTACTAAAA
This sequence comes from Mugilogobius chulae, assembly GCA_038363315.1. NCBI lineage: Eukaryota > Metazoa > Chordata > Actinopteri > Gobiiformes > Gobiidae > Mugilogobius > Mugilogobius chulae. Next base: position 40,853,211 of record CM076404.1, on the reverse strand, counting down.
GAAAATGTAACTTCAATGACTGGTTAAGGGCATGTGTGCCTAAACTCTATTCCTTGGAGGGCCAAAATGGCATTTTTTTTTTCTCAGCAGGCCAGAATGTTGAACTGTGTCAAGGGTCAAACCTAATTTTGTTTGGCATTTAAAAAGTTTATTTGAGAAGCGGCGATGATTAAATTGATTCATTAACATGTTTATAGAGTAGACCAGATTTGGTGTCTTTTTATAGCGTATTCAACACAACATTTTATGAAAAAGATAGTCCTAATAGACCTCAGCTCCCCTTCGACGGCCAAATAAGACCAAAAAGACCTCCCAGGCAGTCAAGTTTTCAAAGTTGAAAGAAATGTGGGTTTTTGTGTCTGTGTTTTGCTATAAATGTGGCACTTTTTAACATAGGGTAGCACTTAGGTACACTTTACGGTGGATTTTTTTTACTCAAGGCATTTAAAAAGCAGGTATTTAATCTATATAATCTGCTGCATGGCGGCACATTGATGGTGACAATTTGATGAACATGAGGGTAGGGAATACCTAATGGTGTTCGGAGGTTGAGGCGCCAGGTGTTTAGGCGAATCCCAGGCCGCTTGCCATCACTGAGTGGGGAAGGGGGTCTGCTCTGTGAAGCACTTTGGAAGATATCAGACTGCTGCATTTGTGCAATATAAATAAAATCATTCATTTATTTTAGTCCAGGCCTTGAGCAAACAAAATTTTGCTAAACAACTTTCTTTAATCATTTTTTAAATGAAAGGTATTGCAATTTGTCAAATCCTAACTATTTACTTCTTCTTATGTCCAACCAGAAAGCACAATTTTGCGCAGCACAAAATTCTCAAGAAAACATAGATGTACAACAAAAAGTTAGTTAACTTAACCTACCCCAAGCCCCAGTCCTAAACTTACCCATTTTAGTAACTTGAAGCCTGAACTTACTCGTTAAACCCAAAGAAAATGTCGCCATGAGTGCTTCAACCAAAATGTGTGGTTATTTTACCATTTGACTTTTTGTAACATCGCTAGTAAAAACATCTATGTTTTCTTTGGAGACTGATGTAAAAAAACAGGAACGATCCAAACTTTTAATTTCAGCCCTCAGAAAAAAACATAGATATACAACGAAATGTCAACAATGTAGGATGAGCACGTTTTGAAGTTTAATGGGTAAATAACCCCCTTAACCTAACCAAAGTCCTAGTCTTTCCCATTTTAGTAACTTGAATAGTAACTTGAAGCCTAAACTTACTTGTTAAACCCAAAGAAAATATTGCCAGTTACATGACATTTAAAATAAAAAAAAGATGTGAAAACATGCTCATCATACAATTTGACATGTCGTTGTATATGTACTTTTTCTGCGACTGTGTTGCGTATTTTTAGCTTATGCTTTTTAATCTGAGTCTTATTTGACTGTGACTGTGTATCTGCGGCTCTACACGCAAACCTCACTCCACCGTGCAGTCAGGCTAAAGCTCCGAGCTTTCATACAGGTGTGTTGACGCCTCGGGCACTCCATTCACCCTGATTTGAACAATAACTATCTCTTAAAAGGCAAAAGGGGGGGTTGGAAGAGGTGTCAAAAGAGGAGATGCCTGGGAGCCGAGAAACACCCCGCCGCTGCCGATGTCAAAGCTTGTCCAGACTCTACTTTTTTCTCTCATTTTTTTAGCCCCGGATTCCAACGTCTTAACCCCCCTCTCCTCTCGGTCCTGGGTGTTGTTGCGCCCTAGGACAGAGCACAAAGTAAGGGGCTACTAGACGCGGACCACAGCTGCTGCTAGCCCCGGATCAAAAGTGGACAGAAAAGCGCGTTCTTCCTGGCCCCCGAACGTGGATGTGGAGGTGTTTGATGGACAGTGGGCAGCTGGGGCCGGGTGCAGTGCGCAGTGGGAGGGTTGTGTAGGGGGAAGAAGAAGGCAGGGACCCAGAGGCATCCAGAGAAAGAGAGAGAGGGCCAGGGGTGACAGGGAGCAGCAGCGGATGGACAGAAGAAAAGTAAAGACGCTGTAAAAATGTGTATCTAGACTGGTTTTGGAATTTTAATCGGGGTTTGATCTTTCGAAATTTTCCGCAGATAGAATCGCGGAAGCTCATCCTATCTACGTTTGCGACCGTTTTCCGAGGTTTAAGTCGAAACAGCAGTCGGCCGACACATGCCCGCCGCGCATTACCTCAGCCGCTTTGATTTAATGCAGATGTGGAGAGAGAGAGAGAGAGAGAGAGAGAGAGAGAGAGAGAGAGGGTGTGTTTACATACTTCTACTTCTGTTCTATCTCTTTTTCTTTCTTTCTCTCTGCCTCTCTCCCTCTTTCTTCTTTCTTTACTCTCCTTTGCGCTCTCTCTCTTCTCTTTCTCTTTGCTCTCCTTTGCTTTCCGTCCTCCATGTCTTTCTCGTCCTTCTCTCTCTTTCTCTCTCTACCCCATTTATCTTTCTTCTGTGTTACCTTCTCTCCCTTCCTCTCTCTCCCTGTATTTTTCATCACTCTCTCTCTCCTCCTCTCTTCTTCTCTGTCCCTTTCTCCCTTTCTTTCCTTCTCATTCTCTTTCTCTCGCTCTGCCCCCTCACTCTTCTCTCCCTTGTTTCATTCTCTCTTTCTCTTTCCCTCTTTCTTCCTTTACTCTCCATTGTTCTCTTGCCTCTCTTTCTCTCTCCTTTTTCTTCCTTCACTCGCTCTGTCTTTCTCTCTCTACCCGTCTCTCTTCTCTTCTCAGTTACTTTCTCTCTTCCTGTCTTTTCATCTTTCTCCTCTCTCCTTCTCTGTCTCTCTCTCTCTTTCTTTCCTTCACACTTTCTCTCTCTCTCTCTTCCGCCCTCGCTCCTCTCTCCCTGTTTTTCATTCACTCTCTTTACTCCCTCCCCCTCTCTTCTCTTGCTCACTGTTTCTTTCTCTCTCTACCTCTTTCTCTCTCATCTCTCTCTCTTTCTTTCAATTACTGCACCCTATTTTATTATTTCTCTTCCCTTTTTCTTTCACTCTTTTTCCATCTCTTTTCTCATTGATTTCCATTTTCTCAGACTATCACTATTTTTTTTCCTTTTCCTCTCTCTCTCTTTGCTGTTTTCATTCACTCTTTTTTCCCTCTGCTGTTCTTTCTCTCTCTCTCTCTCTCCTTTGTGTACGTCTCCTTCGCGAGGTGAGACTTGGACTTTCGCTGACCTGTTTTTCTTTACGTTTTTATTGCAGAGTCTTTTACGGTGCCTCTCCCTAACACCTCCCTCCCCCCAAAGTCAGGACTGTACTCACACAGACTAGTACTGATACTTTACTTTAGTATTTGGAGTATTTTTGAAGCATTATTATTTATTAGACCTAATGCAAGTCAAATGTGGCTTCCTATAATCCATCCTTCCAAATCATCTTCAGTTGGCACTTACTATATTGTTTGTTTGTGTGTTTTTTGTTCTAAAACTTTGGGTATTTTTTTTGCCTCGTGTTTCATGAGTTTCTCCTTCTGAGCCTCACAAAACACTCCGTTCGGAATAGCTTAGTCTTGTGACGTCATAACGTTTGAGGAAATGCTTCTTCAAGTCTTTGTAGTTGTTGCAGGAAGCACAAAAAAAACCTCAACAAAAGCGTCAAAATGTAATAAAAATAATAAATAACAAATAACAAAACATTGAGTCCTTTTTACAATAGAATTCTGGTTATTACGTTTACTTAAAAGTGTTGAGTAATGTCGATGTGGGTTTTCGGTATAGTAACAAGCCGCGGAGCACAGAAGTCATTAAGGTTTAGAAAATCAGACAAAGAATGATATATGTGTTGCAAACTGGCAGGATTTAACGAGCAGCTAATTAAAATAAATCAATAGCACTGCGGCACGCTCGCTCTGCTCTCCCTCTCTCTCTCTTTCTTTATCTCTCTGTGCTCTCTCTCTCTCTGATTTGCTTCTCTATCCCTCTCCCTTATTCATTCTTTCTCTCTCACTTTCTCTCCTTTCTCCTCTCTCCTTTTCTGTCCCTTTCTTTCTTTCTTTCTCTCCCGGCATCCTCTCTTCCCTTTTCTCTCCCTCATTTCTTTTCTCTCTCCTCTCTCTCCTCTCTCTTTCTCTCTCTGTTCTTCTCTCTCTCTCTCTCATTTGATCTCCTTTCTTCCCTCTTCCTCTCCCTTTTTCTCTTCTCTCTCTCTCTTTCGATCTCTTTTCTCTCTCTCTCCCTCTTTCTTTCTCTGCTCTCATTTTTCTCTTCCCTCTTTATCTCTCTCATTCATTCTCTTTTCTCTCCTTTTTTCTCTCCCCTTTTTTTCTTCTCTCTCTTACTCTTTCTCTCTCATTCATTCTCTTTTCTCTCTCTCCCTCTTTCTTTCTCCCCCTCATTTCATTCTCTTTCTCTCTCTCCTCTATCTCTCTCTCTCTCATTTGATCTCCTTTCTTCCCTCTTCCTCTCCCTTTCTCTGCTCTCATTTTCTCTTCCCTCTTTATCTCTCTCATTCATTCTCTTTTTCTCTTCTTCTTTCTCTCCCCCTTTCTCTTCTCTCTTTTACTCTTTCTCTCTCATTCATTCTCTTTTCTCTCTCACCCTCTTTCTTTCTCTCCCTCATTTCATTCTCTTTTCTCTCTCCTCTCTCTCTCTCTCATTTGATTTCCTTCTCTCTCTCCCTCTTTCTTTCTCTCCCCATCTTTCTCTCCCCTTTTCTTTTCTCTCCTTCTCTCTCTCTTTCTGTCATTCATTCTCTTTCTTTCTCCGCTCACCCTTTTCTCTTCTCTCTTTCTCTCTCGCTCAATCATTATCTTTTCTCTCCTTTTTCTCTTCTCTCCCTCTCTTTCTTTCTCTGCTCTCCTTTTTCTCTTCTCTCTCTTGTTTTTTCTTTTTTTTCTCCCACTTTCTCTCTCTGCTTTTGCTTTATCTCTCTGTCTTTCCCTTTTTATCTCTCTCATTCATTCTCTTTTCTCTCTCTCCCCATCTTTCTCTCCCCTTTTCTTTTCTCTCCTTCTCTCTCTCTTTCTCTCATTCATTATCTTTTCTCTGTCTCCTTCTTTCTCTCCCTTTTTCTCCTCTTTCTTTCCTTCTCTGCTCACCCTTTTCTCTTCTCTCTCTCTCTTTCTCTCTCGCTCATTCATTATCTTTTCTCTCTCTCCTTCTTTCTCTCCTTTTTGTCTTCTCTCACTCTCCCTCCCTCTCTTTCTTTCTCTGCTATCCTTTTTCTTTTTTTCTCCCACTTTCTCTCTCCACTTTCTCCCACATTCACTTTCCCGGAGGACTACTTTCTGGCGCGGACTCTCACTGACGTTTCGGGAGTCGGCGGAGCGTGCGGCCTTATTGGATCACACTGTTGACACTACACGAGTTTGGGCGGACCTTCCTCGTGTAATGACTGCTTGCTTACGCTCCAATCCGCTCCATTTGCATGCACTTCCTGATCCAAAACACACCAGGGAAGGAGCGTCAGAAGGATGACGTTAAAGTGACCGTGACGATGTTTTGATATGATTTTGACTTTTTGCGTGGATTGATACTTGTTGATGATGTTGATAATAGTTTTGCGTCAATCAAAGTGTCAGTTTGTAGACAAAGGGTGATTTTTTTTTTACCCTTTGTAGAAATGTTCATACGGATACTTCAGCAAAATTGCGAAGAGTGGGTCTGGTCACCACAACGTACCGGCCAATCAGATTAGTTTATTTACGTGACACACTTGAAACAAATGAGCTGATTGGTCGTCTGTCTTTAAGGCCAGAATCTAACTTCACTCACCTGACATTAAAATAGTTTTTTGCTTCGCTCACTGAAGCAGTAGAAATCCACCATGTTTTTTTCACTTCCAAAAGATATTTTTTTCCCATATATTTTTCATGTTTTCATTCAGAAGACGATGCATGTCCGTGATTGCTTAATTAATCTGTTAATCACGCCCAGGAACATGGTGGCCAGAAGGTATATTTTTTATGTTGTAATAAAATGTGATTATGTCATTATTTGCAAAAAGGAAGTAAAATTCTAAACATTACATGTAAAAACTGAGATACAATAAACTGTAATTATAAATAACTTTATATATACTGTATACATAATAATCAGCTTTAACTATACAAAACGTGCAATGTTTAGAGTTGAACTCAGTAACTTTTTGACCAAAATAGACTTCAGTAAAAACATGTTTTTGTCATCTAGATTTCTTTGTTGCACTGAACAAATAATAAAACTGTGCGTTTTTGCTTTGAAAGGACTTGCAGGCCCAAAATGAACAGTTTGGCCTCCTCTTGTATGCTTCCATTGAAAAGCAGGTCCTACAGCAGTTTATTTTCAGATTATGTTATAAAACATATTTAATCCCATTCAGAATGTTCCAACGTTTGCTTTTTACTTTCTATTTCTACAGAATTGTGTTGTTGACTTTTCATCTCCAGAAAGTTACATAGTGCACCTTTAAGATCATTAAAGCTGTTCATTTATTTGAACGTGATTAACATACACTTGGATTTAAACATAGTTTGAGCTTCCGAAGTTTTGCACATTTTAGTAGTCTTTTGACTGTTAAAAAGGATGGGAGCGTTTTGGTACCTGACGACATCATGCAGTGGGAAATAGATTTTGAGCTTATAAAGAATTTAAAAAAACAATTATTTTTTTTATTATTTATATTTTTGCATTATTTTGCAAAAGGGATTTGGCTTTTTGCAATACAGAAGATTTAAAGGAACAGTACATCCGTTTTAGTCCAAAACTTAGTCAAATGTGTAACTTTTATTGTTATTTTGGATGGTTTGTAGCAGCTAAAATGTATAATTACCACTGTAGTGTTGCAATGGACAGCTTTGCTTCTCTACGAATCTGACTCGTACTTGACTTGTACCTTGTTTCTATGGAAATCTTGTTCTTTTAGCTTTAAGATGAATGCCTAAAAGTTTTTTGTTTGAGCTCAAATCCTAAAAATCACATACTATTCCTTTAAAAATGATATTGTTACTGCAGTTTAAGTATTATATGTATGTTTATGATGAAACTGACAAAATAGAACTCCAAGCAATACATTTTTGTCATTACACATCCCCTTTAATAAAACCAAAATTTCTAATTACCATCATCTACCATTAACTAACTCATTTCTCTCAGTATTCCTTTTTCTCCTCACACGTGCCAAAACTTCCTGGCTCTGATTGGTTCTTTCACTTACCAGTCTTTGCTCTGATTGGTTGAAGCCTCTCTAAGCCCCACCCCCCTCGCGTCGCCCTGGCCCGGCTCCAGGACCGGGTGCGTTTTGGCCTCACGAGTGTGCAGCTAGTGAAGGAATGCTGACACCACGAGTGAGTTAGGCGTGTCTGGGTAAACAGTGTGGAGAGGAGATCGGATTGAACTGTGATTTTTTTTAGTGCAAACTTAAAGGAGATCTATGACTCATGTTTTTATCAGTATAGTTATTTTTGGTTTGTCATTAAAAACATGGCTGCAGTTGTGTGTTTGTTTTATTCGCATTGATTAAGAAAAGAAAAATGACAAGCAAAAGTCAATATTTTTTTGTTTTATGTCAGTATTTTTTTGCTCAGTCTATAGCCTTCACATTGTAAAAGTTGTCTAATCAGTTTCTAAAGATGTCTTGTTATTTAATTTAATCAAATGCAGCTTCTTTTCTTTGTTGGTTTGTTTAAAACAATTTACCAATAGATTTCTAAGCCTGATTCATTAAACATTTAAATCCCAAACAGGCATCTCTATTAAATTTAAATAAGTAAATCTTCTAAAATGTATCTGATATATTTCACAATCAACTTAGTAAATTCCTTTATATACAGTACCTCGTTTTAAACAATAAATGCAGTCATTTTAATTTTTTTTACTGTATTTATTTATTTTATTATTTATTTATTTTGTTTGTGTTTTTTTTTACTTTTCTTTTTATATTTGATTTATTTTTCCTCATTTTATTTACGTTTTTTTTTTATATATATATAATTTTTATTTGTTTGTTTCTTTTATATAACTTTAGGTTTGATATCTTGAAGATGTTGTTTTTTTTGTTTTTGTTTTTTTTACGTTTTCACTTGCAGTGTTTCTTCCTAAAGATGTGGCACCTGACTTATTAACTTTTACTTTTTCTTCACATTTAGAACATTTCTAAATACATTTTATTCATTCATTTATATATTTTTTTCAAGATCACAGTTTTGTTTTTTGTTTTTTTTTTAAGTTGCCTTTTTAAAAACAGCAATGTGAAACTGAGGCCACTCAAAAACAGTCAATCAGAGCTCTGCTTTGTGACTTAAAATACTTAGATTCAGGCAAGTCTAACTCAAGGTGTTGATTTTACAATACATACAAAAGAGAAATTGATATAAAAGAGAAAAAAAAATGTGGAAAAATAAGTCCCCAGCTTTAAAAACACCTTATTGTTCCATGTGCTGTCTGTCATAAACAGATTTTTGCCCATCCTCTGATAAAACAAACTCTCGAGTCTTGTCTTCTCTTTGGTCTTCACACAGGCCCATGCGGCATGTAGCAGCGTTACGTAAGCCCTCATTTAGACGCAGCTCTCATCGGGCTAACCAGGCCTTAAAGCCCAAACCCCCTGCGCTGGCGCTCTCCGGGTATAGCATAACATTGTAAGCTGGCCAGGCTATTTAACACCTCAGCTAGCCCTTTCTGATCTGCCCCCTGCGTGACTGAGCTCGTGTGAAGACCGGGGCAAGCCTCGCTCAAATGCCACGGCGCTTAGGTCGGGACAAGTTGTAGAAAACTGCTGGTTAGTTCGATTGTGATTCTTGAAGCATTAGGGATGAGTATTTTAGTATTTGCTTTGACAGAAACGTTTACATTTTGAGACTATTTCAAGAGTTGTCTTTCAGGGAGAAAATTCTCAACTACTTTCAAGTCTTAGCTATTGAATCAAATCGACAAAACCAAGGCCTTACTAGATCGTCAAATCTTAGAAGCTGAGCAGGTCAGGACTGGGCAGTACTTGGATGGGACTCTACTGGAGCCACAGTGATGCGAATTAGAGGAAAAACTGTCATTGTGCCCGTAGCAGCCCAGTTTCCAAAGAAAACACAGATATACAACAGAATGTCAAAAATGTACGATAAGCACGCTTTGACTCCTTTTTTTACGTCAATGTATTACGAAAAGCCAAAACGTGAAATGATCATATTTTGGTTGAAGCCACGTGGCGACATTTTCTTTGGGTTTAACGGGTAAATCTTAAACTGTCCCAGCCCTAAACTTATCCATCATCCCAAAGAAAATGTTGCCACATGGTTTAAACCAAAATCCGTACTCCAAAACTCGTACGTTTTTGACCTATATCTAAATTTTTCTCGGAGACTGTGTTGGTCCTTAGACAAGATACTTCGTCCACATTAAGATTTACACCTTAAACCCAAAGAAAATGTCGTCACATGGCTTAAAACAAAATTTGAAAATGTGAAAATGTGCTTATTGTACGTTTTTCACAATTGATTGTATACATACGTTTTCTTCGGTGACTGGGACGGCAAAAGGCCTTGCTTCTGTTTGTTCACCCCAGGGCAGCTACGGCTATAATAGTATAGCTTACCACCATCAAGTAAAGTGAATAAATAACGCGTAATGTAAAGCGTTGTTGGGAGTTTTGAATTTTTGTAAATCCAAGGAGTTATTTGTATAAGTAAAACATATTTTAGAAAATTAGATGCTGTAATGCTAAAGAAAAAAAAAATCTAAAGAAAATTACCTGTACTAAAGCTAAGTGTAGTTATTATAAAGGTCAAAATGAAAAGTTAAAGAATGAAAAACTTGATTAAACTTAGTAACTACTATCATAAGGAGCTATGGTTAGGATTTAGAGTTTAGGGTTAGAACCTGTAAGTTGTTTCTACACTTGAGTAAACATATTCATCCATTAAATTGTCAATATTTATGCTCTGAAAAGGGTTTATTAAAGTTGAAAGCCAAATGCTCTGATTGGCTGTGCTTGGGTGGTCCTCTCCATTTTCACTTTGCTGATTGTAAGAAGTCGTTTTTAAGCCAAAATTGCAACCAAAAGTGAAAACATGTTGTTATTACCTGTATGTCGAAGGATTTAGGAGAGGACGTTGTCAAATTTAAAACCAAGGAAACATTGTATAACCTATGCAAGCCTGCTCAAAGTAATCTACTTTTTGTTTAGTCCTTTAAAAAGTGGGTCAAAACATTGCTATCCTGTTGTGTTTTCTGTAACCTCTGAACCCTCGGGCCCAAAATAGTCACCGCGTGCACCATCCAGAGCAGCTGAACATCGCTCTAAATCTTGTTGACTTGTCACAGACGTGTCTTAAAATATTGCACACGCTCAGTCTTTTTTAGCACAAGCTCGTGTACAGTATTTTCTCCTAAACGGGCTGACAAAAGAATGACTTCGCGAACACAACCGAACCTCCTGGTTAGCTAGCACACCTCATGAGTTACGACCTGAGCGAGCGCGGCGTACCGGCAGTCCGTCATGTGATTTAAGGCGTTTTGAAGTCTGAACATGCGAGCCTCGTGTACCTGGGCCGTGTGAGTAAAAGTTCGCTGCGGGCCAATTGGCGTCCTGGTGAGAAAAATGCGCGGACATATTGGCGGTCATGTGCATGCGCATTCACACCTACTCTCCAAAACATGCTTGTCATTTTTGTGGCTATGTGGCTTGAAAGGGTTTCTAGTCTCCAAGTATGTTACAGTTCACTTATTATGGACTTAAACAAGATATTTTACAAGCTTATTAGTGGATGTTTATTTTTCTATTGTATCTGCATATTTATTACAATATTTACTTTGCTTATTATGTCTCGAGTGCAGACTGATGTGGAGAAGCAAGTGTTAAGCTGGACCCACAGCTTAGAAAGTTTGAGTGTCATTGAATTGTATATAATGCAAAACAATGAAAAGAAATGTTCTCATCCACAATAGATTTTAATATTTAGAATAATTAGCAAATCAAATGTATTTGTATAATCAATCAATCAAAATGTATAAATTGTGGCCAATCAATTTAGTAGTGTCAAGACTGTAACTGAGACCAAGACCTTTCCAAGACCACAGATGTCCAAAACAAAACTGACCCTGGATGCGAGTTCGATGTGGGTTGAGACCCACTCGGGTCCCGCAGAACTTAGAAAGTGCTTAAAACCAATGTACACTGACATCCAAGGAGTGCGGATGCGACTGCAGGAGCCGCACGGGTCTGCGTAAAGAATCCGCTCGGCTTTGGACAAAATCGGACTGCAGTTTCCTGCATCTGTGCACTTTGCAAGAAACCAGCATTGCAGTCAGTGTACACCCAGGGTTAGATTACTGAGGCCCAAGACTGAGACAAGACAGAGACATTTATAGGTCGAGACTGACCCAAAACCAAGACTACAGTTTTTTGCCTTGCAGTACCAAGATCACAGTCTTGGTACTGTGGTACATGTTTTCTGTTACTCCACAACACTGTTCAGGGATTGTATCAACCCAGTCTCTGGAGAGATATACAAGAAAATGTGAAAATGGTACAATTAGCACAAAAAGCCAAACTTGTAAGTTTTTGACATTTGGTTGATTCTTTACGTTTTCTCTGGAGATCAGACTGGATTGAATTTAACAACAGCACTGATGTTATAATTAACACAAAATTTGGTGGCATCATTCTGTTGAGAAACAATTGTGTTTCATCATGTTTGGAATGATTTGTGGAAGTCAGAATTCATATTAGATGCTCTCACAACTGGGAATGGAGCCTTGACAATGTTAATCAAATGTAGTACAAAAAAAAAATGAAAATTGCATTTTTATCATCCACAATTGAATATGAAATAAAATAGCATAGATAGATTGGATTTGCACATGCCCGACATTACATTTCCTTTCTATTCAAACACCATATTTGACTTTACATGACTGGGCTCCCCTTGTAAACAGCAGCAGACCACCTTTCCCCGCTCTCTCTTTTCCTAATGTACACATTCTGAGTCAGTATCCTGAGGAATGACCCCTGCGCGACCCGCTAACCTCGCCTTTAATTATTTGTTTGAAGACAGCGTGGAGTTCCCATGCTGTGAGCTAGCCCGGGCTAACTCCTAACACTGCGCAGAGGCCGGCCAGTAATAAACTCCGCCGCCAGATGTTGATAATAAAACCCCTTTTGCCTCAGAGAGAATTTTTTTTTTTTTTTGGTGTGTGTGCTTCTTGCTGTGTTCTGGTTAGCATTCGGACGAGCTAGCGGCGGCGCTTGTGGCTAGTCCGTGTTTAGATTTACAGCTAGCTTACGTTTGTTTTAGCAAGTGGTTGAGGTCTACACAGTATGCTGTTACCCGATTTAGAGCGCGAAAGTTGGAGTTGCTATGGTAACAGTACTTGGACAGCTATCATTTTTTTTAGATGAGTCTGATCAAATTAGCTTAAAGGAGACTTATTGTGTAAAATGTAGTTTTCCTTCTTCTCTCATCATTAGCTTACTCAAAGTTTTATTATGAATGATTCTTGCATGTTGGAGTAATCTTGTATTGTCCTGTAGCTGATGATTGAGAGCTCAGAAAAATCCTGTCATCACCTACCATCTATCCCCGCCATTTATTTGTGAATTTTCTTTTTTTTTTTTAAATTCAGATTCATAGTGAAGCATGTTTTGTTCAAATGAGGCTTATCACTATAACGATAAGGCGGGGCTTATCAGTATGTTATATTTTATTATTAAATTCATACAAATAATGCAATAGGTCCCCTTTAAAATTATTGTGACTTTCAATAGGTAAAAAATAAATAAATAAATAAAAATACAGTGTCTTTTCGACAGTCCTGACATAATGACAAAGTACATTTACTAGAAAGGTAATAAAAACATATTTTTGAATGTTATATTTTTTCTATTCAATACTAGAATCTTTTGTGTTTAAATATGCACTGTGTAACTTTATGACAAAAAAAAAAATAAAAGTTTTTTTTTTGTTTGTTTGTTTTAGATGTTTTTGTAGCAGAAAAGAAATAAAAGTATGTGTATTTAATGTGATTTGGCTTGCATTGTCACAAAATGAACTGTTATTATTCTGTATGTTGTTTATATGTTTGCATGGACAAGTGGTTTCTTCTGCTAGATTTTTTTCACATTATGGCATAAAATGCATTTATCCCCATTTAGAATGTGCCAAAGTATGGCTTTAACGTTTTATTCTTACAGAATTGTGTAGTTGACTTTTCAAGCTAACAGTCTACCTTTAAACTGCTCATAGAAGATTGAAAAAGATTTTAAAAACAACTGGCTATTGTGTTTTCTAACTATAAACCTCAAAATAACCCATCTTTGACAAAACTGCCTTTAAACTGACCCTGATTGAGGACAGAAGCCAGAACAAACACTTCATGTAGAGTTAAACCAGTTCAACCGAAGGACGACTTTGGTTCCAAATTGAGTAATGACAGTCTCCGTGGTCAACTTTGGACTTGTCCCCCTGCAGGGCTTTGCGTCTCTCTCCATCCCAAGTCCATCTCTGGAGGGTTGGTCTGAGCACACTTCATTAGCAGCTCAGGGGTCTAGGGAAAACACTGTTATCGGGCACCCGCCTCTGATAATCTCAATTGGCTTTGCTCAGGGTGATAAAAGTGCACTAAGGCCACGAGAGGGAGGGGCTAATGGGTGTGACCCCGCCCCTCTGCATGCCGGCTGCCATGGGAACATGTTTGGGTGAATGTAAACAGATGATTGTAGAGAGGGTTGATGGTAAAGTGTTGAAATAAGAGATGGCTGAAGAAAGGAATTGACATTTATATTGAGTCTGTTGTTAGAGATGTTGGAAAGTTAGTTGATTAGTTTAATAATGATGTCAGATTCAAATACAACTATTGACCTAAAAAAATGTGTTATATTCAAATGCTTCTTGTTATTGATAAATGCATGCATGATCATTTGAAACGCTACTGTGGATTATCAAAGCAAATTAGCCAAAATGGAGGCAAAGTAATGCAACTTAAGGCTGGATGTGGCCCCAAATGATAGAATCTGGCTTGTATTTCTTTTTCCAAATGCTAAAAAGATGATATCTTCTGGTTTAATCCTGTTTATTTGTTTAATTTCGTTTGAGGCTAGAGCAGGTGGCCCACTAAGATATATATTTTGACCCAGACTTTACCCAACTAACCGCTATGCCACCTTGTGCTTCTGCAGTTTTCTTTTTGCTTTGTTTTTTGACAGAAATCAGAAATAAACTGGTTGCACATGGATCTATCTGACCTAGAACTCATGGACCTCCAAAAGAAATGGCTATCAGGAATGTTTACTTATGGGTATCTCTTGCTGATTGATTGTTCAACAAAGCAAAAATTGTACTTTAAAATACAACTTTTCTATTAAAAACAACTAAGATAGAATATATGGTCCAAAAGCCCAAACTAATAAATAAGCTCAATTAATGTATCTAATATTTTTCAAAACAATGGTGATTCTCTTGATAATTCCTTTCGCATGAATAATTTGTTAACAAGTTAGCCTTTATTTCTTCCAGTTACATGTTCTTGCACTGCATAGTACTGCAGACTTTTCTTCTGTTGGGATAAGTGTGGGCAGATTTGACACCTGGGAGTAACATTCCAAATAATATGTGTTTATGGATCAGAATGGGCACAAATGCATGCGGTTAGAATTTGGACCGTGTTGTACTTTGGCAGACGCAAGAATGTCTCAGTTTTCTTGTCCAACTCCTTTTGATGCACCTCAACCTTACCTTTTGCAGATCTAATTCTAAATAAACTTTTTTATAGAATGTAATTTGCAGCAGTTTTTATTGTTTTATTGTGTGTTTACCTTCAGAAATCAAAGTTAAGAGGAGTTATAGGACAGCCCTGCCTTGCGCCCTTTGAATGAACTTTAGCAAATGAGCGCGTCACCTCTTCTCTTTCTTGTTTTTTCCAGAATATTTTGTACGTTCGACCATGTGACTCTGAGCTAGCCCAGATTACAGCCGTTTAAGTTCATTGCAGAAGGTAAGGGCAGGTATCGGAGCTTCATGGGGGATTAGGAGCCCAAATTGGTTCCAGGTCTCCGCGAGAGGCTAATGACCAGGTTGCGCTACAACCCCACTGATGGTGCCGCGGCGGACCGTACGTTACGAGAGGCTTTGGGCTCCGTGCAGGACAGGACTGACGTGATTTGAAACCCTGTCGTAATCTCAAACACATGGTCGTACCTGTAGAGCTAAGTCCGAGCTACATGTTTAGTACGTGAAGGCAACGAGAGAGGGACCAGAGAATGCAGGAGAGGGTCAAGCAAAGGTAGGCTTGATTGGAGGATGAGTTATGGTAGATTTTTGGACTGATAATGTAAAGATGTACAGTTGAACTTTGAACTTGTACGGCCAAGCATGATTTGGCGATGTTTTAGACGTTATCAAGAGGTATGTGAATAAGGTTTTTGTCAGACTGCACAGTGAATGAGTGACATTGGGTGAAATTCATTTTAGAACATAGACAATTGTGCAATTTATTGTTTGGATTGTGTTAATGCATGGACATATTTCTTTATGGGACTAAATTGAAGATTTTATCACTGTTCAACACGGTCTAAGCAGAAAATGTAGATTTACAACGAAATGTCAAAAACATACGGTGATAAATGAGTAAGCTTGAGGCAGGTTAAGATTTACCCAATAAACCCAAAGAAAATGCCTCCACGTTGCTTCAACCAAAGTTTGTGGTTATTTTACATTTTGGATTTCCGTAACATATTGGCGCAAAAAAGTTGCTTGTTGTAGGTTTTTGACATTTTGTTGTATATCTACGTTTTCTTTTGGAGACTGGACTGCACTGTAACATACTAAAGGTTAAAAAAGCATTTCTTTATTCAATATCACAATATTCAACATTTTAATAGCTCTTTAAACTTGTCAAAGCTACTTCTGTCTTACTCCTGAAGGCCTACACAAAATGAAAACTTGCATGTCCCAGAGGAGCCTCTTGCTTGTTGTAATGCAAAAGCTGTTTCTTTCATACTATATAGTACAACAGATAACTATGGTGAAAGCTAACTTTATATGTTGATGGATTTTTCACTTTCGTACGGTTGTATAATGTAATTTTTCTCGTGATACTTTAACTTGAATGAGTCCTTGCTTTCTACTTTTTATTACGTAACAAAACCAAGCACTTCTTTAATCCCTCCATAGGATTATCCACCCTAATAAATGTCCCTATTAAAGATTATTTTATCATTACAACATAGAATCACTGTTGACAGATTTGACAAAGTTACCTGTACAATTGATCATCCCAAATCAAATACAGTTCTAGTTCCATGCATTTCATTTCCAACCCAAGCCTTACCCCTCGTGCTGGTCACCTCCAGATGACCCACGCCTCTACTCTGCCATAGCCACTGGTGCAATGGGGCAGCCAGGGGAGGCTTTGTGGAGCTGGCTCTGGTGATAAAACTTCAGACAGCCTAATTGATGGGCTCGCTGACATAACAATACCTCGTGAAAGGCACAGAGTAGCCCCACGCCTGGTCCTCATTTCTGGACAGCTGGAGAGGGGAGTGTGTGGAGCCCCTACAATGCACCGGGACGGAGCGGGGGTCTCAACGTGAGGGGAAGGTGGGAGTCAGTCGGGCCTGGAATGAAAGGAGTTATTTGTAACTCAAAGCTGACTTTTAGATTCTGTTGGATGATAGGAAGATGGAAGTAGGATGATTGTGATCTAGTGTAGAGGAAAAAGACAGAATACAATATGCGTTTGAATAATCTTTACTGATTTTTGTATTCAATATTTATAATAGAAGTATGTTTTGTGCAAAGAAAAATGTTGATGGAGTACCTTGGTTGAAAAAAATCCAATTTAACCAAACTTGCATTTTTGCTGGAAAAGGTTGAATTTGTTTTTGGATTTTGTTGGAGTTTAGCAAAAAATAATCAACTTTTCATCAAGAGTTGACACAATAAACTCTTCATGATCACAACAGTTAGGTAACACTTTATAATAGTAGCCTTAATAAACTCTTAATAAAGATTGAATAACAGGTTAATTCATTATGAACAAATGAGAACTTAATGGCTTGGTAAACCAACTTAATTACCACAAGCCCTACCCCTCAACCCTAAATTCTAACCTTAGCTTCTTACTAAGCCTTAATAAATGTTTTCATCCATTAACTGATGATTAATTCATGAATTATTAACTCTTTCCTCATGCTCAATAAAGACTTTATGAGGGCTAATTAAGGTATAGCTACTATAAAGTGACACCAACATGCAAACAGATGTTCTGAAATGGTATACTGAGCAGTAAATAAAAAATAAATAAGTATAGACACTTGAAAAATGATCTACCTTTTCTCCCTCAAATCCCATTCATAACATCTCTTTGCCTTAATTAGCATTAGCTGTAGTAAGTGTAAAATTTCATCTTACCTTCTTTCCTCCGTTTGAACTGCATCAATTCTTTTACATATTTGCAGTTGAGGGAATTCCTTATTTGCAACTGTGTACCCTTTCTTCACGGGTCATTTCGGGTCGCTAGTTCCACCACGGAAAAAGTGGAGACATTACTCACGTCTTACTTTATTTGTATGATGGCATCAAACCCACAATCTATTCACCACCTCATTAATTCTCCCGCGTTTGCATTTTGGGCCGGTCAAAGCCGACTCGCCGGCCAATCACGGGACGGTACGGTTTTGTCTTGCAAATCCAACCTCATTCATCCTCCTTCAATGCTGTGTGGCCTTTGATTCTCAGGCCTACCTTTGCTGTGTTGTGTTTTGAAGCTAAAATGCTGTAAAAGTGATACGAGGGAGGATAAAGTATGAAGGAGAGAATGGAGAACCTTGACGCGTTCCCCACCTGCGCCGCATTTAATACTTGAGGAATGTCTCCCCGGTGTCCGTAGCAAACCCAACGTAATCAAAAGCTTTATTAAAAGGGGGCAAGAATAGATCATAAGGCACATTAAAAATATCTTTGTTCCCCGTAGACGAAAGACAAGCGGTATTTTGTTGCAAGGGCGTTGAGGACTCATGTCTGGCCAGGAAATAAAAATGTAGTTTATTACAAGCTAACTAAATCAACTTTTTGTGTGTGTTTTACAGGTTCATCAACGCCAGGAGAAGAATAGTACAGCCCATGATTGACCAGTCGAATCGAGCAGGTAAGAAAACAAATATCTTGGTCTATATGTTAAAGAAAACAGATCTCACAAAAGGTTATTTCATGTCAAAAAAATATTAATAAAATAAAGAAGAAGGATACCTCTGCAACCTGATAGTAATATGATTAGCTTGAAAAGGTAATAGGTTTGGGTTACTTTGTAGAATGTGATGATGTCTCAGGGTGGGCAAAGAACAGTTTCAGTATTGCACTTTGCTATATATATAAAAAAAAAAAAAAAAAGAAAAAAAACTCAACCATCATTAAAGGGACTGTACTCGATTTTTTTGCAACAAGATAACTTAAAAGCAATTTCCCCCTAGTACTGATGCCTTGTTAATGTTTCTAATCATGTGGAAATTAGTCCCCAAAGTCCTGTCTATGTCTAATAAAATTCCGTTTGTGTGCAGCTTTTTCTGTTATTGTTTTTAGCATTGTGGCTAACTGTTGTTAGCATAGTGACTCACCTCGCTGTTAAAAGCTGTGAAAAAACATTAAAACTCATCATGATGAACAGTTCTGAAGCTCAGAATGCATTAGCTACGTGAGGAAATCATGTAGCCTGAAGGAAAAAGGTTAAAATTAATTATTTCTGTTTGTTTACATTTTTAGGATGCAAAAATCAGGTACAGTCCCTTTAAACACATTTTAATTTTGTATTGCTACAAAAAAGTACATTTAAAAAATATTATTAATTAGTAGTGCTATCTTTGCAACTTTCTAGAGAGCACATACTCAATACAGTGTCATGTGAACCCCAAACTACTGTATTGTAAGAATCAATCTTTAGAACGTGCTGCGTTCAGACGGGACAGAGTTGAAGCATCCAATTCCGCGTGTTAAAACGAATTTTGACACAGAATATTTTCGAAGTTGTCAGGGGACAAGGACACTTTAACACTCGACACACTTCTCTGCGATCTCGCTTTGTGCAAAAGGCTTTGTTTTATATGTAGGCAGATCACATGGAGAGAAAAGATGTTTTTGCTTTCATAAAACGTAACTAACTTACCTGATAGGCGACAGCACAGCTTTTTCCTTCAGGAAATGTCCTATTGCTGTCTCTGTACTCCTCCTTTGTTACATTGTACCACAGTGAGCATTTTTTTTAATCCATCCATGTGAGCTTGTTTTCACTCTATGTCCCGTATTGTTTGTTTTGCCGTGTCCAGGCCCCAAAACAAGCATTTATTTTTATTTTAAAAAGTAATTAAAAGACTTCAGTAAACAGTCCTTTTTTCTTTTGCTGTGAGAGGAGAACACCATGTCACTACGTCACAGGAGAGTAGTGTCTGATTGGAGGACATGGGTGTTTCTGCTTGATGAGGTGGAGTGTCTACTACGCAAGCAGAAAAACAAGCCACAAACAAGCAAATTTGCGCCGCAAAATTACATTGACTTAACATATAAACTGGATGCACTGGATGTTCGGTCGGAACGCAGCATTAGAGAAATGTATGTACTATATTTGAGCTAAATGAATTAGTTTAGCCAATTATAGGCTATTAACATTTACAGAAGTCACTTTATTACTTTTCTAAAATATAGTTTTGTGAACATTTGGTATTTTGTAAGTTTTATTTGTTCAACTAATCATGCAACATATTTTAAAAGGAGCTGTCAGAATTCTATTATCATAACAATTCTAAATATTGCTTCCAAATTGCCCCAGAAAGTTAAAAAAAAAAAGTCTTAATTTACAGTATATTGAAAATTTCATTCAAAAAAGTGAATCTCCCATTGACCACGCCCATTATTTGAGTTTATGACATCATCAAATTCTAGAACTTGAAAGCAACTGTTTAAAATCAGTATATAAATTATGAAGACTCAGATGGAGCTTAGATTTGAGTTATTTTCTAACATAGATATAAATAGCAAAAGACATTAATAGCTGCATTTTACTCAATGATGAACAGATATTTACTAAAAGAGCTAAAATCATGATTCACCCAGAGCATCATTGACTTCAGCTTCATTAAATCAAGCATATTTTACCAAACGAATACCTAGCTTTCCATAATTAACGCTCATGCACCCAGCAGGAGGTCATTTCTACACACACATATTAAAACGCTGTTGCAAGTGTGGGCGACCTCCGTTCGTGGGATCCGGAATGGGAATTTTGAGACAAACTGGAAAGAAAATATATATGAGCATGACTAACTGCTACAGCGCTAATCTGCAGCCGCATGATAATTCCCGATAAGAATGTTGGGTTACAGCACATGACAGCAGCAGTGCATGGAGCAGTGCATGTGTGATGTATGAGATGTTTTATCACAGAAGATAAGCAGCCATTCAGAACGCTGCTGAATGCTGCTGAATGTCAATACGAGGATTTCCATGTGTTTAACCCTTGTGTTGTTCGATAATTACGAGAATTGGCATTGTGCTGGAAAGGTTAAAAATGGATATGAAGAAGTTGTTTTGACACCGTTTATGCAACCCATGTCTGAATGATAGAGGTATTAGCATTATGTTTAGTAAATGGGTTTGGTTGTGAGACTTGTCACATACTGTTCTGAATTGGATAAAAGAAGTATTCGAGTAGATGAATTAAGATAAGATAATCCCTTTTTTCTATCAATAATAGTATTTAAGCCAGTGCATAATTGGATATATAAGACATCTTAGCGGTGGCTTTGATAATAGTTGTGCTTACTTGATAAATACAAATAGTACAGTTGTAATTTTTACTTTCACTCATAATACCCTATTTTAATGTTTTAGCCTCTGAAAAGCTTCTAAAGTCTTTGTTCAGGTCACACTTGTTCAAGACTTAAAGGAACCGTATGTAAGACTGTGATTTCGTATTTCATAAACATGACCTATATGTGTCACAGATACAAGGTAAACATGTTCAGATGTATTACTGCTTTGACTGAAAGTCATTGTAAATCTGACTTGTTCTTCAATAAAAAAGCAATGGACATGATGTTCAATTGTTGACATTTATATTTAGTGTTTTGGTTCTCAAGATGATTATCCAATCAGAAAGCAGAATGAGTCTCTCGTGACTCTCTCATTTGGGTTGCCAGTTTGGTTCCTTAGAGCCTGAAGCTGATTTTGAACCATGAGTCAGAAATACACTTGAGTTTGAACTGATGTAGCAATAGGACACAAAAACAACTGTATGTGGCTCATGGAGTTCTCATTAAGCTCTACCGGCATTGTGTAAAAAAAAAAGCTTCTAATTCTGTCATTTCACACTCTGGCAACCCAAGTTCATCTGTGATTGTAATACCTTTTTATACTATCTTACATATGGTTCCTTAAATGTTATCAGGCAGAAATAAATAAGGTGTGTGAAATGCCCTACAATAGGGATCCCTAACCACTGGTCCGGGGCTCAAAGCCGGGCCGCGGGTTCTCTTTTACCAAGCCCCAGAGAATTTTTTTAAATGTATTTTATTTTTATTTTATAGTTTATTGCTACTGCTTGTGCTTTACTATGAAAAAAAAATAAAGCCACCAAATCTAATTAACCGCAAATTTGAACAATCAGAACCCTAAAATATACACATTTACCAGTTTTATACACTGTACGTTGTTGCTATTGACGCTATCCAGCTTTGATTGGTCCCTGGAAAAGAATATTGTGACTGTAGCGGTCCTCACAAGAAAAAAAGGTTGGCGGGCACTGCCCCATAATGTTATCTACAGAAAAAAAGGCTCTTGCCCATCATCTGGCTTCATGATACCATATTAAAGAATGCATAGTAGCTACACTTTTGGGTCAAAGTGACATCAGTAGTTGCATTCCAGATGGATATACTAGTTAAACCAATGTTGTCATCCTACTTTTATATCATTTTCAATAAAATACCTTGTTGATACTAGCTAACATATCCACATTTTGACCTCACACAGCCAGCACAAGGGTTAAACCAACCCGGCGATGGTCCTAAAAGGGGCTTTCGCAGCACATATCCTCTCCGTCCTGTCAAACTGCATGCTTTTTGTCTGCGCCGAGCCCAAACAATGCTTCTCTGTTAGCGTCTTTTGAATGACAAGCGACCGTGCTAGCTAGCGACCGCATGCCGGAGGAGCCCGTTTGTAAAAGAAATGCATGCCACGCGTCAATCAGTGCAAACATGACCAACAATGTCTAACAGTATGTCTGGGCTGGAGCTGGGACAATATGCTGATTGTCTGGTATTTTTCTCTCCTTCTCCCCCTCTTTCCCCCCGGTCCCACCCCACCTCTTCCCGTGTTGATGTCCACGTTTTGACTACAATCAGGTTTTCTTCTTGATCCTTCAGTGAGCCAAGGAGCGGCGTACAGTCCCGAGGGCCAGCCCATGGGCAGTTTCGTGCTGGACGGGCAGCAGCACATGGGGATCCGACCAGCAGGTGAGTCAGAGATGTGGACGATATACTAAAGAGTTTGGAATGGATTGTAATGAGCAGAATTAACAAGCATGTGGCACTCCAAACTAACTGTTCAGATGCGTGGTCAAATGTAGTGATGAGGGGTGGACGATATGGTGAAAATGTGCTTGCATTTTCTTCAAACAAAAGCTCTACACAAGTTAATTCAAAGTAAGGTCAAGGGGTCAAATTCAAGCCTTCAAATCATCCAAAGATTGCAAAAATATTGCTTGTCTAGTTATAGTGTAACCTACTTATTTATTTTCTGACAATTTGTGCAGAACAGCTTTACAAAAAATATGTGGCCCTCTGGAAGATGAAGTTCGTTAGCTCTGAACAGTGCCTTTTGTAAAAGTTTCACTACACTACTGATTTAAAAAGTTCTTAAACGTTCTACATCAAGTAATTAATTGAACCAATCAACCAGATCTAAACCAGATTTGGAAAATATACACGTTTCTAAGTCTAAAATTCAAAATAAGCACAATGCATTTTTACTAGTTCTAAAAAGGTCAAATCGTATTGAAAAGATTTAATTAACTTTAGCAGGTACTGTAGTTTGAGCTAATTTGACCGGTTACTCAGAGCAGTAATTTCCAAGGATCCAAGAATTTGAATGGGAGCTCTAGGGATTCCTACAAAGAGGGTCCAAACTAAGTTGTATCAAGCCAATACAGTCTCTGAAGAAAAGATAGATATACAACGAAATGTCAAAAACGATACGATAAGCACGTTTTCACATTTTTTTGTGTCAATATGTTACGAAAAGCCAAACGTACTCGTTGAACCTAAAGAAAATGTCAACCAAAATGTGTAGTTATTTTACGTTTTGCTTTTCGAAAACGTGCTTATCGTACATTTTGACATTTCGTTGTATATCTACGTTTTCTCCGGAGACTGGGCTGTATAAAGCTTATTGAAGAGAATGCAAGTAAAGATACGTGAGAAATTGTAGAGAGTAAATATAATATATTTTAATATCTATAATAAGACAGTGGCATGTCAGGAAAAAATTTGTTCGAAGTTTCGGAGAAAAAAGGTTGGGAGATGCAATTATGCTGGAGGTTTGCCTATGCAACTCGATCTTACAAGAAAAACGTATGTATACCACGGCATAAAAGGTCGTGTCAATAGTGTATGATCGGCTAAATTTGATTTGTAAATATGACACGCGTTGCAGTTCCAGTTCATTTCTATGGTGGTTGTAAAGATGTGTTTGTAGTTATGTTTATTTTCCAAAACCTTTATCCTAATCTTACCCTAATGTTCATAAATTATAACACACCTATACAACCACTATAGAAATGAACTGGGGCTACAATGTGTTTTATTTACACAAAAAAGGTGTGAAATCATGCTAATCATACAATTATGTCGTGGTATATTTATGCTTTTTGCGAGATTGGGTTGAATTTTGGGGTTTGAGGGTCGCCAATATCAACAGTTATCAACAGTTATAGTGGAGGTCATGGCTAAAAAAAAGTTGAAAAATACTGTTTTAGATATTAACATTATAGCCTAAGCTTAGGATAATCAAAATACACTACTACACATAAAGCATATTAACTCAGATTGAACAAATATTTGCAACAATACCACTGTTGGACAGATTAAACCGCCCAAGTTGAAAATATACAACTCATAAGATGTCCATACATACCTAAAACCTATGCATGTGTATCCCTAACCCTTTCTAACCCGCCCCTTTGACCCGTGCGAACTTATCACCTTGTTTAGCTTTAGCATTAGCTCCCCTTGTTAGCCGCTAATCCTCGCATTAACACCAGTCCCCAGAGCGCTCTCCTGCCGCCGCCTGTCCCTGTTGTTGTTGTTCTTCCTAACCTGACACATCTGGGTGGAATCTCTGGCAAATAAACCGTCTCTTTTCCGCTTTTTTTCAACTTTGATTTTCCTTCCGCTGACCTCTCTTTTTCTTCCGTTTCTCTCTTCTCTCCAGGGCCTATGAGTGGAATGGGGATGAATATGGGCATGGATGGGCAATGGCACTACATGTAACCCCTTCCGTCATGTAAACAAAAAAGGCAAAGGGGGAAGTAAGTACGGGGTCTTTTCTACTTGGCGGGACTTGGGTTTATTCATTTTTTTTCTTGTGTATATTTTCATTTCACTTCAGAATGGCTTTCTTTTCCAAACTGCAATGCTTAGAAAGGCGTTTGTAGCGTTGGTCGCGAAATGATTACAGTATGTTGCATTGATTCTAGAGTTTAGATTTGATTGAAGGCTTGTCATACGTGAATTTAGCAAATTGTAAAATGAAAATATTAAAATAGCTTTGTTAGTGGTGTTCTTCTCGATTTAGGCACTTTTTCTTCTGAAGTAGCTTTATATACAGTAAGTTTTTGCTGATTTTGTAGTCTAGCTTGCACATTGTATTTTTTTTTTTTTTTTTTTTTTATTTATTTATTAGGATCCCATTAGCTTACCCAAGAGTCAGCTAGTCTTCCTGGGGTCCTACAAAACATAATACAGTTTCATATAAAACATTTTCTAAAAAACGTTATAAAAATATATTTATATAGTGTTCGCTGAAAGGAAAAAATATGTTATAAATATACACAGAATTATAAAATATGATAATATATTACAAATCAATTACAATACAAATCAATTCATATTGCAATAGAAAATATGAAAGGAAAAGGAAAGGTTAAAAATGTCACATAAAAATACACCTAACAGTAGTGATAAAGAATAAACAACGGTTTTATCAAGCACATGTTTTAGCTGAGATTACCAAGTATATTGACCCAGCAGAGTTTTAATTTGTTTTTTGAAAACTGACCCTTGTTTGATCACAGCTATAGAATCTGGGAGATTGTTCCAGGCTTTCATGGCTCTATACAGAGTTGTATATTGGAGAAAATTTGTTTTGGCATTGTAGCATTGTTTTGACCTAGAATTTTGGTTTCTATTTCTATTATCAGTAGGCCTAGTCATAAAATGAAAACTAGAACAAAGTGGATTGTGTTTTTTGTCCATATATATAAGCTAAAGTTAAGTAATTGTGGCATTTTTGTTGTCGAAGATGTGATTGTTGTCAGATGAAATGCTTCGAAGCGTAAGAAAAGCGTGACAATTTGTGGAGTCTATCCCAACATTTTTGAATCAAATTTTTAAATTGCTGGATTCATTTGAGGAAAAATATGTCCATGAAATGTCAGTTGGGTCTTGGCACTGTTGGATTTGGCAAAGAAAATACTGTATGTCATTTATGCATCGAATCGACCTATAAATTAACTCACTTGATTTGGGCCTTCTAAATTAACACCAAACAATTCTAAGCAACAAGTTTAAGCAATTTTACTTGGCTATTTCTTCAGATATCCAACAGCCACTTTGCACAGTACGCTAGGCTAGGCTATCCTTTTAAACCGAACAGCAGCTAACATCGCTTCCAGCTACATTGCGGTTACATTAAGCTAACTAAACCGGACTATCCACAACATTGCCCAATCAAACTCCGCCGATGTACTCGAGTGTGAACAATGACCTAATGCAATTACTTATCGTTGCATTTTTCAAGAATTTTCACTGCACTCAAATAACTCCGGGCCACACTTTAAACCAGAAGAAAACCACGCTATTCCAAAGCATAATAATTTTGAACTGTTTAGCCAATTGGTTATCTGTGGATGCAAAAAGGAGCCCAAGAGCTACGAGTTGACGTACAAGAGTTGGCATGAACGCTGGACACTGGGTTGGGCATTATAAAGGCTAATGTGGACTGTGAAAGCTTTACCAAAAACTTGGATTAGCATTAGCATATTTTAATATATAGACAATTTCTCAATATAAAAATAGGCCTATATATGCAGTCATAATATGTGATTTACTGTACATGGAAACTGGGCTAGTAAAATTCATTCATATGTTGATGCGTTTTCTATTGCTTGTTCTTGTTTGGGGTAGAGGGTGACTTTGGGCCTTAGGCGAGGAACACACTAGACAGTGGCCAACTTGTAGCAAAGCTAATCCCACTGGTATATTATTTCGTTTTAACTAAAAGGATCAAATCAAGAAGATATGTCAATTGATATATAATAAAAGTACATGTCTGAATAAAAAAAAAACTTGAATCTTGAAAGACATATTAGCTGCTAAAATTTAACTTGCAGCAGCAAAGTCACAAACATTCCTAACTCCAACATTGTTCCTTTGCTAATACCAACATCGACCTAAGTGAGCAATAACATTACAGTGAATGTTGAATACTTATTTACATGTGTTGGTTGGAACAAAATGCACATTTTTATACAAATGACAAGATATCTGTTGTTGTGCAAACCTAAGCTATTTCCTTTAGAATGCATGTATATAACTAATTTGGTACAAGTAGGCTATATTAATAATGAAAAAATAACAAGGATGAATGTCAAAACATATTCACTTCTTCTTGTACAGTTACAAAAAACATAACCCACTTTTGGTACCGTGATTGATAGATTAGGCAAACTTGTAACACTGATATTTACTATGCACAAGACAGTAGCCTACTAAAATTGATAATGTAAAAAGTAACTATGTAAAAGTAAGTAAAAGTTTTGTCCGATAGATTTTGTTAGGCATTAAATAAATACAAATCTGCCTCTTTGCTATAAATTGGCTTGGCCACAAAATTGACTGTTATTCGGTTATTAGATTCAAATTGTGCAGTAGTTCATATATTTTTGTAACATTAGCTTATGGTGTTGCTTCTGTCTATCTCTCCGTACATCTCTAAATCCCTGCGTAGGAATTTGTCCAGTGGAGAGGATCCAGTACTCACCAAATGAATAGAATTCTTCAGAATAGGGAGTAAATTGTCCCGGGACGAAATGGAAATGAATCGGACTTGTGGCGCCACATAACTGTAAAACTGGGGCGACCCAACCTGGCGTAAAACAACTTCACATATATTTATCACAACAACATCGGCATCACTCTCCGATCCGGACAGCCGTTGCAAACGTTGGACATTTAGGGAAAAAATAACATCTCCAGGGAAAGAGGGCTGCCGGGAGGAATTAAGCAGGCTCCAGTGAAGCGCTAAAGAAGGAGACGTGAAACTGTCCTCGGAGTGAGATAAATCTGTCTCCAGCCACGATTGATGCCCAAATTATCTTATATGCAAAGACGAGAACACGGCAGTACATTACAGTCCCGTAGAGAGAAATACGGGGCCGGGAAGGGGGGCCGCCGCGGACTGTCTTTCACGGGAGGGGATACGGCGCGGTGGGGGTATGTTTGATTATTTTGTACTGGATGGAGACGATTTAAGAGTGACTACCGTGACCAAAGATACAAGAGAAGAGAGACGTCGGAATGGGATTTATAAGGTTGTTGGAATTCCAGCAGTTAAAGTAAAATAGTTTTTTTGTTGGCTCATTTATACATGCGGAATCAGAGTGTGAAACAATTGTCTAAACAAAAATTCTCATTTCAGCTTGCAATCCATTTGTTTTCCTGGCTCAAACTACTCTTATTGATGCTTAAACATTACAAGATTAGGGCACACGTTTTTAATTCCTTAGCACTTAATGTTGCAGCAAGATGTTACCATGAAAACAAGGTGAAAGCTAGCAAGTATATTCCTTTAGCAATCATCGCTATTGTCAGCTAAATTAAGATAAGATTTGCTTGTATTTTAGTTCGTTAGACAGACAACCTTGCTAAGCTTTCAGTTTAAAATGTAACGTTAAATGTTAGAATGATAACTGTGCTACAAAACGCAAGACATTTTCAGTAGCATCACTTTGCATTGGTGGCAAGCAAATGTTTATATGTATTACTATTTAATTCTGAAGTCCGTGTAAGGTTAGATTCAGGTTAGGGTTACCCACTCATTTCTGGTAAAGTTTAGGGCTTTGGGAAAGGTATGCTAACTGGGTCAACACATACTGTATTTGGGATGACAAAGACTACAAAACAGTTACTTTGTTGTAGTGGCTTTGCCAGCAAATTTCCATGATGTCAGTGTTTATTTATGACAGTTTTTCTAACACAGGTTAAAATTTGAACTGAAGTTAGATTTTGGAACAGTTTATTTGGTTAAGATTAGGATTTTGAGACTCTTTTGCTAAGTAAAAGGCTTCAACGTTGTCATCTGGATAGCGTTTTCGAAGATTGAGACGTTTCGTCTTTCATCCGACTGGCTGTATTTATATACGGATCTGAGTTTTTTGTCCTGTCCAGATCAGTAGTCTATAAATACGACGAGTCTCTTAGGCCAAGTGACACCTTGTAAAACAGCACAACAGCCATATTACCTGATGATTATGCTAGCAAATGTATTTAGCTAACTGGGCCCAATAGTCACTTTGCATTGCAATGCTAACAAATTACTAGTATTTATTCAACAATTTAGACAATATTTGCCTTAGTAAGGTTAGGATTGCAGTTAGATTTAGAACCAGATTAGTAAAATAAGGTTAGGGCTTTGGAATGTTTTTGCTAATTGGATGTTGGCAGAACTGAATTGTGAAAAAATGACATAGCAACTGAAACTTTGTAGTGTTAGCTATATGCTAACAATTGTTTGCCGTTTTCTGAACATTTTAGACAGTATTTATTATCATTATTTAGGTAGCTAAGGTTAGCAGTAGGACTAGGAACAGTATAATTGGTTTATGGTTTTGGAACAGGTTTGCTAGTTAGGTTGACTGATTTGCATTGGGTGAAAATACGTTTTTGATTAATAAGTATGCTAATATATGTTTGCATTGACAAAGTGCTGTTGTGACCCAAAACATATAACTTATCGCAATACTGGTTTTAAAACTTAGCTAATCTCGCTTTTTCATATTCTGAACTGTAAAAAAGTATATACTCCATCTGGACTATAACATTCATGCATTTTACACTTGCCTATTCCCGGATACCTAATTCCACTTCTTGCATGTAACTGCACTCCCGGTTATAGCCCTACACATAGCTTTACGGCTAAATGGCCAGAGTCTGATTAAAGCGGGGCCGTTCTATGGAGCCACACTGCTGACATTTTGAAAAATCAAGACATATGACATCCCGAAGGCGACGGGCTGGGGCAGACGAGCTTTTATTTAACACCTAAACTCCTATGCCCAATGAGCCACAATATAATAACACTTACCTTGATTAAAAGATCCCTTTATATGTAAATGGTCGCCGGGAATTTCCGAAGGGTCACAGCGGCAATTCAAGCGGTAGACATTATTTCTCTCTTTCTCTCTCCCTATGTTCTTCCTTATAAGCGCTCGCCCCTTGCCCTTTCCGTCTTCTCTAATGGCGACGTAAAAAAAAAAGAAAAGAAAAAATCCGGAAGCAATGTTCCCTAAAACAGCCCCACATAGAGACAACATTTGCTCAGGTTGGCTAATTCTTAATATAGGGCCATATAATTTGGAGACGACTTAATTGCGCAACGCACTTTATGCTTCATGACCAATTACATTAATGGCTTAATACAGAGGAATATTATCCGCTCTTGATTTGATTACACAGGCTCACAATATGGTATATTTGGTACTTAATTATGGACAGCCGTTGAGCAGGAGCACCGTGGCAGAAAAGAATTGTACAGAGAGAGGGTTTGGTTATTGTCTCGGATGGTTTTAGCACTCTGGTTAATAAAATGGCAAAGGCAATGGATTACAAGGTTGGAGATTAGCAGATTACGCTGGTTGAAACATCTGCCGAGGGGGTTTGAACACGAGCTGATGCAAGGTATATAGAGGTGAAGTCATGATTTATTTAGTTTATGCTTGACAAAGTAGGAGTTTTAAGACTGGTGATGGTTGATTTGGACGACATGGAGAAAGGTAGAATAGCGTAGAACTGTAAGAGTAAATGAGAAAGTGTTCCAAGTGTTGTTTTTGATGGATGTTACAATTAGGGCAATTGACTTTAGACAGAAAACTGAGATGTTCGCTTTTTGGATCATATTTATCAAAATAGTTTGGGAAGGTCAATGAATGCTACTGTAAGTATAAGGTTGTGCCAAAAATGGAAAAATTGGTAGATCACAGTCTTAACTTTGTAATAAATGGGTGTATCAGCTAATCATGCTTCAGTACACGCATGTTTTTCTTTCCAGAACAGAAACTAGCATGGATAGTAAGACGTCATATTGTAAACAAAACAAGTCCAGAGGTTAAGCATGGAATGGCACTTTACAAAGGGATGATTTGCTTCCGCAACCAGTGTGATCTTCCACTGTTGAGCTCCATTCAATGATTACTCAGACATGCAGGAATCAACCCAAACATGGTTAAAAACTCAGAAAAGTGAATTTCACATAGTTCCCCTTTAAGAGAGTTTTGAGAATATAAATATTGGTTAATATTGGGTATCGGCAGGTACTTTAAGTCAAATGATCAGTTTCGGATCTGAAAAAAATTGACTGGTGCATCAAGTGGAGAGAAAGACCAAGATGTGTCGATATGGGAACAAAATCGTAATTTGTTTATTTCCCAGATCATCCGGCCCTAACTGAAAATTATGTAAACTGTTTTGGCGCATACCAATAGAATTAGACCACAAAACAACCCTCACTGCCTTAAAATCCGGCACAAGATTACATCATTTTATAAATGTTCAGGTCATCTTGACTTAAAAGCCTGCGCAAATAAATGTGTTTTCAATAGAGATTCGAAATTCTCAACCAAAGTGACTCTTCTCAGAACATTCCTTAGTTTGATGCTCTGGAGAATGCTCTGTCCTTTGTACTCTCTAGTCTGTCTGGATCTTGGACAGTCCAGCAGACACCGGTCAGAAGTGCTCTGGCTGGGGTGTGCAAAACAATGTCCGCGCCAAGGTTTCAGATGGAAGCAGTAACATTTTAAAAAACATTTCTATCAACCAAAGTCAAACAATGCAACAAAGCCAGCACAAAAAAGATGCAACTTGCTTCTTGTTGCATGTTGGTTCAAAGTAATATAGATTCTGTTGTAGCTGTGTTTGGATATTTCTATGCTTGACTTCCATTTGAACCCAGAATCTTTTTGCTATAAGGCATGAATACTAAATATAAGACAAAGTTGCTACATGAACATAGTCATTTTATCTCACAGACAGATAATTTAAGAGCTGCGTTTGTGCAAGCTGTGTACAAAGCTCGACTTGTCTACAGCTCCAAAATGTTTACATTCTAGTGTCATCAGCTAAGAAAGAGCCGAAACGCCAGAAAAATCTCAAAATTTACGACGCAGCGTAGCAGTATAAACATCCCCTCAGAAATGGTCCTGCTTTCAACCAATGATCCCAGCTATTAATCTTCCAGCGGGCTTTCCTATACTCTCTTTCTCTCCTCACTCTCCCCTCGCTAGGCCCTCCGGTGTCATTCCTTAATTGCGGTGTACTAAGGTGGAGGAATGCGGCTAGCGAGCATGCCTAGTGACCTTCCAGTGACCTCTCTCCCCTCCTATTACTGCTCCTAATCCCCCGGGGCTTCACGTTACAAGCCAGGACTAGGACCTATAGGTATCCACCCACCACTACAACCACCTCGGCTCCTCTGGGACGCCCCCATTCCCCTTCAGTATCTCCCCGTTGGCTAGTCCTAGTTTGGCCCTTCTGATTCCGACAAACAGTGGCCGATTGTAAAGGCTTTTCAGAACCTTGAGCTCAGGGGAGAAGCAGGGCCATCCAAAGGGACACTACCCACCTTTCCCTTTCCGCTGGACGGGCTTTCATCCTCTGAAGCGCTCTGGTTTGCGTCCTGCTTCTTTTTTACTCGGAGCTCCCACTTGGTTTCAAAGCGAGCGGTTAGCGTTAGTTGTTGACACTGTGGCTGTGAATTGCCGGATACAGTTGGTTGGGCGTATAGAGCTTAAGGCAATTTCATACCACTTCAGTAAGAATTAAGGAGGAAGAGGGTATAGCCTACAGTAGCTTGGAAAAAATGCACAAAGTAGTCATTTCTCTTTTTGGGGAGTGTATATTTAGCTAAATTTTGTCATTAGCTAAGTAAATGCCATACATAGGTTTACTTTAAATATTAATGCTACTTCCTATGCCAATTTTTTAATCATGTACTGTATGCTTAGCACTCTGCTATAAAAGGCAAGGGCTAATAGCATTTATAGCTAGCTTTTCTTGGATGCTAAGCTAAGATTTTAGTAATTGGCTAGCTAAAATCATTGCATATTAATGCTATAGAGTTATGTCAGTTATATCACCATTTATTTTTTGTTTTGTTTTACTCGTAGGCCTCATAGTAGTCCGTAGGCCTTTTTTTTTTTTTCAAATGGATCTATGTTAGCATTTAACAGACTATAACATTATGATTGCTAGCTAGTTTGTGAGCTAATTTATTTGAGCTTGTGCATGCTAATAGCATTAGGTTTTGAAAAAGAAAAATGGGCTACCAACGCTTTTCATGATTGAAATGCAATGCAATGGTTAGCAGCATTCTTGGCTAGAAATTCATGTGTTTTTTGTTTTGTTTTTTTTTTTTGTTTTTTTTAGTCAAATTTTACATAATAGGCTTACATGTGAATTAATAACCACAATATAACACTTTAGCCTTCTTAAAATGTATATATTTAGTGCTCCATTGTTTGCATTTTATATTGTAAGCATTTTTTTTTAGCATATTTGTACTTTTAGCATAGTTATTTATACTTAATTAGCTCTTCTGGCACATTGTTTTTGCTCCCATTGTTTTGTTTAAAATAATATTACATTACAACACACTAATAAAGTTTTTATGGTTGAAAATATAACAGCGATAGCATTTCTAGCTTGTAGGATGTTTGCAAATTTACTGATTAGCTAAAACTAGCATAGGCTACAAAGAAAATCCTCATTAAGCTACTACAAAACAAAAAATTATCATATTATACTTTTTAATAGATCATATGCTGCATTTTAGACTCCATATTTGGTTTATTAACAAAACAAGTATATTTAAGTTTTGATTCTGTTTACATTGCTAGCTAATTACCTTTTTTAGCACCTTGTTTTGCAGTGATTAGCCTTACTTGGTTTTATTGAAATAAAAGGCCAAGTGCGTGTAAAAAATATTTAACCTACTTTTCATTAGCTATTTATGTGACAGCTGATTTTAAAATACTCTCCCTTTCCAACCAATATTCATAGCAGAATGTAATACTTGGAATGTTATTAAACGCCACGCTAGCCGCAAACGCTAAAAGCCCACATGAGAAATCCTAGCAACCGGTACACCGCAGAAAGTCGATATGTGCCTGTATTTTAATGACAAATTCAGAACTTCCACTTCAGGTGACTGGTCTGTGACAACATCTATAAAACGCCTTACTTTGTTTGGCTTAAATCGTGAGTGAATCTTAGCCGCTAATCCCCAGTGCTATGGTGTTACAGCTAGCCGAGTACTCAATTATTTAAGCACTTCTTTACAGGGAGACTAAATCAAACATGTCGGTAGTGGCTGGTCCCCTTGAGAGGACAGCGCGGGGACTGGGGAATTGACTACTCTCCTTGTAAAAGAATTAGCGCTTACTACACGTCGATAGCATGCTTCCTTGCGTTCGGTTGGGCAGATACGGAGGGCTATCATGTTGCAGTCCTAGCCTAGATGTTTTGTCGATATTCTTTATATTATTTTCTGGTTTGGCCTTGTTTTGTAGAGAGATTATGATGTTAGTTGCTGGTTTTAGTTCAGCCTTTTAGTGAAGTTTTTTGTTCTTGTTTAACCATGTGTTTATGTTAATTTAGTGTAATATTAACAGGATTGTGACATCACACGAGTGGAATTTTCAGTTTACCTCATGTTAAACCAATAGAGATTTTTAAATGTTAAATGCCGAAAATAGAGTTACTCAAAACATTTATTGGGTTGTTTTTGCATTGTTAGCCAGCATTAGCTGGTGTATTCCAATAGAAGTTTAGCAAACTTGCATCAGAAATGGCTGATTTCACAGTATTTTCATGGCAAGAGTTGTTTTTTGACTATCTTTGAAGCAACTTTGAAACCTTTCTATTATATCACTCCAGGACAAATGAGGGAATAAACCGTTTTAGCAATAGCTTGTTGCTTGCTAACTTTTCTTTTGATTCATTATTTAAATTTGGTTATGTTTTTACTCTTAGTTTATGACTAGCTAACTTTACTTTTTTGTCTTAGCAGTTGACTAGTTTAGTCCTAGTAACAAATTTGTAGAAATATTACTTTTTGTATTAAAAACCCTTTGCAAACCTTAGTGTGAATCATTCTTTTCTAGAGAACATAGAAACATAAGGGCTTACAGACTAAAAACAAACAAACATCTGAACTACAAAGTAGTAAAGGTTCATGGTCTGGTTATCACAACAAAGCAAAGGAGCTTCGAAAAAGCTATCTTAAATTAGACAATAAGATAAAAAGTGACTAAAGTAAGTTAAGTATTCATCTTAGCTAATGTTATATTCTTTTGGTTTTGTCCTAATATTTGGTCATACATATTTTTGAATGTTGAATCTTACACAATAATTTATCTGAATTTGGCAGAAACATGAAGTTAATAATACATAACTACGTGAATCTTAGAGTATCAGTTAAAGTCGAACATGTTCCATATTTTCGCCATAAGGACAAATTCAATGTGCTAACCTTTCAATGCCCCAGATTACTTGAAATTACATCATTTCCTTTCCAGATTTCTTGAGACAGACATCTTCAAGAGGCCTATACCTTGTTGTTAATGAATCTCTTAATGTATGACCTACTAATGGCATTTGTGTTTTTTTTTAGCCTTTTTCCCCCTTTTTCTATGAGATGTCTCCTTATAACAGTCTTAGTTAAGTCTGGATTGAACCCGCCTAAGCCCTAGTTTTAGCGCGTATATCTACTGTAAACATAGACCTATTAAACAAGAAGACTTGGCACTCTATGACCTCTACTTGGCCATGTTTATATCCTCTCTTGTATCCTCGCGTCCTTCTATCCTTCCCTTTAGCCTAGCGCTGTCTGCCTGTAGACCGGGGATCATTTTCCAAACCTGAGATGTGACCACAACGCTACTGGGCATTGTAAACCACTCACCATAGCCCAAAATAGCCTCAGCGCAATGGTGTGTGTCTATACTCTGTCGGGCTAAAGAGGTGTAGGCACGGAACGGCCTCGTAAAATGCGATCAGCTATTTGAAATTGAATTCACCCTTCATTGCATCGGGCTGTCAAGTGGCCATACATATGTGAGCTAATTTGTGATGGGAATACAGTGGGAATGCCGCGCTGACATGGAAAGTTGGAGCTGAGTTGTGTCTGGATATTAGATGTGAAGAAAATTATGTAAAGTATATTGGTCTAGAAGAATTTTTCATATTGTCTAAATTTTCTAGTTTTGCGTTGTGGCTTTTCTGAAATTTTGCGTCACTGTTAAAACGCTCCAATTTGGGGAAAAAATGGGTTTAGACTTCCATTTTCTAAATCTGTAAAAATTTCATATTTCCTAATTTAAGAAAAGTAAATACATTTGTTGGGTCAGGTTGGCCAAAACTCTATTTCCAACAATAACCAAAACATCAGTAGCAAAATAAACTGTGTGCTGCTGCAATGTTAGCAAGAATATTAAGATAATTACACCTCTTTGGTTCCAAACTTTTTATTTAGTTTTTAGTAGTCTAGTAATCTAGGTTGTAAAATAAAATTACTTTTGACCTTTTATGCAATTCTTGCTCCATAATTTGTAAGCCCTCTAAGAAATCAAAACTAGTTCAAACTAAAACAGGCTATTCCAGGCTGTGGGAGCAGCATAACTAAACACATTTCTGCTAATTTTTGATTTGGAAAAAAATATTTATCTCTTTAGCAGCCTTTACGTAACACATTCAACATTTTATATATTTTCCTTCTCTTTTAAGCTCCTAAACCAAACCAGCGCACACGTTGACACTAAAACATACAGTACTCCAAGCTGTGGGAGCAGCATGACTGAACACTTGCTTGTTCCAAATCAATCACAATGTTTTGAAGTCTCAAATACCTTATTATTTATTAAAGTCTGCTCTTGAAGACATCTTCTCCAAGGAAATTTGGAAAAATATATATATAGAATTTTATGTGATGTGATGCAGTTTTTGTTGATTTCAAAAAGTTTTAGTGAAAATATAATTTCTCCAATGTTGTTGGTGATTATGTACTTGCCTAATGAAAACATTGTTGGCCTAAACATGCTTTGTGCTCATGCAAATTAAACTAATTACATTGTACACTACATAAATTAATAAGTTAGACCTACTGATGACTATTACGATGTTACCATCTCAGTCAACTGTGCACTGCTTTTGTGAGAATGAACAATTTGTCAATCAAATAAAGTAAAATACTGCAGTCTTTCTTAGCAAAA
Source organism: Mugilogobius chulae (assembly GCA_038363315.1). Classification (NCBI taxonomy): domain Eukaryota; kingdom Metazoa; phylum Chordata; class Actinopteri; order Gobiiformes; family Gobiidae; genus Mugilogobius; species Mugilogobius chulae. The sequence continues at coordinate 40,816,520 of CM076404.1, read as the reverse complement.
ATATACTGAGATCTCGACCTCAATGCTGCGTACGGCCATGTATGTAGCGTCTGTTTAATTTGAGCATAATGAATAAATAATCTCACTCACAGAAATAGTGTACCACATTTCATAGTTTGTTCAGCTAGTGCTTTGATACCATCTAATGTCGTGTTTATCTCTTGTGTTCAGGTCTGCCAGGTGACTTTGGCCCTCACGGAGCTCCTATGGGCATGAGCATGGCCCCCACCTTCACCCACCACCACCACCACTCGATGACCTCGCCCCACCCGTCCCACCTGCACCACGGACCGCCCCTGCACCACCATCACCCCCACCACCCTACTTATCTACCCGCCGGACACCCATCGCCCCATCACCAACACCACCCGACCGCCATGCTGATGCACGGAGGAGCGCCAGGCCACCTCCACCACCCGGACACCCAGAGGACGCCCCTAATGTCCCCATCGACCCCAGCGGCGGTGGTGGAGCGAGTTTGGACATCCACGCCCAATGACAAGGGAATCGCCAGAACTGAAAACCCTGCCCCACCAGACAAGCAGCTACTACGAAAAAAAAATAACGTGATTTTTTTTTTTTTTTTTTGCTCTTTGTAAGACCAGAATTTGATGCTCTTCGAAATTCCAAAATGAGCTGTGATTATTTTTCTTTTTTACTTGTTTGTTATCCAAAAACGTGGACCAAGCTGACACTTTGTAAAGACTTGGGATATTTTGGTAAAACTTTGACGCGGAAAAAAAAGAAAACGGACACGGGAAGACGACTTGTTTTTCTTCCGCTCTTGTTTAATAACATCGGGAAATCAATCCACTCTGGAAAAAAAATGGACAAAAAGACTCCAAGAGTATAACTACTGTAGTATAAAGTATAGATACTAAGTTAAAACTTGTGCATTTTTTTGGGTTGGTCACTAAGTTTGTATCCTAAAGCTAGTTTTTAGACTATTTTCTCTCTCTCTCTCTGTCTCTGTTTCTCATTCACTGTGTGCGCTCCGGATATGGAGGAGAACTGTCTCGCAGCACAGCATCATGGGAAAAAAAATTAAAGTTTCCAAAACGCAGAGAGGGGCAATCAAAAATCCTGCCGATTCGACGCAAAAATGTAGAAAACGGCGGGAAAATGGCTGCTAAAACGACAACACATCACACCAGAAATTTGAAAATTTTTGAAGATTTTTTTTTTTTTTTTTTTATGAATGAATGTTGCCCTTTTTTTTTTTTTTTTTTGAATTTTTTTGGAAAACGCCCAAGCACTGGATCGTGTTGGTTTTATACATTTTAATTTTTAATAATATTTTATTGTTTTTGTACCCTCTGGACTCTCGTCGCTAGGAGCCCGTTGAAGGAAAAAAAAGTGGAAAAATCCAATAAGCGCTTCTCTACTTTTTTTTTTTTTTTTTTTTTTTTTTTTATTGGCAAGGATCAACAAAAGTGGCCATACAGACTTTTACAAACTGACACTGTTGATTCAATGGCACTGGAGAAGCAGTCGATGGTCGGAAGCACCAAAAAGAAAAAAACTCGGAAAAAAAAAAATCGTGGGGGGAAAAAAAACTTAAATTATGAACTCAATGCTTTTTTTGGCGGGAAAAAAAAAGCTGAGAGAATATTGTATCAAACTTCGTACAGAGTTCAGTCTATTAATTGTTTCATGTTAGATATTCTATGTGTTTACCTCAATTGAAAAGAATGTTTTTTGCTAGTTTCAGATCTGCTGTGGCATTGATATTGTATGTCCATAAATTCCTTCCTTTTTCAGCACGTGTCCCTCACTAGATGATAAGATGCCGTCTCCCTTGAGCTTTGTCGAAAGTACATGAAATACTTGTATGAGGAGTGTGACGTAATGTTTCAAAGGTGTTCAGTCACAAAATGCTGTAATAAATATTTCATTTTTTTGATTTTTTTGGTAGATTTTTGTGTGGGCGTTTTCTGAAAATGCGAGGTTTGGAGTTGAAAGTTTTCGAAAACATAAATAGGGGTGGGCAATGTTTCAGATTTCCTGCTACATTTGCCTAAAATTACAAAAAAAATATTCTTTTTAAAGTAAATACTTGACCGAGTTTGATATCATAATTCAAACACATTGACGGTATAACAAGCTAAAATTAATGTTATTAAAAGTGTGGTTGTTCATCAAAATTAAGTCAAATGCAAAATTATTTGATTGCAAACTTTCAAATGAGGGATTTTGGGATTAGTTAGCAAACAAACTCTTGGCAAAGCAATAACAGCATGGGGGCGGAGCCTTTACCAGAAAAGTTACATAGTGCAACTTTAGTGCAAAATTCCCTTGATTTAACTTAATATGGTCTGAATTTTGTTATCAAGATAAATAAAATACATATAAAAATAAAAAATGTTGACAATATTGTCAAGCTCTAGACATTTAAGTAGCAGGTTGAACTACTTTCTTCACTAAAACAAAGATCATTATAATGAAGATTTTATTCAGGTTTTACACATTTTATTGCAGTTTAGTCATTTTTTTAAGGTAAGGTTAAGGATGATATACTAAGAAGTATATGTTCCAGTGTAAACCAGAAAAATTACACTGGAACACAGCCCTTTTGTTACATTTGAGTTAACAGGCTCAGAAGAAGTTGGCTGTCGCAAACGTCTGTACTTATGAGCATTTTCTGTTCAATTCATTTCTATGAGGTTTTCAGTAGAGATGCACCAATCCAGCTTTTTTCAGTTCTGATACCGATTCCGATAGTTTGTCTTTAAGTATCAACCGTTTCTTCATATAAACCGATACCAGTGTAAGGACTGAAATTGGTTTTCTTTCTTATCAAAACATAAAACATTTTGTCTTATAGTGTTATGTAACTGTCATTTCTAGTGCAAGCCACAACTTAACAACTTAATCTGAATAAAATGTCCAATAATATGAAACATTCTGGATCAAAAACAGACAAGAAATGAGTCTCATTATGTCCAATTAAAGGCTCAACTAGAACCGATATCATGGAGTCGATACCTGATTCAGCTAATTTTTGTGGATATTCACCGATATTCGATCCTAGTATTGGATTGGGGCATCCCTAGTTTTCACTAAATCAGTTTAAAATGAATTAATACTTGAAAGATCAGACAGTGAACAGTGAGTTGAGTTGAATGTTACAGAAAACATGTTAAAAACTTTACAAATAAGAATATTTAAACATAGAATACCTGTGTGTTTAAAAAGAGATATATTTGTGTCTAAATGCTAACGCTAACAGCTCATGAGTGCAAAAGGCATCTTTATGTTCCCCAATGCAGTTATGCCACTTCCCGGTTAGCATACCTTTTCCAAACCCTTAAACTTAACCAAATTAACTACTAACAGGGTTCCTACAGAAGTTAGCTATTATGATTATAAAGAAGCCAAATGAAGTTCCATACATAGAGCCAATTGGAAATATTTCAAATTACTATTACTATTATTGAACCGTTTTGAACTTCCTCTTGTTTTAATTGATACTAAGAAAATCCAGTTTGTATTCTTATTATTATTTACCTTATTCTTGGTGGGAAGTGCTCTTAAGTGAGCCGGTCCTTTGTGACAGTTTTCTCCAAACGACAGTAACTAATTGTGTCTGAAATAGATCTCCCTGTGGCAATTTATTTAGCCACTCACAAAAACATGCTAATTAGCTGTCACATGCAAATGAATGGAGAGGGATTGCACTTGGTGGATTTCAAGACATGTCAGCCAGGAAGCTCTTTAACACGCTTGGACATTTTTTTTTTTTTTTTTTTAGAAAATGCAAATGTTTTAATGTTTAGAAAGGGTGAAGAGAAGGTTATATTTTTTAATAGGCAAAAAAGGTACTCATTTCTTTTTTTTTTAAGAAATGAGCAGAACTGATGTTAAACAATGGTAACTTTGAAGAAACCAGAAATTTAACTTCAACGACTGCAATAATGACGGTTTATTTGAAACTTCACTAAAACTGCACATTGAACTGAACTTAAAAAAAATTACAAATATGAACCTCTTTTGTGCACATGCATTTTGTATTTTGAGTTTATATATAATATATATATATATATATATATATATATATATATTATATATATATATATATATATATATATATATATATATATAAATTTTCTAAACATGAAGGTAACTTTAAAAAAATAAATTATAATGACTGTTCCATTGAAATTTTGCTTACAGTGAGTTGCACTTGAGTTAAAAAAACATGAGCTCTTTAACACACAAAATGCACACTGCAAAAAAGGCATTTCAAGAATATGAAAATTGTGCTTATTTTGAGGTAAAAATGTCTGTCAAGTGATATGATGTGCCAGTGCAGTAAGAAAATGTGACTAACTTAGTTGTTTTGAGTAGAAAATGATAGTTTCAAGTTCTCTTGACAAGATTTTTAAGCAAATCTGTTCTTGATTCAAGCAATTATAGTTTAAAACAAATACAAATGTGCTTTAAATAAGTTTTTTCTATCTAGATAAGGTAAATCAGGATAGAATATCTTAAACAAGTCAGTTAGTAAGACTGGCTCTGATTAAGTGAAAAATTCTTAAATTTAAGGTTAATATGATTAATTGAAGTCATTATATCTAAGTTAGATATTCCTTTTTTGCAGTGGCATAATTGTCAAAAATAAAAAAAGTGAAAATGATTCAGCTGGAAAGCCTAGTTTTGAAAATATAATATAGTTGTTTGTAAGTCATTGAACAGAAACAAACTTGTGGTCAGAACAATCCTGTTCAATGTAAAGATACATTTAGTCTATTAGCACAACAAGGACATCAAAAATACAAAAACACACTTTAACCATGAACAATCCACACTTACATATGCTTGCATAAATAATACTACATTCAATGTACTGTGAAAAGGTGGTACATTATGTTTAACTATGTATTTTCAAAGGTTTGTCTGATTTTTATTACAAAAATATGACTTCTTTCTCTGTATATACGACTACATTTTACAAAACAATCAAATCCAATGACTTGATAAGGTCTGGAGCCTCCACACGCCACTGTAAACGTTTTCTCTGAGCATCGTGAGCCTCGGAGCAGTGGTGAGGATGTTATTTAGCATTGTGCAGCTCCTCCTGTCGGTGCGTAAGGGTAGTGCCGGCTGGAGCTTTACGCACGGCCTCCAAACACACACACTCACTCACACATATACACCCTTCTCTTCTGCCTCTGCCCTCGTTTCCAGGGTCTTTCGTGGTCGTGTTTTGCCCCGCGGTCATTTCTCCATCTCGCGCCGCTGCGGACTTAAATAGAAATGACAACAAACCCGAGAGCTCTGTGCTTTTCACTTCACACAAGATTTTTTTTTTTTTTTTTTTTTTTTTTTTTTTTCTTTTTACTGTATTTGGAAAAAATAAAAACAAAACCGTAAAAATAAATCAATAAAATAAAAATAATAATAATAAACTACAATAATAAAAAAAAATAATAAAAAAATAAATAAAAAATCGAACATATTTTTAGTAACACTTAATTTTATTTACTTTATTTATTTTTATTTAATTGTAATTGCACATATTTTGTTTTGCTTTTTTAAATTTCGGCGAAGGCCTGTAAAACACTTTTCCTTTCACTGTTATTTATCTTTTTCTTTTTTTTTTTTTCGTGTTTAATTAAAACTTGCGAAAAAACAGTATATTAATCATCATTTACCTGCTAGTAACTAATGCGTAATTACGATAGAATTTAGCTTAATTCACTTTAAACTAAGACAGCAAGTAAAAACAAACAAGAAAAAAAGTGTAATTTCAAAGCTTATAAGGCCTTTTACGTAGCTATTTCCCGTTGCAAAATAAATAAAACAAACAAAAAAAAAACATGACAATGATTAATGACCTACGTGATTCTCATGGCGTAATTACGCACAAATCTTTAAGCGTGGCTTCGAGACGTGTGGCCTTCTTCCTTTCTTTTCTTTTTTTTTACGTAGCCTGTTTTATTTTTATTTTTTTTACTTTTATTTGTTGAAAGAAAAAAAAAAAAACACACATCACGAGTCTGTAACAGTTCTCTCATCACCAAATGAACTCGGACACGTGCACGCGCCTTTACGCTTTACTCTGTTTACGATCACGTTACGTCTCCAAAATGCGCCTGTTGGGCCTGTACGTGCCATTCATTCATCGGGCCTTTTGCGCACGTACGTAACAATAAATAATGTACGTGAATTTGCACTACGTCACTTTTTTTTAAAGATCTCGACGTGATTTTTTTAACTGTCTATTATTCCCAAAACGGAAGCAAAAGTCGTATCGTTTTGTGTTCAGATTATCGATGGACAAAAAAAAAAAAAAAAAAAAAAGGGAAGCGTGGATTACTGGAGATTTTAATATAGCAAGCCTTTCTTTTCTCTTTTCTTCTCGTCTTTTCTCCCTCCCCCCGAAGAGACAGAAGGTAGATTGCCTCTGCTGCTGCTGCTCCTGCTACCCTCCCTCTCCCCCTTTTTTTTTTTTTTTTTTTTTTTTTTTTTTTTGCCGATTCGCCGTGACAGGGATGATGGATGATCCAGCCAGGCTAAACAACTCCTCCCCTCCATCTCCTCGCTGTCACACACACGCAGCAGCAGCCACAGCTCGGGTCTGCCTCACCCCTTCGCTCACCCTTTCCCTCCCACCGTCCCTCACCCGCACTCTCTCCTTCTTCTCTCTCTCTCTCTCTCTCGCTGCAACAGAAAATAAAATAAAAACGCGCCTGTAGACTACGTTTGTGTGCAATAGGTTATGTATTCCCAGCGTGTACAGAGTGAGCTTCTTTTGCTGCTGCTTATATTAAAAGGAAAAAAAAAACGAATAGGGGCGTCGTTGGTTTTTAAACAGTGTTACGTAGAGTGAACACTGCAAAAATAAGATGATGTTTTTTTACTGCAGGAAACGTATAGAAATCGTAATTTTAATTGAATTTAAGGATATAGATATAAAAAATGTCGTTTTTTAGGCCTATTTATTGTTTCGATCAAAAAGTCTTATGTCGACAGCAAAAATTTTCACTTTGACAAAATAAAAACCTTTAAAAAACAAAAAAATGTTATAAGTTATACGTTGACTAATGTGTGTTGACCAAAGCAAATTTATGTTAAAATCACTCAAATTAGCATTTCTAGTGGCTGTGCATCAATAAGCATTTGTCGAAATGCTGCATTTGAAAGATTAATTAGTCGAAATGCAATAAAGCGGTATTGGGTAATGCTGTCAAAAAATACCTTTGTAAAATGCTAAAATAAACATAGTTCCCCGATGTTCATTAAAATATGCAAAGGATTACTGCACAGTCATCGAAATATATCTAAAAATAATAATAAATAAAATGGCACAAATAAACACAAAGTTCCAGGACATGTATCAACAAACAAACAAACTCAATCTGAATGAAAATGACTCAAACTGACAGACACCAAGTACTGCTATTATCGGTCACTATAGTCTCTTCAAAACCGATCTTAAAAACAAGTCTGTTAAATACAAAATAGTGACGTGACATCAATTCATTCAAGCGTGTCATTTTTACGTCTGTGTGTGTTTGTGTAGTGTACTTCTGCCTGGCTACAATGTGACACTCTGACGTGTATTTTTAGCCGCGCACATGCTGGCTAAAGAGAAAAAAAGTTTCGAAATATTCCTTTTTTTCTGTTATTGTTGTCGTTACGCACGCACACACTCACACGCACACTGTCCTTCCTCGCGCAGCTGCCTGTCCCCAAAAAACTCTCTCTCTCTTTCTCTCTCTCTCCGGGCTTCTTCGCTTCATGTTGTGTGTGTATCCATGCGCAAAACTGTCCGTGCCTAAAAATGTCCTCGGTTTTGTTGATTCCAGTGCTTTTTTTTTTTCACTCGTATTTCCTCCGCGAGTTTCAAAATGACAAGAAATGTATTTGTGCCACTGCAAATAAGAAGAATTACGATAGGTTTTAATGATCTGAATGAGAAAATGTGGCTAAATCTTTGAATTTAATGTTACAATTACGCACAAAACATTTTGTTTTAACTGTGATATTGTTCACGTGATACATTTCTCTTGATATCTTTAGTATGATCAACATTTTTGTCTCAATAATTCCCTAAATTTAGTTTTACAATTCCAGAACTAAAAGCTTAGATGTTAGGCAAATAAATACTTACTTCCTATTTATATAGACTTTTGTTCTGGTTGTATTAACTTCTGAATGCTCGTTAATCAAATACTATTTATTTGTTTTGCAATCTGACTTATCCCCAGTGGTTCTCGTACCCCTGGTTGTGAAACACTGCTCTATGAATCTATCAGTTGTTTCAATATACTGCACCAAACATTCGTTGTGTATCCATGCGCTTTTTCAGGCGTAAAACCCGTCGCAGTAGCTTGGATTTTTCCAACATTTCAGCATTTTTACGCACCGTTCCTTCACGCTATAACGTGTTGCTATGGTGATACAGTCTGGAAAGAAACATGTGCCATCGCAAATAAAAATAATGTGAATGCAAATGAATGTACTGAATAAGAAAATGTGCCAAAAACGGTGTCACAATTACGCACAAAACATTTTATCCAAAACATGGCAATGTCACGTGATCAAATATTCTTGATATTTTAAATTTCTAGTGAATTTACAGTGTGTCCAATGTAGGCTACTGCACCAAACATCCGCTGTGTATCCATACGCGCTTCCCCGTGCGTAAAACCACTCGCCCTAGTTCGGATTTTCCCAACATTTCAGCACTTTTACGCACCGTTCCTCCGCGCCATAAGGTGTTCCTATGGTGACACGGTCCTGTGCGCGCGCATGTGTGTGTACGTGTGTTTGTGTGCGCGTGGGTCAGACGGAGCAGAGGCGGGAGGGGGGAGAGAGTTGGGAGGCGGGGGTCCCTGGGAGAAAAGGGGGCTGCATTTGGCCGATCATTTATCAACGTCAGGAGCATAATGATTCCTCCTGCAGCCCCTATTGATGAGGATAATTACATTAGCTCAGACTGACTGATCAATAAAGCCCCGCGGAGAATGCTTTATTATGGCCCGGGCTAAAGAAAAGCGCGCACGGAGCAAAAGCAACCAGGCCTTTCCAAAAAAATAAAAAATAAAATAGAAAGCGAACACAATGAGTTTAATTTAAGAAATGGCACGGGATGTAACCAACCTGGACAGTTTGGGTGAAGGTTTTTTTTACGCGCACGTTTTTAAAGTCATGACGCACGGTTGGAATACGTCAAAAGCTTTTAGGAGATGTTTCAAGACTAGACGTCATGAAGGGTGATTTATGGCGCGTACAGTTTGGTTTGGAGAAAAGGAAAAGGAAAGGTTTTTGGGAGGTTTGTGAAAGAGAATTATGGATGGCTTTTACGCACTGGATTAAAAGTGACGCGACAAAGGGAGGGTTTGTATATAGAGGTTGTAGGATTTACCTGAAGGCCTCGTGAGCTGAACGTGCCACGAGTACAATACTAGAAAGAAAAATAAAAGACATTGACGGTGGATGAAGCTAAAGGCAACACTGACACGTTATAAATCATTTGTCAACTGGATTTTAGGATCCATTTTTATAGATAAATGTAAAGTCTTTTATAATATATTACATTTATTAATTGTTTTTTAACAAATGGGAATTTTAGTTTGAATTCAGCAAATGTCCTAACATTAAAATTGCTCTTGGGAAAAAAAAAAAAAAAAAAAAAAAAGGCCTTTTTGATATTTATTCAAACACATAATATAATCATACATGTTTAAATCAATTATTAAAATTGTGATTATTATTTGTATTATTTAACAAATGCAAATGAATTTAATTATAGGTATCAAAACAATAATCAAACGTAAGAAAAATACGCCTTTTTGTGTAACCGCTTTTTAATACAATTCAACGACGTCGTGTTTACGTAAGCTACGTTAATGTTGACACTCTCCAAAAATATTAACCCCATCACTGCCGTCATCTAACATTTCACCCTTAAGACTCGCGCTGTCAATCATTTTAATTGACACGATCTCCGGTTACGCGTTTGTGGCCTTTTCGTTCCACGTCCTCGTTTCATTCCAGACTGGTTTTTACATTAAATGTGACACGTTGGAATATTAATCAGACTAAACTGTTTCTACGACCGTCTCGTCTTCGCGGTGGTTTTAATTGTCAACAAAATGTGCCCAGGAGAAGAGCAGCAAGACGAGGAAGAGCCGATCTCCCGTGCGTAAAAAGGCACGCAGTTACGCGCAAGGTTTGTCGTCTCCAAGAACATTATTTATTTATGTTTTGTTTAGTTTTTTTCTCAGTTCTCAGTGGAACATGTGTCCAAGCTTCTGTTCTGTCTCTGTCTGTCATCTTCACGACGTAACTCGGAACAGTTACGTAGACAGACGTGAAGCAAAGAATTATAGCGCACGTAGGGGTTGTTCTACTTTATTTTGGGTCATTTTAAAGGTGAGTTTTTCCAATAAGAAATAAGTGGAATGAGTTTGATTTTAAGAGAAGGTCAATATGAAGTGTATTTGCAAATAAAACGTTGTTGAATGTGCATAGCTTTGAATACTTTAACCAAAGTTATAATCGAAATGAAATAATAAGAGGTGGGACAAAGTCTGGTTTGAAAGTGTCAAGTCATTGGCCTCAAGGCTGAGTCCCAAGTCCAAGGTGAGTACAACGTATTTGATTTAGGTTTCAAGTCTGTGATTAATGAATACATTAGATTTCTAGTCAGTTTCAAAGATTTAAATAAAGTTCTGGTCCCAATAAAGTGACATTTTCCACTTCATGTAAAAAACAATACTAACAATACTTAGTCACAAGGTTCTACATCCAATTCCAGAGTCATTGATCTTCAGGTCTAAGTCAAGTCCCAGTTTTAAGTTAACAAAATAGTGACTCAAATCTGACTCAAGTCCAAATAAAAACATGGACTTAAAAAGGTTTTTATTAAACATATAGGCAATGATCAAAATAATGAAACAATAGCAATCATTGATAATGATGATGGATGCATTTACAGGTATAGAAAGAATATTGATTTTGGTCACCATTTTTTTTTTTTAGTGATTATAGATTATAAGATAACATAACTAGGCTACATTTATGGTCATAAACTACTCAGATTTACACTTGCTGTTCAAAGGTCTTGTTTCGTCCTTATATGTTAAAGTTTAGAAGCTCTTAAATGGTCAACAGTATCGCCTCACAAGAAGGTTGCAGGTGTGAATCTTGTTTCAGACTGGACCTGTTTGCATTTTTCTCCTCGTTTTTGGTCGAGCATTTCAGTTTCCTTTGCCAACTTAAAACAAACACTACACAAGTGAAGTCTTCCAGCTTGAGCACTAAGGAGTCATCAAAGGATGGGTCAAATATACAGGGCAAATGTCCTTATTATATAAAACTCAGATTTTCAGGCCAGAAATTCAATCGAAAGTGTTGAATCCCAAATTCACAAGTCGGAGTGACATGTCTGATTGAGACTGGAGAAGAGTGTGAACCCAAATGCAGAAGTTTTATAATTGTGAAGAACAATTAAAATACATTTAAAGATTTACTGTAGCTTTCATCAATTTACAATACAACATTGCAAAAATGTCTTACATTATTTACCGCACCAGCTTGCCAAAGTCTGATCCTGTCAGATATCAGAAGATAAGTATGTTGGGTCTGGGCAGGCTTTGGATGGGAGACCTCTGGAGGAACCTCACGTGTCACAGTGCGATGACTAGAGAAGAAACTCGTCATTGTATCCTTAGGCAAGACACTTCACCCATATATTGTTTAGTCTGGATCTGGTGTGAGTGAGAATAGTTGGTGGTGGTGGGAGGGGTAAATCAGTCTGCCTCAGGGCAGTTGTGGCTATAGAAGCTTACCACTACGTCTTTGGGTGTCATTAAAAGCACTGTATAAACCCAAATGCATTATCTTTATTATTAGTATTATTTATCAGCAAGTTACCAACAAGAAACAACACAAGCTCTCACAAGATCTTCTGTTACAGCAAAAAGTTTTGTTTTGTTTCCCCATAAATCAACAAAGACTATCCGGATAAGGTTATACAGGTCCTTACACATGTTGCATAAGATTTGCACGGTGGCAGAGTGGTTAGCACTCTCGCTTCACCGTAAAGGTTGCAAGTCCAGCCGCACAAGCTTTCTTTCAGTACTCAACAGGAGAAATCCTTCAGGTATAATCTTGATCTTCTGTCACTTCAATAAATATACAATAGTCAAATACAGAAACTATTGTGATATGTCAAAGATTAGTAAGGTTTCTTTTAGTTACCTCGATGCCAATGTGGACCTTTGTCTACATGAGTTCCACGCCTCTGCTCTAAAGACTTTCTAGGACCTCCAGAGTCTCCTCCAAAGCAGTGTCCTTTAACCATGAGAGGACACTTGGCTGTTGTCCCAGTCCTCACGAGGACACTTTAAAGTCCTTGTGTCTCAAATTCAAATCAATATTGTTGTAGAATCCAAAATCACAATAACAGTAGACTTCACGAGTCTTGATTCAACAAACAGAAAGAACATTAAGCAATGAAACAGATCATCTAACGTTCTAGTGCTGTAGTCCTTTAGTTAAATAATCGGTCGATGAAGTCTTAGTCGGCCAAGATTTATTTTTAGTCAACCAATTATTTATTTAGATTCTAAGGATTTATGTTGCGAAAGAAAAGGACATAAGGTGATAAGTGAGGTCCTTTGTCGTCGTAATAAGAAGAGAAGGACAGTTTAGTGAAGCCCACGGTCACGCTCAGCTTTATTTGAGCTCCTTTAGATTTAACTGGAGCTGCCTGGAGGTTTGCAGCAGTAAATAATCACAGTAACAGGACGGGACGCTGATGAAAATGACCGTTATTAGACTGAGGATTGTGTGAAGAGCTGATTTAAACTGGAAAAGAGACAATATAGACGACAGTGAGCTGGTGTCAGAGGTAACAGCTTTGACTTTACAGACAAACTGATTAGAGCACTACCAATGAAAACACTATCTTTTAATTTAAGATGATAGTAACTGACAGCAGTGACATTCGAGGCAAAACCAGACATGCCAAGTAACTGTATTTTTCTCAAGTGCTGTGTTGCTGTTGTTGTTTTTGAGTATCTGTACTTGAGTAATTTTTTTTTTTTTTTACATTTTTCAAGAAGTATCTGCATTTTCTACTTCTTACAATTTTAAAAACAGGTTAGATATTTTTTAGCTCCAGAAACCGATTAATTATAATGAATTCACTGTAAAGCTCATCTCACACTGCAAACATTACAAACCGTCTTTGTGCACTGCAAAATAATTGTATTTCTAGATTGGTTAAAATGTCCTAAAATCTGGATTTTATTTTGTATTTTGTGTATGTTTTTCTCGTTAAGTTGGTGTTACTTGATGGACCTAGATTATTTGACTTAATCTGGCCAGTCAGATAGATTATCTCGCCATTTTTCCAGCCGCCTGATTGGTTTGGAGTCAAGAACGACAGGAAGTACTGCCTGAATCAAACAAAACAAACGTTTGATTCTGAAGAGCAGAGAGATGTGTGCGACACTTGTTCTATCCTACGAACTTTGGATACTCTATTATGATTCACTGCTGTGATTGGTTAAGCACAAATAAGGCTGAGCACCCAATCAGCTCGATGTATTTCATTAAACATTCCACCTTTTCCCCAAACGCTTTCAGTGAGTCCAGTTCAAGATGGATCATATGGAAGAACTCAAATCAGAGTTCAACACAGATCCATCTGGGCCAGGTTAGATTTGACTTGTTTGGAGATGTTTCTGACTTGTTTTAATAAATTTCTTCATATTTCAGACCAAATGATTTGTTATTGATGTAAGACAATGGCAAATGTCTGGAAACAAGTGAAATATGGTGCCTACATTTACAATTTTTATTCTAATCTGGCTAAAATAACTCAAATTAACATGAATATTCTGAATTCTTGCCATTACCTTTGGCAGTGTGATTGTACTTTTCACCTTTTACTGAAGTAGATATACACAGGTGTATTTCTGTACTTTTACTTGAGTAGTTACTATTGTCATGTCAATAACATGCAGGTTAGGGAACGCTTGGTGGTGGTCGGAGGTTGAGGCGCTAGGTGTTTGGCTGAAGAAGGGCTGCTTTACACTGTATCACTACATCAGCACCTACTTTACTTTAGTCTATATTACTCTCTTACTTTAAGTTCCAGTCATTGAACCGCTCAGCCTCCATGTTTAATCCCAAAACTTAAAAGAAGTCATTATTCACAACACTCATCTTACATCTTTAACCTGGACCATGTGTTTTGTTTGTAAATATCAGCACACTGCCCCGTCACGTCACTCGTCCTTGGGCTGTGTGTGCTTCTCACAAACGTCCCACACACACGCTCCCTTGCTCTGCGCTCGCCCCGGTGAATTATGGGAGGTGGGAGAGAGAGCGATCGATGCTGTCCTTCATCTGAACAGTCCTGATCATGTGGTTTTGGATCATAGTGTGGAACTGGAACAAAGCAGGAGGATTACTAAATGCACCAATCAAGACGTAAAGATTATTAGGTTTAATCATGATCATTCTATAACAAAATATTCATTTAATTTTTTTGTATATCTAAGTGGACTTCACGTGATTGTTGATTTAGCAAGCAAAGTTGTCGGAAAATCAAACAGTCACTGGTCAAAGGGTCAATAGTCCAATTTAAACCAGTTCTTCCAAGTGTGTGTAAAAGAATGATTGAGGGGCTGTAAACCATTTTTTGGAAATCTGATTGGCGCACAAGGTCCTGACCGATTGGTTAATATTCATAAATAAGAACACGTCTTAACAACCACCATAGAAATGAACTGGGACTGTGACGCGTACTATAATTACGCGAAACAGCTGTGGACTCGTGCTAATCATACCTCATTTACATGTTGCGTAATGTCGTGGTAAATGTACGCTTTCTTGTGAAATCGGGCTCGTGATTTTATTCAGTGCAAAAGCTGTGTTTTCTTCGTGACTCTGCAGGACTTGACTTTGCTCGAGCGCAAAACGTGTCCAACTTAAATCTTCTCCCCTTTGCTTCAGCTGCCTGCTCCCGTCCAGAGATTT
This sequence comes from Mugilogobius chulae, assembly GCA_038363315.1. Lineage (NCBI taxonomy): Eukaryota > Metazoa > Chordata > Actinopteri > Gobiiformes > Gobiidae > Mugilogobius > Mugilogobius chulae. The sequence continues at coordinate 40,801,517 of CM076404.1, read as the reverse complement.
TCACATTTTGAAAACACCTACTGCTGCAGTCTCCTCTGCCCTCCACTGATTGGACGCAGGTGCAACCAGGTTCTAATCACCTGTTTGTGCTCAGACTAGTTTAAATGAGGAACACACTCACCAACACCAGGACAGGAGCTAAAACTGCTCTCTTATCTGGAGCAAAGTATCTTTTAAACACTGATCTGGATTGGGTGCTCACTAAATGAAGACCGAAGCGACTACTGTTGAAAACTACCTGTGGTGTTAAGATTTCAGTGAAACTATGTAAATAGGATTTAAGCAATAGAAATGTTACCTGCATGAACAATTTTCCATCTCTAGGCCCTAGAGAGGATTTCATGTGGCTCACAGGAGGATTTGATTATTATTTATAGTGGCTACATGAGAAAATACACTTAAAAGTAGGGATGGGCAAAATGAAGCCTCATGAACCAGCAAAGCACTTGAATCAAATGATTCGGGGCTCCGAATCACTGTTCGAATCACGACTCTACAGTGTAGTGATGGCCAAATGAAGCCTCATGAACCACTTGAGGCTTTCAGCCAATTGTACCGGTACATGAGCCGGTGCCTCGCAAATTGCTTCATTTAATCCAAGTCAATGTGGTCATTAAATGTAACAAACGTTAAATGGTGCAGTGTTATAAATCAAATAAAACACCGTTTTACTGAGACAATCACTCATTTAAGGCGTTGAAATTAGATTATTTATGTGTTCATGTATGTAACGTACTCATAAAAATATCCTATTGTGTAACAAGTGGGGCTCGAACTCCCAACCTTCTGCGCGACAAACCTTCACTCTACGCATGTGCCACAGCAACCACACGCAATGACTGAGCTCTATTATGTACCCAATAGTGCATATGTCAGGCTTTGTTGAAAGTGGGAAAGCACAACTTTCAAATGAAACTTTGATTTCCATGAATCGTTTAATATTAAATAGGTTTCTATAGGCCTATAATTAGACCAGAATCTGCAGCAAAACAAAGCACAGAGCCTGTGCCACTTACAGCTCCGCCAAAATGAAGCACTTTCTCAACCACCTCTGCCAAATTGTGCCTTGAAACAACCACGATGTCTCTTGCTGGAAACGCACACTTTACAAGCTTTGCAAAAATTGTACCAAAAAACCTTTAACTGTATAGGTTGGCTCATTTAGCCAATGAACTTCTGATAACCTACACACCACAATAAGTGTGTTAAACAGGCCATATTTTGTAGGTTAAAACAAACTAAAACCTAGAAAAGCTTATTTTACATTTAAAAGCACAACTAAAAATAATGCAAATTATGTAGATAAAAATGAATGAAAGCTGTGTTGTGTGGGAGCGTGTGAGTGAAGCGACTCTGTAAATGAAGCAATGACGTCATCTTCCCAAAAGCAAAGCCTCACATTCACAGATCACGTGGTTTTAGGCAAACTGAAGCAAGCCTCGAAGCAAGGCTTCATTAGACACGCCCCCTGTTACTCGGTACAAGCCCCGATGCCTCGGCTTCAAATGGCCCATCACTACTACAGTGCCTCTGGTGGTGATGTCTCAGTATTTCTAGTGGCTCAACAAAACACATCCTGATCTGACGGTATCAATAAAGCTTGTTCTAATAGTTTGTGTAAATGTTTATTTTGAGTCAATACAAATAAACAAAGCCATGAAAGCTATGCTTTTAATCAGATATCAAGGATTTTATTCAAAAATTTATAGTTTTTGGCAGTGTAGTAGTTGTTTATTTTATTTTTTTTGTTTTACCCTGCTTTTGAAAAGACACGTTCTTAAATTCAGCAGTGTGAAAAACTCATAAATGTGGGACAGGTTTGGAGATTTGGTGGGATATGGTGGGACAATATAATTATGACATAGCCTAATTGATAGAATAATCCTGTTTTGAAGTAATTATATATATATATTTTTTCATCTAAAATAAATATAAATGATTGTTAGTTGTTAGTTTTGCCGCATAAAAAGTAATTTGTGTAAAACAAAAACTCAAAGATGAATAAAGTTTGCCCACAAACTTGTCAAAATGTTTAGGAGCACTTTTCAAATAAAATGATGTCAGTGCATAACCTCTGTAAGTGCTGCAATCGTCATGTCCAATGAAAAAGCAAGACAGCCGTGATCTGCGAGACGAGTAGTAGCCTACAACCAAAAGCAGCATAGGTGGTCACATTACCATGGCAACCAGCTCACTTTCGTCCCTCTGGCTCCGACTATCTAACTCTAAGCCAAAATATCTTTTAAACTTTGTGGGAGTAGGTTGAGACACGTGCGCTGCTTCGTGGTCCGTTGAAATCCCTGTCAGTCAAACTTTGGTTTGGAGCACTGGCCTGTTCGAGACGTGAGCCCTCTAGTGAAATGCGTTCGAAACGGCAGTGTTTCATGAACCACTTCAGTGACGTCACGCGTTTCATGAACCGTCTATGTCACGTGACCGGTGTTTTGACTCGCGTTTTGGAACACTGGTTCGAAACACATGCGCTTCGAGGCTCCGAAGCAGCTGACTTACTACTACTTAAAAGTGCACTGTGAAAGATTCTAGAGGTGAAAATTCAGCTTCACAAATCAATACAAAAACGAAGATAAAATCATTCTTTACAACATTCTTATTAGGTTCGGGAAGCATCTGCAGTTACTATGAAAATAATGGCAAATCCGCCATGTTTGTTGTCAGTTTAGCAGAACTTCTATAGGAATACATTAGACAAAAAATGAAAGTAAACAAAACAGCCTTGGAACAACCCATTAAACTGCTGGGTCAGTACTGGTAAGTTTATCCATCACCCTGTAGTGTCAAAATATGATTTGATTAATGCTATTTTCGATATTTAGCTAATTAAACCAACTGAACATTCTACAGCTGTATGATGTCACGTTTCTGAGCCTCATTGAGGATAAATACATTTTATGCTAAAATGTGAGAAAGTATGACTAAAACAGGAGGCCCTCCTTTTTGTCAACTATTCATTAATTCTGCAGCCATGCATTTCAGCTCTTGGTAAAACACTTTTCACAAAAAACATCTAAACTAGAAAAACATGATTTTTTTTTTTTAAGTTTATTTTGTGGTCTAAAAGTTACACAGTGTACCTTTTGAGAACTATTTGAACTACATCTCCTGCTGCTTCATTATGTTCACTTGATGCAGCTGTGTCTTCTTTCTCTAGAGTCTGTTCAGTTTGAGCTGCGGACTGGAGGCAAGGCAAGGTGCCTATTTTCTTGGACTAAGATTTGGGACTCTGTGACTTGGGATGACTTGGTGTAATTTTACATTTACAGACTGTTCCTTCTCACTTCTTCTTTGTGACAGGAAATGCATGGAAGAATATAAAAACATCAAAGAATTAGAAGATGTATTTGGTCATTTGAGATAAAAAAAAAAACTTGAAAAACTGGTGACTTAGACTTTGTTTTTGTTTGTTTGGCCAACCAAGACTTCAAATCAACCGGTTTTCATTTCCAACCACAAGAAACCCAGCTTATCTCGATCACCTGAAGGGACTACCTGTCTGCGATAACATCCACACCGACCAATCAGAGCGCCGCGGTGGGTGCCAGGGGAGACGGCGCGGTCCTCAGACAGTGACAGGTGCCGCGCGGTTTACGGTTTCTGCTCAAATCCGCAGAGAAAAGCACATCACAGGGTCCGGCGGTTCAAACGGGCTCATTCAGGCGTGACCCGCTCGTGAACCCGGGATAAAACTTTACAGGAGAGAGGGATTAGAGAGGAGAAGGAGGATGAAATGTGAAGTGGTGAATGTAATGACAATCCAGGAGTATAATCTACCTGTTTTGTTTGTTAGGGTACAGGTTTACAACAAGGAAGGACTCATTTTAACATGTTTATAGAATATTTGGACTTGACTCGGACTTGTCTCTCTTTGACTTGGACTTGTCTCTTTAACTTGGGCCTTGACTTGGGATTTTTCTTGCTTTGACTTGGGCGTTGACTTGACTTTGGTCTTGTCCCCGGACTTGTCTTGGGCTTTGACTTGGGCTTTGACTTGGGCTTTGACTTGGACTTGTCTTGCTTTGACTTGGGACTTGGCTTGACTTGGGTCTTGTCCCCGGACTTGACTTGGGACTTGACTTGGCACTTTTCTTGCTTTGACTTGGGACTTGACTTGAGCCTTGACTTGGGACTTCACTTGAACCTTGACTTGGGACCTGACTCGAACCTTGACTTGGGACTTCACTTGGGCTTTGACTTGGGACTTGTCTCGCTTTGACTTGGGACTTAATTTGGACTTGAGACTTGCAAAACCACAATTTTGTCCCAACTCAGCTGAAATCATTTGAACACATTCAGCCCTAGAATTACATAATACTGAAGCCTCTTTTAGTCTCATTTAAATTTTTTCCCGTAAAATATTGGAGATTTTGTAATGACGTCACAAGGTGCAACAAGGCATTTTGAGTTCTGTAGATGTAGGTAGATTAGTGAAGGACTATTCAACCCAAATTTTACAAACGCTAGAATTTCAGAAGACCATGAGCACTTCTGTGATTGGTCACTTACAGTAAGCGCAGACTCCACATGAAGCTGCAGCGTGTTGTTGTGTTGTGCTAATCTCAGTTTATTCTCATAAAATACTTTTTTTTTGGCTAATTTGATTGTGTCCAGGTTTATTAACATGGCAGAGTTACATATACATATCAGGTACGAGCTTATAGTTAATTAGATTATAGACCCCTTGTATGTTAGTAAACATTGCGTCGAATTCTGGTGGGCAAAAGACGACGTTGCGTCCATTAAACCAGTGTAAGCTTGCACATTTTTGGACTTTTAAACACAAAGCGGAAAAAAGTCAGATTCTTGTCGGAACTGTCAGGATATGCATCGGGGCTTACTCTGTGGACCTGACAGTCTTTTATGAATTACTTCAGATGGATGGAAGCATACCAACATCTCACAATCTCTCTGGGTGGAGTTTGCATGTTCTCCCCGTGTCAGCGTGGGTTTTCTCCGGGTACTCCCACCTCTAAAAACATTGAACTTAGTGAGTAAATGAGAGAGTGAATGGTTGTCTGTCTAACCCTGAGACAAGTTGGCCACTGTCCAGGGTGTTCCCCCGCCTAAGGCCCAAAGTCACTGGGAAAGGCTCCAGTCACCTGTGATCCCTAACAGGAACAAGCGGTTGGAAATGAATGAATATTTTACGATAAACTTAGTTCAACAAAATGTGTTGCTTGTAGTTTAGAAAATCTGTTAGCTCTGGTCAAAGGCTTTACTAAAGCAGGAATAAGGGTCTTGTGTATAAAAGTTGAATGACAACAATGCAGTTTTAGCTAGAATTCTAAATAAAACAAATCGGTTTGAACATCAAACTGCACTTGCACGACTGGGTAAGGTCAGGCTAACATTAGACACAGATGTCCTAGTTACAGTTCATAACAAAACGACATTTTAACCATTATAAAACCACAAACTTTTAATGCGTCGGCTATGGACTCTCATCTTTTTTGCCTCCAGCTAGAGCTGTGACATCACATGACGTGGAATGATAAGAGAAAAATCTCAGAAAAATCATACACTTAGTCAAGTCTAAGCGTACGTATACTTATATTTGTTGGTTGGTTGATTACTTTATTTGATAATTTTTCTTTTTAACATTGTGTGATACTCTTTTCATTGGTTTAGAATGTTTCACAGAAAGTATCTCCAACATTTGGCTGTGACGTGAGGAAGGTTTGAAGTCCACCTTCCTCCAGCGGCGGATGTAGAGTTCTTACACAAACACACATTCATGAAAAAGTGACTGCTGAAGTGATAATAAGAAAATAGTCCTTCTCTTCTCTTTCCGACCATCATTCCCAGTGATAAACGCTCGCTGCTCCGCTCCATGGCGCAAAAATATTATGTCGCTAATGGCAACAGCTCACTATTATAACCATGTGCTCCCAGTGGATGTTTCCGGGCTTGGGTTTCAGAAGGTCTGCGTATGATCAAGGAAAGATTAGGCAAAAAAGAAAGAAGAAGTCACTACCGCAGCAGGAAAGCAAACGGCCTCCTCAGTGTCTCCATCTCTACATGACTGGGGCAGCAGATTAAAATAAAAAGTCTTGTTTGTTTGACAGCGAAGGTTTGTTGACGGCACAAGTGGATATAAGGACACTATTCTGTTTAGCTGTCATGCCAGTGTGGTCTTTCCTAGCAGGTATCCAACTTATTTTGCCGCCAGTCTATGTCTTAGCGTTGGCGTCAAGAGATGTTTTTGTGTGTTGGCCGCTCTGAGCTCCAGAGGCAGAGCCCAGCACGTGACACAGATGTGCTGTTTTGCTTGATCCCAGTTAATTTAGTGAACCTTACAGTGGGGCAGTGCAAGTTCACAGGAAAATACATTACATAGTTTGTGCTAGCAATTCTAATTTTGTTATTTATTTAGCTAGCAGTTATTAATTTATATCAATACCCATATTTGTCAAAAAATTATTCAATCTGGGATTCAAAGCCTTTGTTTGTCCTTTAACAGCATTCTGTTTTGTCGACCTTAAGATCTGTGTGATATGAGACTTACCTGAGAATCTTGATTTGTGCGTGAAAAGTTTAAAGCTGTGGTACTTGACTTTTTTAGTAAGAACCAGATTGTAACAAAATTAGATCATTGTTTATCAAAATAAAAGCTATTTTATTTCTCTTAAAGAACCAAATACAGTTCTGATTGGCTGTGGTTGAGTGGTCACCTTCAGTCTCATATTGATGATTTTTAAGGTGTAATTGCAGACAAAAAATAATGTGCGTGGATATTAACTTGTGCTGGAAGATCTGCGAGACTTAGGGATAAGTTGGGCCTCTCGACACGTTTTGTGGTGTAAAAATCAGCTACCTCACTTTTAACTCTTTCACTGCCAGCCCTATTGTGATTTTGACCCTCCTTCCCTGCCAGGACTTTTTGCTAATTTTAAGCAATATTCACAGCTCCACAAAAAACCTTGTGCAACTGGAATCATGACATGTTGTACATCAAATGAGACCTACAAGTGTCTACTTTCATTTAAAAAAATAAATGTTATTCTACATTATTCCGTTCTCTTTTTATAGACATTTGAAATTCCTTGTTTTCATTAGATTTCAGCGTTTGACGAGAAACTACTGAGATAACGTCCTTTTTCTAAATCAAACTTCATGTCATTGTTATTTTGTCTGTTCAACTTTTTGGTGAAAGAATATGAGCCAGTACAATGAAATAATGTCTTTAGGATAAAAATACGAGCTTCACGTGATTAAAACAATGAAGACGAGTGTCTTTTTCATCTTTAAACCAACAAAAGCTGTGATACAGACGAGACATCACAGGACTTTTTCTACTTTCTGATGCAGATTCTATAGATTCAGACGCTTTCACAGGGCAACGATTATTATTTAACCCTTCAAACATGAAGAAATACAGTAGTTTTACTCACTCTGACACTTTTGGATCGCTCACAGAGGAGAAAGGTTAGTTTTTCTCCTCCAGACTCGCTGCATGAGTTGTTCTCCTCAGAGTCCTAGTCCAGTAGGATCGTCTCTTCTTCATTTTAAAGATCAAATATCTGCTCTAAACTTACTCAACAATGTTTTTAGTCCAAGATGTGTTGCCTGTAATCCGTTTGAAAAGAAACACGATCCTTTAGAGGCGGATGATCATGTAAACACAGTCGACTGCGCTGCATAAAGTAAACAGGAAAGACGTGCATCCGGGTCCTGGGCTTTCCTCTGCGGCCTTGTGCTAATGTGATACTGCCCTCCGGTGGTGAATATATGAAAGTGCAACATGATTGCTAAATGCTGATGCACCGGACACGTGTGTCAGAGAACCCTCTATCGCCGCATATAAAAAAAAGCTTATGACGACAATTGTCGTCATTGGCAGGCTACGGTTGGGTTCGTTATTACGACAATTGTCGTCATTGGCAGGCTACGGTTGGGTTCGTTATTACGACAATTGTCGTCATTGGCAGGCTACGGTTGGGTTCGTTATGACGACAATTATCGTCATTGGCAGGGAAAGAAACTCAAAAGCAGTGCGTGAGTCCTTTTGAAGACAACAACTGCCTGTCGTCAGGCTCATGTGTCCCAGTGTGAATGTTGCAGTGGGTCTTTCGTGCATGACTGCGTCTACAGTCTCAGGACAGACGAGCACACGGTTGTGTCCACTTCGGTCTGGTCTCCGGTTGCTCATCGGTGCGCCCTTGATGGTCCGCTATAATCTGGACTGTGCCAAACTGTTCTGTGCACTCTTCCTCGTGCTCCACGCACGCTGTTCATCGCTGTAAAGCCGGCAGGCTCTGGTCTAACGTCCAGCGGCCCGTAATGAGTTCCATATTTGGAATTCCGAGTGTGTGTCATGACAACCACAGACTCTGTCTGTCTGTTCACTCGCTCCTGAATAGACACATTAGCTACTTATGTGCGCTAGAGAAGTTGATTGGACGTTATTTTTATTGTAAAAATCAGGTATAGTGCTTTTAAATTACCCAGTGGCAAATTACACTCACCCTCATTAGGTGACCATATACTACACTAATATCTCAACCATGTATTTGTTCTGAAGAAAAACATTAGGTGATGTGAGAGATTACTTAACTTAATTCCCAATAAAATACACACACACATTTTTTTATTTTATTTTTTTTCCTGGAGAAAATTTAATGAAATATTTGATCTGGTTACACTCAAACAGCACATGTAAGTGATACATGTACATGCTCTGTGTGGAGCTTTAACTTGTAGCTCATTTCTGTTAGAACTGGAAACGTCTGTTACATTTGTTTTTACAGCTGTTCCTGGTCCCTCCTAATATTCATTCATTCATTCATTATTTCATTCTTTTATTCATTCATCTTTTATTCTTTTATTTTTTTTCTCTTTTATTTTATTTTTTCATTTTATTTATTTATTTTTTTCATTTTTTATAATTGTATTTATGAATCATTTTATTTTTTTTTATTATACATATTTTTTTTATTCATTCATCTATTGACTTATTCATCTATTACCTATATTTGTCCTGCTAAACTTATGTCTCCAGAAGAACTTTCCGACAACTGCATCTTCCCACATCAGAAATACTTTGTTTCCGACGGCAACAGCGGCCTATTAGAACCTGCGTCATGTGCTTTTGGATTTCAGAAACAGACGATCAAAAGGACAATCTGACAAACGCTCCCATCAAAGCACCGCGGTCCACCCCATAATAGCCACAGCCGCAACAGTTACCGTGGAGACAAGCTCAGTGGGCGGGGCAGCTGGAGGTTATGTCATAATGAGAGGTCAGTGACAGGTGTGGTTAATGTGGAATCTCAGAGAACGGCCAAGTTTGAGCCAATACTTCTGCCGTTACGGGAATAGTCTGCAGCGGTTGCCATGGCGACACACTGCATATACGAGGGGAAAGTTTTTAGATGGTTTGGAAAGTGAGGAAGCGTCTTGTTTTTAGGAGAATGTGATCAATATAAACATAAAATACAAAATATGATGGCTAAATATGTGAACAAAATGAATCAGAACATGTTTAGTCCTGGCTCTGGTCCACGTTTAGTCCTGACTCTGGTCCATGTTTAGTCCTGGCTCTGGTCCATGTTTAGTCCTGGCTCTGGTCCATGTTTAGTTGCGACTCTGGTCCACGTTTAGTCCTGACTCTGGTCCCCGTTTAGTACTAACCCTGGTCCACGTTTAGTCCTGACTCTGGTCCACGTTTAGTCCTGACTCTGGTCCATGTTAAGTCCTGACTCTGGTCCACGTTTAGTCCTGACTCTGGTCCATGTTTAGTCCTGACTCTGGTCCACGTTTAGTCCCGACTCTGGTCCCTGTTTAGTCCTGACTCTGGTCCATGTTTAGTCCTGACTTTGGTCCATGTTTAGTCCTGATTCTGGTCCACGTTTAGTCCTGACTCTGGTCCACGTTTAGTCCTGACTCTGGTCCACGTTTAGTCCTGACTCTGGTCCACGTTTAGTCCTGACTCTGGTCCACGTTTAGTCCTGACTCTGGTCCACGTTTAGTCCTGACTCTGGTCCACGTTTAGTCCTGACTCTGGTCCACGTTTAGTCCTGACTCTGGTCCACGTTTAGTCCTGACTCTGGTCCACGTTTAGTCCTGACTCTGGTCCACGTTTAGTCCTGACTCTGGTTCACGTTTAGTCCTGACTCTGGGCACCAGCAAGAGGCCGGTCCCTGAGGTCCTCAGAGTGCAGATGGTTCATGCAGCACTAACATGTCAGAGATGTACTTTGGTGCTAGTCCATGGAGAGACTTAAACACAAGCAGAGCTGTTTTAAAGTTTATTCGCTGAGCCACTGAAGCCAGTGTAAAGACCTAAGCACAGGACTAATGTGATGGTACTTCCTGGTTCTGGTCAGGACTAATGTGACGGTACTTCCTGGTTCTGGTCAGGACTAATGTGATGATACTTCCTGGGTTCTGGTCAGGACTAATGTGATGATACTTCCTGGGTTCTGGTCAGGACTAATGTAATGGTACTTCCTGGTTCTGGTCAGGACTAATGTGATGGTACTTCCTGGTTCTGGTCAGGACTAATGTGACGGTACTTCCTGGTTCTGGTCAGGACTAATGTGATGATACTTCCTGGGTTCTGGTCAGGACTAATGCGACGGTACTTCCTGGTTCTGGTCAGGACTAATGTGATGGTACTTCCTGGTTCTGGTCAGGACTAATGTGATGGTACTTCCTGGTTCTGGTCAGGACTAATGTGATGATACTTCCTGGTTCTGGTCAGGACTAATGTAATGGTACTTCCTGGTTCTGGTCAGGACTAATGTGATGATACTTCCTGGGTTCTGGTCAGGACTAATGCGATGGTACTTCCTGGTTCTGGTCAGGACTAATGTGATGGTACTTCCTGGTTCTGGTCAGGACTAATGTGATGATACTTCCTGGTTCTGGTCAGGCCTCGAGCAGCAGCGTTCCGGATGTACTGCAGCTGTTTTACAGCTCGTTTGGATAGGCCGGTGAACTGTTAATAATTAGGTGAATTATTATGACCAGTCAGTTTGCTTTGTTGGAGCTCTCAGTTCCTCTTTATGTATTTGTAATATAAATATCTCACACGTGAAAACGACGTGCTTTGAAGGGTGCTTTTCTGCCCTGGGCCCTGGGGAAACTAGTACCCCCCTAGTACCTAGACTAAATTTCTCTATTTGAGTAACTTGAAACTTGAACTTACTAGTTAAACCTAAAGACAATGTCATTGTGTGGCTTCAACCAAAACTCATGTTTATTTCACACTATTATTTTACGCTTTTTCATATATACGTGAAATCATGCTATTTCTACGCTAAGCATTTATGTGTTGTGGTATATATACGCTCTCTTGTGAGACTGTGTTGGACACCCCTGAGTGAGAGCAATAAGATCTAAGCAGAGTGAGTTTTTCATACATCTGTTTATGTGCTTCCTCACCTGTCCTGTCCTGGCTTTGGAGGTCGCTCCTGTCACACTCCTGATGCTCTCCTGGGGGTGTGGACAGAGTGTTTGTGTGTGTGTTGCTGTTCGGAGGAGGTAGAGAGAGGATGACCTTTGCCGAACCAGGCCTTTGCTGTCCCCCCTGTGGATACAAACCAGCACTCGAGACCTTTCCATATCATGCTCTTCAGAAGGACCCCATGGAGCTCCGACTCTGACAGGACCAAGTCTGAACCAGAAGAGACGGGAATGTGTGTGTGTGTGTGTGTGCGCAGAAAAACTCTGGGTTTGTGGGTTTGAATCCTTCTGCTGACTCAAAGCTTCTCTCACTGTCTTGTCAGAGTAGCTTATGACCAACAAGAGCTTTAACAATATACTTGGACAAAACTCTTGAATGGCAAAATGTTTTCATGACTGTTTGGCTCAGAGGTTAAAACCAGGGCAGTTCAGAGGTTGTGGGTTCAAATCCTGCTGCTGATCTTGAACCTGTCTCACTATCTTGTCAAAAAAGCTTACAACCATGAACTTTAAGAATCTACTTAGACATGTCCAAATGAAAATAAGTTAAGTTGTGTAGATTAGCAGTTGTGAGTTCAAATCCTGTTGCTGACTCTGAGCTACTATTTTGAACCTTGTGACCAATGTGACTTTAATGATGCGTTCACATGTGGAGCGGCAAATTCGTGCCACTGACTGCCAGCTATGATGCTTGAATGTGCAAAGTTGGTCGCATGTTCAGAGACTCGAACTTCAAGCACAGCAGCGTAACTGCAGTGTGAAGATGCAAGTACAATATCAGGTGTCTGATGCAATAGAGGCAGTCTCTGTAAAATGGTCGAGTGGATACTGCTCCTGACTCTAATGTGGACAGACCACCAGTGTGCAAGCTTGAAACCAACTTTTTTACAGCTAAACACACAATGTCAATGAAACCAGCCATGCCGTCAACGTAGCAGGCAACACGTCCTGCTACGCACGCGCGGAATAATTTTTTGTCGTTTGTGCAGATGTAGGCGCGTAGAATACAGAGAAATCAAGCTTGTTTGGTTTGTGCATTTGCCTTCAGCACCACACATCTTGGGACAGATCTGGACTGTATGAAAGAATCCAACTTCAGAACGACTCTCTAAGTTTTCTCATTTACTTTTGAAAACCTTGCATTTGGCGTGATCAAGCTGTCCAGAGGGGAAATATAAATGTATTTATGTGCTTATTTCCACTAAAGATCTGATTTAAAGAGCATAAGCACAGCTACGTCCTATAGAAAAATACAGGGTCAGTAGCTCGTGATGAAGCGCAACAAGCATGGATGCACTTTGTTTGGTCCAGAGGTTAAGAACTTTACTGTAACTGTGTTCTGTTCAGAGGTTGTGGGTTCAAATCCTGCTGCTGACTCTGAGCTTCTCTCACTGTTCTGTTGAAAAGGGTCTTATCCATCATGAATTTAAAGAAAGTACTTCTCAGAGTTGTCCAAGTTCTTAGATGAGTGTTATCATTTTAGCTTACAATCTGTGTGGTCCAGAGGTTTAGTCACAGAACAGTTAAGTTGGGCAGACCAGAGGTTAGGGGTTCAAATCGTGTTCCTACTACAAAGTTGCCTCCAGAGTCATTGAAATCCAACCAAAGTTTTTCTGACACAAATGAGACTGAAAAGAATGAATGATTAAATGATTAAAATATATTCCAACCATCTGAGTGCATGTGGTCCAGAGGTAAAGGGCAGGTCTTTAAATGCGCTGTTCTGAGGTTGTGGGTTCAAATCCTGCTGCTGACACTGAGCTTCTCTCACTGTTCTGTTGAAAAGGCCATCATGAATTTTAAGAAAGTACTTCTCAGAGTTGTCCAAGTTCTTAAATAAATGTTAGCATTTTAGCTTCCAATCTGTGTGGTCCAGAGGTTTAGCCACAGAACAGTTAAGTTGGGCAGACCAGAGGTTATGGGTTCAAATCCTGTTTTCTACTACGCATAGAAAAACCTCAGTTGGATTTAAATAACTCAGGATCTAACACAAATTACACTGAAAAGCTTTAACTAAATCAACCAAAACACTTGAGAACCATCTGAGTGCGTGTGGTCCAGAGGTAAAGAGCAGGACTTTCATTCTGTGCTGTTCTAAGGTTGTGGGTTCTAATCCCGCTTCTGACACTGAGCTCATCTTCCATTGTTTTATCAAAAAACCCTGAGAAAACCACAATTTTTTGATGAAAACCGTAAACCTAGACTCATCTTGTCAATGATCTGAGCTACTTCACTCCTGGCGACTTTCAGATCCATTTGGACTCTTGTGTGGTCTTCACTGTCCACCAAAAACTAATAATTACCTCTGCTGAAGATATATTAAGGTTACTGGACTCTTTTGCTTACCTTTGAGAAGATATTTTTGGTTTTCGAAGAGTCTGAAGGTCGCCGGTTCGATCCTTGCTCCTTTCGACAGCTTTGACAATCACTTTTCTCCTTTGGCACGTCTTCAAACGGACATTTTCAGCTGGTTTCACGTCTCTACAGTCTTTTCCTTTTGGAGTCGGCGCTTCGTGTTGTGACAGCGGCGGTGACAAGTTCAACCCAAACAAGTCCTCAACTCATCACGCTGACATTTCTATATTTACCCCATTGAAACGCCGTCTGGACTTTTGCCTTTGAAGCGGCGCAGATTTAGTTTACATTGTACGGACGGAGCTAATTTATAGGAGCTGACCCCGGCTTGTCTTTGTGCGGCAGCCATTTTGGAGAACAATGGCAGGAAGCGCTTGAGGAACTGATCCAGCGTTTTGGATTCGTGTCGCTGTTTTGAAAAGAGTTGAACACGGTGACGTCACACAGAAGAGATTTAAAAGAAGAATACTAAGCCAGTGTTCATTTATAACTATTGGTGTTCTTTTGTTACTATTCTGCAAATTAAGCTTCTTTATCTACTTGTACTTCTTGTTACTTCCTTCTGCTGTAGGATTGATGAAAACTTTGGAAAACGTGACTTGTTGAATTGTTGAATCTCTCGAATTTGACACAAAATATATTTCCTTAAGTCCACATTTGCAGACATCTGGTCTTTTATTTTGAAAGCCAGATGGCTTTATTTACATTCTGCTGCTTCCTTTTTGAAAGTACGTTGCTTCAATTTGGAAAAAATAAAAAGCTCCTTCCTGACGACAACGAGGATTTTAACGATCAACTTGTCAGAGCAAAAATGAATTATACTTTATACACGAAGCCTAAACTTGGCCAAACCTTTTGAGATCTGCCCTGTTTCATTTAGCATTTCAGGCAAGATTTCCCAGTTTCTTTCGCAGACAGTAGGTGGAGCAATAGCTCAATTTTTGATGTGGGAAACGCATGTCTGTCTCGTGTTTAATATTAATGGTAAATGGTCTTTATTTTATAGACTTGAATATACGTAGCACTTTTAAGGCGCTTCAGCTAGATTCTAGTGTATGCAGACACAATGACAGTTCATTCCAGAATTGTGATACCTGATGTTCCAGTGGTCTCCCATCCAACTACTGACCAGGCACTGAGTTGCTCAGCTTCTGAGACCAGATGAGGTCAGGCTTTGACAAATAACTCAGCTTACAGTAAACAGCTCTAAAACCTAAATGGGGATGTAATTTTAAAAACCTTTTGTGTTATACAAATATAGGCTGTATAAACCTAATATAACCCATTTATTGTATGTCCAGATTTATATTGTAACACATTACATTGTATTGTCATTGTACAAACTGTCTTTCCCTGAAAATTTGGACAATTGTTTGCAATTTGCTGCATTCCAGTGTGTTTAAGGTTTTATAGCAGGGGTGCCCAAAGTGGGGCCCGGGGGTCAAATTTGGCCCGCGAAGGGTTGTTCAGGTTTGTTAGGACTAACTGTTTGATTCAATTTTGTGCTGAAAAGACTCAAATGACAAAATTCATGTGCAATCTCTTAAAACATGTTTAAAAAAGATATTTTAATCTTCATCTCTTCTCAAAATGTTTTTTTAAAAGCTGAACAAAATTATGTTTGGCCCTTGGAACTCTTCAATGCAAAATCAGCAAATTTTGGCCCACCAAGGAAAAAAGTTTGGGCACCCCTGTTTTATAGTCACATCTCAGCAACATAAGCTTTTACATTTATCCATTCTGACCCATGTGGCTCCTCTCATCACTGCTGGGCAGCAGTGCATTCTGGGACCTGTAGTTCAAATTGTTGTGTGCCTTTATCAGAGGTCACTAACAATGTAGCAATAGTCATAAATCATCCCGGGGGCCACAGTTTGACACCCATGTCTTCGATTATATTTTTGCAAAAACTTCATGTTTTTGTTCCTGGATAACTTCTGTCATTTTATCAGAGTCACAATTACTTATATTAAAGAAAAATAAAGCTACTGATCAGCACTAATATTAAATATTATAGAATATTCTGATGCTCTCTTCATTTGATTTATTTGTATGATTTTATAGTTTTGCCTGAACCAATCTGAACACAGACTATGCTCAAGTTGCAGAAGAGATGTGTGTGTTTATTAATACAAGTAACAATTCAAATTTAAAGTTTGATCCATTTTTATTGTAAACATAGTCATGATTAGACAATAGGAACGGTCAATATGAAACATCTTTAATGACATTTGAACATTTAGATGCGTTTCTGCTTACATGGCCACAAAATAGTCTTATTTCCAAACACTTTTTTTTTTTTAGCTTATTTTTTTATATTATGGCATAAAAATGTATTTATCTAGATTTAGTTCTAGCTTTGTAATTCTAATGAATTGTGTAGATGACTTTTTACCTCCAGAAAGTTACACAGTGCCTTTAAGAATAAATTACAAATTGTATTTTGGATTTTTTTTTCATGTATCCATGTCGCAGAATGTTAGCTTTTTACCAAAACAAATAAACTACAAACTACAGCCATCTTTATTGTGGAGATTCAAAAACATGAAAACAAGTATTATACATATATTATAGTTCAACGCAGTACATTCTAATTGAAAATAACTAAACATATATAATTCATGTCCATAAAAGAGAATAGTTGGTTTCAGACAGACAGAGGCGGGTCACACACACATGTAACACACCTGATGTAAACATGAGAAAAACACACTTGAATTCATGGAAATGTGGCGAGCCAAAACACAACAAAGTGCTTATGAGGTGGACACAATGGAGGACACTCTGGATTTTGGCTTCTTCTCACGGCTGTATTTCACCACCAGACTCTGTCACGCACACGCTTCAATCTAGTTCTGAGCTTCATTGTTTGGACACGTTTATTCCAAAGAAAATATTCTATAAGTTAATGATTTTGTATATGATGCATTATAAAAATAATGTAAATTCCTTAACGAAAACAAATTAGTCTGCACAAACAGTCTAAATATCAGCCTGGACTCATCTTCTGTGATCAGAGAAATAAGAGTTGTACTTTTAAAAGATTGATTCTGATGAGATTTGTTGGAACTGTTCCCAATATTCACCTCTTACATCCGTCCTGAGGCAGAGAGCAGCCATCTTTGCATGCTAGCCTCTGGTCACTAGGAGCTGGAAATTCCTATTGTCGTAAGTTGGTTTATTGACAACAATAGGAATTTCATGTATCATGTATTTTTTAAACCATGTTTTACGTGTCAACGCGTTAAAAAAGTTGGCCTCTTTGGCCTTTCCATAGCATTCACACTGACCCATGTTCACTCTCACATCTGATTATCTTTTTTATTAAGTCAACAAGCTTTATGTAAAAGAAAAGACACATTTTTAGACCAAGTTGTTAAAGTCTGTCAAGTACATAGACTTTCACCAAATAGATTTCTATTATTACAGTTTTTTTTTCAAACTGAAGCTGCTGCAGTTCTCTTTTCCCTGTGATCCTAAAGCAGCTGATCACTTGTCACAGGCCTGAGCATGTGTCAGGTTCAATGAAAAAAACTGCACCCTCACATCTGTCTGGAGCCACACCTTCTACACTGACAGTGTATAGAGCTTGGAGAGAGCCAGTGGTCAACAGAGGAATAATTAAGACCAAGGCTAAGACCGGCTAAGACAAAAGGGCAAGATCGGGCTGTAAATCTTTGTAATTGTTTGAGAAAATAGTGGTCATTTAACAAGAATAATTTCTCAGTATAAAATTGAAGAACCAATGCTTTGCAGTAGGGCTGGGCAAAAAATCAAATCATGAGCTCATCTCTGTGACCATCTGCTTTTTTCATGAAATCATATGATTTCACATGACAGATTCTTAGCATATTTTCGTGCCTAAAAGTTGTTGTTAATGTTAAAAAATACTTTTAAAATATGCCAAAATCATTAATACTTGTTTACTTCAAATTAATCGATTAACTTTTAAACTTTTTATTGAAGGGCTGAGGTTGCATGTTTTGGGATATAATTTCAAAGGCTTGGTCACTTGTTTCTCTCTGAAAATCTGGCAACGGGACAGCCTTTGACAACTGGATTTAGCCATTGACAGATCGTGATAAAATTGAAATTGTGATATAAATTTTTTTTGCCATATAGCTTTATTTATACAACATATTTTTAAAAAAGTGGCCTTCGACTTATTCTATCTCTGATCATTTGGCTCCAGCTCCATTTGAGTTTGAGAGCCCTGATGTTATTTATGACTTAAACAAAAACAAAATCGTCTACTTTAACGTTTGCTGATTTAAACATTCCATTTAGCGTTTTGAGCCAAGGCCGTACACTCCGGAGCTCAGGGGTCAGACGGAGAGCCGGGTTCAGTGGAAGTTCAGAGCAGTATCCTCTCTCCGTGTCTGTGTCTCTGTGTGTGTGTCTCGCAGCAGGAAATCCAAATTACTTCCGGATTTGCTGCGTCCAGCCCAGCGCGGTGCCGACTTGAGTGTTCCTCTTGTCCTTCCTGCCATTCATCCCGTCTTCTGTCACTGGGGAGCGGGCTGGCTGGACCCGGGCTCACCTCTGGGCGTTTGACCCGCCTGGTACAGCGTGACGACGTCGGAGGGGAAGCGGTCCGAAAGCATGATGCCCCGGTCGCGTTGGCAGTCCAGCTCCGAGATGAAACCGTACCAGTAGATGACCAGGCCCGGGCCGAATCTGAGAAAAGAGAAAGGAAAGAGGTCGGTGAGAAAGTGTGTATTGGGTTCAAAAGACAATGGGCCTATTCATTCTCGGTGTGGGACTAGCCTCATCATGATGGGCAATTTCAGTCTACTAGTTAATTTCTCTGAAAATAAAGCCACAAAAGTTACTGACAAAAGATTGGTTTTCAATTTTTCAATTCAAAACCAAATAATTGACGATTCGTTTCGATCTCGATCTTTGGATTCATGGCCCAGCCCTCCCACGTAATAGTTCCCCAGAGTTCTAACAGTCCGACCTCGGGAATGAAAGTGTTCTTAAAAATTGTGCAGAACTTTCCACTTTAAGAAGCTGCTGAGAAAACTCTACGTCAGATGCACGACATGTTAATAACAAGACAAACTCCTTCTGAACAGCCTTTAACACCAAATTCACCAAACTCCAGCTACGAATGGTTATTGACATAAAAATGAATGATGCATTAAGGAAGCTCAGAGGCTGGGAACACACTCCAGAGCGTTCTTAGGATGTGTTCTTAAACATAAGAACATTTTCAGTTACAAACACATTTTGTAAATGCCAAAACATGATTGCTAGAAGCCCTTGGGAACAAATTTGTCCGAAAGAATGTGTCATAAATGGGCCCAATCTTATTTAGGTTCAAAGGAAAGCATGTGGATCAAAATGGTCACAGAGCCACTTTGCACCAATAAAAATAACAAAATAAAATCTGCTTCTGGTTACAGTAAAATTCTACAATGAAGAAAGCAGACCTGTGTTTCTAAGCTGGTTTACATCAATTTTGTGTTTCACTAAAAACAAAATATAAATAACTGATCTACATACAGATTCCTTATTCCTAAATACTCGAGAAAAAAAAACAAAACAAATAGGTCCCCTTTACAGACCTTGTTGAATGTCTTTGTAACAAGTTCAGTTTATAGAGTTAAACTATTTAAAATTGTTGCTTTTGTAAAATCAAGAGAATAGATCACATTTTTAATACATGTAGACCGTACTAGCTTATCTGTTGTTCACTATTGGAGTTTATGTTTAAGAAATGCAGCAAAGAGAAGACTTTTTTTTTTTCCAAAGGGAACAGATCCCAAAAATAATTCAGTTGCGACGCCAGATTCACACACTTAATCCAAACTAATTATTTGTAAAGATGAAAATGTGTTTTTGAAGCAGAAGCAATGACGTCTTGAACACGTGAGAATAAAAATGACTCAAGCGTGCATGAACTATAGATGACGTTGTACACTATGTTTCCTTCAGTTGAGTCAGATAGAGTCTAAACTTCCTCACAGGAATCAGAAGTCGGGAGCTGAAATCAGACGCACAGAGCGAACCTTTGATCCAGGGCCAGGAACCCCAAGCAAAATCAAACACAGGGGCCCGAGATAAAGATCTGACACCGGCCCATTCAGACATGATCACTTCCAACAGTCAGCTGTGGACTAACAAAGCTCCGAGTCGGGAGAAAAGGGAAGCTAGCATCACAATAACACATACAGCTAAATATTAGAGCTGGTTGACCAAAGAGCCACCGCTCATAGACACAAACAGTCAAAACAAGTCGAAAAAAACTGTTTATCACTGCAAGAAAAAAAAAGTAATGAAAGGAAACATTTGTGAATGAAATCCAACCTTTAAAAGTTACATTCAGGTGAAAAAGCTTCAGGAGACAGATGTATGTCAGACCGGTTCAGACCACTGAGTTATAATAATGAGTAGAGAGAGCGTAGTCATGGTAACCTATAGCAACAAATGTCCAGTTCCAGCAGCCATCTTGTGTGGGAAGACTTAACTGAAGTTCTCATACAAACTAATGGTAAGCTGAACTTTGAAGTGACTTTTTTTTACTTAAATACTTTGTTAATTGAACTTTTACGTATTTGTACATTTATTTGTGCTTCTGTTCAATCAAACTAATGTGAAAACTTTAAGAAAAAGCTACTTTTATTTTTAGCTATTAAAATCTTCATTTATAGTCACAGCAGTGAAGCACAACACAATAATGATAAATGTGTGTGCTCATACAATGTAATGACACACAAACATAATTAAATTCTGCATCAAATCCAGCCACAAGCAGTGTTTCTAGGCTGAATATTTATATTCACAATTCAGAGGAAAAATGACTGTGGACTATAAATATATAATTATATGTTCAATTGCCCCCCTTCATCTATGAATTATCTGAACCTCTTTTTACATTGTTTTCAATTAGAATTTTGCTGCCTCTCCCCTCGCAAGATGGCCGCCGCAGCCGCCACGGCAACAGGCCCATCGCTCTCTCTAGTCATTATTATAACTCATTAGTTCAGACATGATCCAAACCGCTGCTCTCATCCTGTTTTGTTGTTTTATTTCTGCAGCTAATCGGACGGAGAGAAGCTCTCTCTGCATAACGCATGCGCAGTAACGGAAAGTGACGTCGACCGAAAATCCCTCTATTGGCTGACTAAAGACATGGCCCATTGGCAAATTAGTCGACTAGTGGCTTAAGCTCTAGTCTAGAAACTAAGAAGTATCTTATTGATCTGACCCAAGTTATGCAATGAAATTTGCAATTTAAACAGAACATTAATAGGAAACAGAATATAAGGACGTATTCAGACCTACAAAATTTGGTCCGATTTAAACGGTCCAGAATTCGTTTCCCCGGAAAGTCTGGATTTCTTTCAGGTCTGAATAAAGACAAGCGAACTCGGATCCGAATCAAACAAACAGATCGAGACCACCTCTTCAGGTCGGTCTGGGGCTGATTGCAGATTCTGGTGCGGATCACTTCTGGTCTAAAAACAAACGGCCTTGATCCGAAACAAACACGGAAAATATGCGCTTTTTTGGACTTGACGAGCCACCGTCACAACACACAGACGAGAGAAGGGCTGTCCTACAGCCAGGGACAGAGCCGCTCAGGTTTTGTCTTTGTGAATGTTGCGCGCATCTGCCAGATTATCACACTACTGAAGATGTGTATTCTAAGCATATTTACTACCTACACTGTTTATTCTGTGTCTACATTTGTCTGAAAACATAAAGATATTTTCTCGGGTTTGTATCTAATAAGCAGAGACGAGGATCCTTCCAAACCAGACTAGCGCCTCCGGGTCCTGACTCGCTTAGTCCGTTTAAATCCATATGTCCAGACAAATAAGAAAGCACAGACAGGCTACTCTTCCATCGTGAACACTGCTGTGCCCAGCCCCGCTGGTACAACGAGCAGTCCGTTGCGTTTGTGCCAAATCCTCCCGAAATGCATCCTCCCCGGGAGCGCCAGGTCCGTGTTCTGCCGCACACAAACCCAGGCTCCTGCCGCCTCACCTCGGGCTCCACACAGGGTTAAAATCCACTAAAGTTCGCTGGGCTGGAGTATGGGTTTGGACTCGTGTCTCGTCCTGCTTCATTTTCGCTTTTCCACACTGACACAGACCAATTTCTATGGCAGTTATTATAAGGCCGTTATGAAAATGAACGAAAAATGGGTTGCTACTTTACTATAAACCTCAACTTTTATCCACAAACGCTTCTTCTGATTGGCCCCGCCCCCACGTCAGATCTGTCCAATGAGAGCGCTGGTTCTCACATATGTGCGTTTGTTTACGTTTTGAAGTCCACTTGACAGGGGCGCAGTGAGAATACGAACCAAACCAACTGAAAAAAATTAAGTCCGGACCTGATTCGGATCAAACAAGCGGACTTTTGCACTGTTCAGGTCTGAATACACCCTTAGACTAACAATTTAGCCTCAAATCTTCAGCTAGTTCAATCCTTTTTATTGCTGTCAACATAAATCCTTGTAAAAATTTTGGTTGACCAAGAATCCATCAATCGATTACCGGTAAGTGATAAAACGAATAAAAAACTACAAAATATAATTCAATATAATTTCCTGTCGTCCCGGGAGCGGTAAAAATAGAGGCCGGAACGATCAGAACTCTTGTTTTTTTTTTCACTGCAATTGTTGAAGTCTAGGCAACACTTACAATCTAGCTTTTTTTTTTTTTTTGATTTAACTGCCTGTATGATATAGATCTACATTTCTGACGCCTTGTGCACCATTTCCCATCCAAAACCCCCCCCTTTTTTTTTTTTAACTTTTCTAAGAGCGCATAAATTCTAAAGCAATATCCAGTTTACGATCTTCCCCTGACAGACAGACAAGAACGGAAACATTTTTTGGAACGTAATTTACGGCTTACTTAATTTCATAAAGCGATAAATTACCACTTATCTGCTTGGCTTACATCTTGGAAAAAAAAAATGTGCGAAAACAAGTCTGGAAACACGACTTAACTAGACAATCTTCACTCACCCAAATGTAAGCACCGAGATGTTTAGCAAAGGGTCACGTGAAATGGAGTTTTTTCTTCTCGCAGAAGCTATAAATCATCTTCTCCGACTCTCGCAGAACTACCCAGAGGCCCCTTTATGCCCCGTATAGATCTTAAGTATTCTTTGAACATTAGCTGCCATGCATAAAGACGTGTCACAGCTAAAAAAGTCGAGGCCCCCGGACGCTAAAGCTCCGACGGTATATTCACAGACAGTTAGCGGTGCGGTAGGGGCCCCTGGAGATGGGAGCAGGAAGCCGGAGCCGGAGTGTAGGCCCGGAGCAGAAAAAAACCCAGTCAAATTCATTCCCGTGATCAATCATTTCAATTAAAACGCAGACTCACGGGGCCCGGCGGAGCAGTTTGGAGCAGGATATGTACTGAAGGAGAGAGGGGTTCCGTGTTCTGATTTATGGACTATAGGTGTAGACTCCCAGGGCGGACGAAGACTTTGGAGACGACAAAGGTATCAGATAGTCTGTGTGTTAGGAAGATTTGGGAATATGGTTTGTGTGAGTTAGAATGGAAGGCTGTGTTGAGGTGAAGATTGTTGTTTGAGAGTTCAGTCAAGTTTTATTAAACGCGCTGTACACCAGACTTTGTTTTTGTTCTGTTCCCCTCTGACCCTGTTTAGAATGCCCTAGATTTGCGTTGCCATAGTTAGATCCTATGCACTCTTTTCAAGCCCACGACCAAGGGCGATTCACTTATGTCCAAAAGGCCAGCTTTTTCTGAGGGTTGTGGTCTGAGGGTCAGCTAATGAAACTGCATCTCACACTTGTGTTTTCTATCCAACATCCAGAAAAAAAGATAAATCTAGTGTTGAATAAGACCTGAGTTGAAGCAGGAATAAGTCTATAGGTCAGGGGTGGTTAACTAGTCACAGGCCAAAAGTAAACATTTTCAGGTGTCATCCTTGAAGAGCCACACCATTAGTTGATCTACTGCCGCTACCAGGAGGCATAATTAATCTATAGGTAAACTTTATATTTTAATTTACAACACAGACCCTTAGATCTATAAGCCCTTTTTTTACTACTATATTTCAACATAATAAGGTTTTGATGTAACCCAAGAAGGTTTGAGGCCCTCCCCCAGGAGAATTTTTAAAAATCCCAAGCAATGTCCTGTATTTTGATGAGTTTTAGATTTGATAATCTTAATATGTTAAGTAATTTTACCATAATTAAAAATGAGACAGTTCTGTGTGGTAAATGTGGGCTGAAGTGAAGATGCAGTGTTTTTGTTAGTGTACTGTTGCTTCCTGCTCAATCACAGCTGTGTTGTGTCAGTAAGCTCTTAGCGCAGACAGGTCAGACTAGCTATATTATTATTTAGTTTTTCTGTAGTGATTAATAGTGATTCTGTGATTCTGATTATTGATTTAAGGTGTTTCATATTTTAAGTAGATGAAGAGCTGCTTTCCGTCTGCTTACATGGAGAAACTTTTTGAATAAAACAACGAAACAGTAAGAGAGCAGCTGTTTGGATCAGGTCTGAACCGGTCTCACAGACGTTTGTCTCCTGAAGCTTGAGACGTGTTTTCTCCTCGTTTTTTCACCTGAATGTAACTTTTAAGGGTCGTAGGGTCAAATTTCATTCATAAATGTTGACTTAGCAGCAGAACTTTTGTTTTCGCAAAGTGATAAACTCTTGTAGTTAGCTGACAACGGAGCTTTTTCGACTTGTTTCCACTGTTTGTGTCTATGAGCGGTAACTCTTTCTACAGGTCGGGTGCGCGTGCATCGTCCGTGTTGAGAAACAAAAAATCCCTCTCTAGTTGCTGTTATTGAAGTTGCTTAGTGTGGAGGGTGAGTAAGGACAGATAGGTGAAGGTGTATATGGATATGTGCTTATGTGTTTATCTATACGCATAGGGTAAGTGATATGTGGTATATGTATGCATGTCTCTTTTACTGTATCTTTTTTCTCTCTCTCTCTTTTGGTTGGAATAGTTTTGGAAATATTAGCTTTAATGTCTTCATTTCAGATTGGGGACAGCTAAATGAAGATTAAAGTTTACTATTGTATTTTAATGGGTCTAGTCGCCTCAGAAAACACTTTTTTTAAATTAGTGAAGTATTTTTTGAAATATTTCATGACAAAATACAATATTATTAATCAGAAAAACAGGCTTTTACCCCCAACCTGAAATATAACTGACATGAATTCTAGAATATCAGAAAATATTCTTTTGTTCAATTAAAGACACAAACCTAATATCCACTGAATCGATATGAGATCCAGCATCTTCAGAAAACTGTTCCAAACACGTAATTTACACAACAAAAGTGAAACTAAGCTATGTTCAGACACTTTTAAACATGAACGCTCTGTACAGACTCGAGGCACTTCTATACAACACAAGCACAACATTTCCATTAAATATCTCTCTTTCATTTGAAAACTCCTAATACCTTGTCTCTCGTTTTACAACCCTTCTGATTTATGCTTCTGTGTGTTAGCGCCAACAGGCTACCGCTAACAGGCCTAGCGTAGCATAGCAGCTCAGACACGCAGGTTCAGCGCCGTGTCATGGCTTCTCACGGACTCTTAATATGGAATTGTTATGGAATTTAAACCTAAACATTTACATTGGGAAGGGGGTGACGGCGCACTGTACGGGGAAAAAAAAGGTACATGAGCAGATACGTCGTGTCATGGGAGAGTCAGAGGAGGAGAAGTGAAAGAAGCCAAATTATAAACATTGTGTCATCGCTGTGAGGAAAATAAATGGGAGTTGGATCGGAGCGTGGGATGAATGTAAGGTGATTGTTTAGAGAGAAAGAGAAAGAAAAACAAAAACAGATGAAGAGAATAGAATGGACAAGTAAAGGTGCTTATACATCGAAGGCAACTACGCAAAAGGTGTTAACGCTAAACCTAAGTGGAGGCGCGCTGACCTGAGCAGCACGACTGACGCGTCTATGAGGGATGAATGTTTTCAAATTTCTTCAACCGCTAGTCGGAGCTCTTCACAGTCAATAATTGATTAACTGATTACGTTAACGCAGCACTTTTTATTGAGGGTGTGCTATTAATCGAAACATTTAGAGATCGAAATTGTCAATTTTTGGTGGTGGGTTTTGAATCGAAAGGTCGAAAACCAATCCTTTGTCAGCAAAAATGTGTGGTTGGGGGGAAAAGTCAAATTTTGAGGCAGAGTATTGATATAAAGTTTCAATAAAATCTAATAAATAGTACATATTAAGTTTTTGTTTTGTTTATGTTCATGAATGTCATTCTTCATTTGGTTTTGAAAAGGATAAACAAAATCAAATTGAAAATCGAGATCGATCAATATTGTAATATAAAAAATTGGGATTTTATTTTTTCCCAGATTACCCAGCCCTACATTTTAATGCTGATATTTTCTATGAACAGGACTCAGAGCTACACGAGTGACGCAGAGCAGCGAGACAGCGACAGGCTTTTGAACTGTGCACAACACGACTTACTAAAAGCGTCCACTGCACTGCGTATTCTGTAAATCAGTAATAAATTGAGAGTCACGTTTTGAAGTTGCTGCTAACGTAAGGCGCTGTCCTTACAGGTAAGACATTGATAGTTTCTCAGGCAAAAAAGCTGAATTATAACATAACATATAACATAATAATGCACGATGCATGTAAGTCCACACAGGTTTGATCAGTCCTCATGAGATAAACACTGGCTTTGTTGTAGTTTTAGCAATCTTTTTTTCCCACTGAGACACGTCAGAGCTGTTCAGGGGTTGTTAGCGCCATCTGCTGGAGTAATTATAGATTTGTGTTAGTTAACCAGTCAAAAAGTTTATACTTGGTTACGCCATTAGTCATGATTAATTGGTTAATAAGTTAACCATGAACATTCGTCTATGAATGTGAAGTGGCTTAAAACTACCAGTTCTGCAGCTTTCAACATGATCAAACTTCCAAGTTCGTAAAGTATTCTATTCAAAAACTGCAGAAACATAAAAACACAGAACATGTGCGATTGGGACTTATCCTGTAAAAAAAAAAAAAAAAAAAAAACAACAAACAAAAAAACTCATATTCACAAAGTTTAGTCCAGAGATTCCTCTCGTTTGTGTGTCCTGTGCTGTCAAAGTCCATAACTCATATAATTCCTCGATTCAGGCAAAAACAGGAGACTTTTTTGGAAAGAAACTACGACACATGAACTTTATTTTCACAGCAAAATGAAGGCAATTTCCGCGACAAATCGCCTGTTGACACGACTGAACCAGAATTTTATATGGTCATATCACCTTTTCTTAACAGATTGCCTGCATTGTAGAGATATGGGCTAGTGCGGGTACAAATCCCAAACAGGTCATATTCATCATTTCTTCTATTCAGCACTTATGCATATACTGACAAATTAAATAAGAATCCACTCTATCCACTCGTCCACCTGACATTACCTAGCATTCTACATGAGAGTCACAGATACCGTAGCTGCATTACGTGGCTAATTTTTGAAAGCGAGAAGTTCGTCGCGCTTCAAGACAAGCCAACACGTGCGTCCAACTTCGAATAATCAACCGTCCAATGTCACACGTCTTCCGTGAAATAGCACCTCCGGTGTACCTTAACAAAGCCAACAGAATGATCAATGTAATGGTTTGTAGGTCATATACTTGACTGAACTTTATATAAGAGTTACACCAATTTATCAATTACTGTTGTTTTGATGCCATTTTTTTTGTAACCGATCCATTCCCAATACTTTGTCTCAGGGTCTGTGTATTTAGATTTTTAAACCTATTTTAGAGTCAAATGTAATTTTCATTAAACATAACTGTGTTGAGTATATTCTTATTTAGCCCCTTTAAACGTTTGTGTGTCAAAAAAACTTGTTCTTTGGGGGTTAATTTAACAATAAGAAAACACAGACCCTCATTAGATCTGGTACCAGTGATCATTTACAAACTCACATCTAGTATTTTGTCTCTAGTACGTCTTTACGCGCTGTTCCTTTGATGCGTTAACAGACAGATTCTGAAGTCTGAAGTGTTCATGTGTAAAATAGCAGGTTATAATGAGGCCCGGCCCATCTTAACCCGACGCTGTGTGAGCTTCCACTCAGCCATTTACCAATAAACACCTGAGGATGTAACCGCGTGGTGAAATTGTTTGTGAAATGTGGCTAATTTGAGGGGCTCTTTGAAGGCAGCCCTGACAAGCCCGGGCCTGGAGAGAGCTATCGTTAGCGCTAATGAGGGGCCACGAGGGGAGGGGCTTCAGACAGGTGCCACCAGAGAGAGAGAGAGAGAAACTCAGAGATGCACGCTGATTTTTTTTTATTGCAGCACCATGGAAAGTTCAGTTAAGAGTGGATAGGAAGATGTTTCAGGTTATTTTTAACAGATTATAGTATACGTTCTTTTGGCTGTATGTTGTACCTGTTTCACCAAGTCGATAGTTCATGTAATTCCATCCGCCCCAAAACCTTTAGCTCCACAATATTTGCAAAAAGATTTGAGGTTAACTAGTCCAAAAATGTAAAGATGTGTCTACACAAGGCCAAACATAATAAGACATGATAATGCGTCTGGACTAAAGGATCAAATGTTGTCATATAAGCAAGGGATCAACCCCCGCTCCAAGGGTATTTCATATTCTTTAAATTCTGCGCTGCAAAGCCTCATCCTGTTAGATCTTAGAAGCTAAGCAGGTTAGGCCTGGGTAGTACTTGGATGGGAATGAATATAGCACATTTACACAGACAGATGTTTTCCAAAGTGCTTCACATGATTCGCTTAAACACCTGGCGCCTCAACCTCCGACCAACACGAAGCGTTCCCTAACCTGCATGTTATTGGTTGGTGGGGAAACCAGAGTGCCTGGAGGAGACCATCCAGGAGAAATATGCAAACTTCACACAGAAAGGTCTGTGCGGGAATCGAACCCGCGACCTTCTTGCAAGAACCACTCTGCCACCGAGCCGTGTGTCACAGTGGGACAACCGGAGAAGAAACTGTGGTTGTACCCTTAGGCAAGGCACTTCACGCTCATTGCCTAGTCTGGATCTGGTGTGAGTGTGAATGGATGGTCAGAAGCTGATGGCGCAAAATGACAGCTTCCCTTCTTTCAGTCTGCCTAATAGTAGTCTGCCTAATAGTAGTTTAGCATAACAAAGTTTGAAGAGTAGAAGCAACTTTGGGTGTCATGAAAAGTGGTATTTAAATTTGACGATCTCATGTATTTGTAAAGAAAATGAAAGTTTTGTTAAAAAAAAAAAAAAAAAAAAAAAAGTAGGAAGAACCTGGGCTCAACCTTACGTTTCTGTGGTTTGCCACTTTTTGCAACACATACTTAGGGTTAGCACGTATAACCAATACTTCAGACATTCTATCTAAGCATCACAGAACTACGAGTGTTCAAGTGTCGACCGCATGACATTCAGGCAGAAACCACCTCGGTGTTCGGCTACCACTGTGGGGCCACAAACTCACATGTGTGTATGCAGCTTTACACAGGGCTCACACTGCCTCCAGATCCAGATCCGGATCCGTCTGGGTCCGGTCGTCACTCACACTGCCTTCAGAATATGCATGTGTATGTACGGACTCTGCTGGCCTCGCGAGACCACGAGTTCACGGGGATTCACGCTCAACTTGGGAGTTTCAGGGAGTTTACGTGATCTCTGGCACATGGATATGTAAACAAAGAACACTTGCGTCGTGTTTTGGGCTTATTTCACGTCACTTAATTTTCTGTTGGATTTTTTGACGCATAATGGGTAAGTACGGGACGTTTATTTGCCTCCTGTGTGTTCAAAAGTCGCGTATATGTCGAGCAGTTAGCTGTATTTGTTGTAGTAGTAGAAATGTAATGTTTTTACTTTGAAAACCACCGGATTCACTTCACCCGCGAGCGCTTGGTTTCCTGTTTGTTGTGTCTTGTTTTCACAACTTCACCAAAAAGGGCTCCGGAGCGCTCCGGCAGTCCGGAAAAATGTCCTTGAAACGAAAACGATCCGGACGACCGGAGCAGAGCCGCGCGGCTCACCGGACCGGACGGATTGCGGTGTGAGAGCCTCTCATTACTTTTCAAGAAACGGAAAGCCTCCGTACGCCGGACCGGAGTACGGACCGGATCCAGTGTGAGACCGGCGTTAGAGACAGGATGAGGCGCTCTGGGTAGAGCCACTGTTCCTCCATGTTAAGAAGAGACAGTTATGATGGCTCAGGCATTTGTCCTAGAGAGTAGGACTGGGCGATTTTTTTCTCATATTGGTCGATCTCAATTTTCGATTTGATTTTGATGAACCTGTTTTAAAACAAAATGAAAAATGCCATTTATGAATATAAACAAAACAAAAGCTTTTAATGTCAAATTCTTTAGATTTTTTAAAACTATATATCAATATTCTACCTCAAGGTTTAACTTTTGCTCCAAACTACACATTTTTATTGACAAAAGATTGGTTTTTGATTCAAACTCCACCACCAAATAGTTGACGATTCAATTCGATCTCAATCTCTTGATTTTTTCTACCTTTGTCCCACTGAGGAGTCTTTAAGACAGGCTGGATGGACTATGTCTCTTGACTGCCTGGGAACAGCTCATGATCCTTCTGGAGAAACTGGAGGAATTGTTAGTGACTGCTGTCTCTGCAAACCAACTTTAGACAAAGCAGATGAAATGACAGATGGCTCAAACCCGACTACTGGCCATTTCTAACACCCTTTCATTCATGTGTAATCTTTGCTAAACACACAAGAATAACCGCTGCTCATTTTCAACAGTAAATTCCCTCCTGACACACCTTTGCTTATTGTGCACCGACACCTCACACAACAGTCAGCAGCACATCACCATCCTTTAGTCAAGTTTTCTTTTCCTGAAACGCTCCAGTTAACCGACTCACCCTCTGCTTGACCTTCCCCTTCTCTGTCTCTGTGTGTGTCTCCTGCAGAAGTAGTTGGACCGGACACCTGCCTGCGCGCGGTAGCTCATGTTTGGTTGTGGTTTAGCCGTGCTGCCGCAGAGGTGATGTATGGATCGGTGGAAACAAAGAGAGCATTGTGGGTGCAGAGCTGCGAGGCACAGTTCAGTCACAGGTAAAGGCTTAGGCTGTCCAAAGCATCACCGCGCCGGCTTTCAAATGACTCAAGGAGGGAGAATGTCACCAGCGGAAAACAAAATATAGTGGAGGTTTGGTTTTATTGCCGGAGTGGAGTGGATAATAAGTTCAAGAAGTATACGGAAATGTACTTTTTTAATGTTAAAGCAACCAAATCTTAAGTGCACAGCGATCAGATTTCTTCAAAAACTGCTGCATTTACAATATATTTTTTGTAGAAAAGACAAAGTTTACTATTGAGCTGTTTGATTGATACAAGTTACTTTTTCCACTGAAAACTGGGACTGTGTTACTTTTAGAATTGCCCGCCGAAGGTCAGTGGACTAGAGCCGACCGTGCAGTCATTTTAAGCTCCATGATGTTGTGGTTGGTTTAGTCATGGCCTTAGCTGGAGTAGCAGGTGCAGTTGGAAGTGGAAATCGGAGTGACAGACAGATAACTGACAGTCAGATTCAGGTGAAGCATGTGAACTGTTGTTTCAGTCGTTGATAAGGCCAGCCCCTTAAAAGATTCCTCTGGAAAGGCTTCGGCTGCAGCAGATGCAAAAGTTCTGTAGCATTTCAGAGGTCCAATGCAAGCCCTGGTGATAAAATGGCTGCAGCTTTGCGTCAATGGCTGCTGGAATTGTTGCGAGTTTGCTAGCTCGGATTCAGCTAACCTCCGTCCAACGCAATTGTTCTGTCTGTCACGCGGACGTGCGCCAGTTGCGGGAGCTTGCGTAAACACGTGACCCACGCTGACCAATCACAGCGAGAGTTTGCTAGAGCGAGCAGAGTTGTAGCCGAAGAATAAAAAGCTATTTTTAACAAATATGAAGGCTTTGGAAATGGAAAGAAGTTCATGATGTGAAACTATGTAATTTGTAACAAAATCTAACTTTTTTGAAATGTGTAGGTCTGTGATTACATTGTGCTTTATGGAAAAAATGCTTTCTGGGCTGATGGGATATTCCCACTGCAGTACCAGAGTATTAAGCTAGCAATGTCCCATCCAGATTTTTTTTATAGATTTATGGTCCAATAGCATTAAAAGCTTCACATGACATCTCTATGGTTACATGAAACAACTCCATTCACAAAACCCTAACGTATGTCTGACAAACATCTCCTTTTCACAAATCCGTCAGTACTTAAATCAATGCAAAAAAAACCCTAATTATTCAACACCTGTTATAAAGTAGGTCTACCTTACCTGATTATGATCATTATCATATGTTCACTACATTACATTTGCTCCAGGCTAACCCTAAATCTTAAAACACCCAACATACAGTATATATTCTCATTATGTACTACTAACATTAAATTACAGCTCAAACCGGGAGCTAAATCACTGCTTTACACCCACCGTCATAAATAACACCAACCTCCCACAACATCACCAACTGTACAAACCTGCACCTCCCCTTTAAGACGACGCTCCTCTGACTCATCTACGCCAAACACAAATGGAGTTCAGTGTCTTTAAAGGTGCACGAGCGCGGAACACAAAGCAATAAAAGGAGAAAGTGTTTTTTTTTTTTTTTTTATGAGTCAGTGGGTGGGTGGGAAACGGCAGGTGACGCAGATGTGGCAGGAGCGTGGCACGGAGGTTAGCTAGGTCAGGTTAAGTGTGCACAAGTGGTAATTTACTGGAGCTAGCAATTACAAGGTGTTAAAGGAGGAACGGTGGGAACACACACAGGTCACGTGACTCATGGAAGGTTTATTAGAGCATGAAACGCTGAGCAAACGCTTATGGAAAGTTGGATGCTATGATATTCTAGAACCACTGATTTATTTTAATAGAACAATTTCAATTCTTTAAATATAAATTACTTCTAAGCTAAAAGAGGCAGAGATGCTAAAACCATGGTCAGTGAGAATTCCAATGTTAACTGGCGTGCATTATATTCGTATACACGCACGCGTAGTTGGGCAGATTAAATCATCGACATATCAGTGCGCTGGATACGTCTCCACGGCAAAGCGTAACATCTGAGTAAAAACCAATGAACTGTTGACAGCCTGAGAATGAACAGCAAGAATCAACTTGACTCTTTCATAATAAAACTCTGATTTCAGCGGGATTATGTTGAGGCTTTTATTGTGCAGGAGACACAGGAAGTGAGACGTTTAACTGGTGGAGTCTTGTAGCAACAAGCGTGGTACTTTTTCTAGTTTTGATAGAAAAATGCAGGAGTGTTGAACTCGTTTTGAAAAAGGGCCACATTGGCATCATGGTTGTCCTCAAAGGGCTGGTTGTAACAAATTTTAACTTAACTAATCTTTGACATATAATAGTCTTTGTATTTGATTTTGGTATATTTATTTTAAGTGACAATTAATGAATATACATCCACATTAGTGTGAAAAATGACTTACTCATTAAGTTTCAGACAAAACATTTGATTAGGTTAAGACACCCAAATTAATCCTGGCATTAATATAAGATTAAAGTAAACCTTATAAGATCTGGAGGGCTGCATAAAATAATGTGGAGGGCCACATTCGGCCCCCGGGCCTTGTGTTTGACATATGTGGACTAATGAATTGGATATTTTAAACAACATGAAAGAACAGACATCGCATTTTGTGAATGTGGACCATGATTTTAACAGTTTCAAAGGTAAAAATTAGGATGTGATAAATTTGTGTCAAAAATGTTTTGCCGTTAAAATAGTTTTGCATTAACACGATAAAAACGAGATAAAACTGACAGCCCTCAACTACACAATAGTAACTAAAATTATGCACTACTTCATCATTTTAACACCTGCCTGAAAAGAAATCAGTAGATCAGAGATTGCAAATCTAACTTACTCGGCTCAATCTAATTTATCAGCCAATCATGTGGCAGTATACATTACAAATCAGACTTCAGTCACTTTTTAATGAGTTGAGACTTCACTTGATGCTTCTCCTCAAAATATAAAATAATGTATCTTACATTAACAAACTGGAACATGTCCTTTCTCACTCCTGTATTTGTGACCTGAACTTTTATTTTAAAAAATATTTTAAGCTCTCTTTTTTTTAAGAAACCAATGAAAAAATTAAAATAAGATTTGTAATTTGATACAAAGACTTAAGACTTGGACTTAATTTGGATTTCTCTGTGATATGTCTTTGACTTGAGACTTGACTTGGACTTTAGACTTGTTCATGTTTTATTTTCTGATCAAAATAACAACACACTTGTTCAGTAAAATTTAGAGAAAAGCCACATTAAAAAAGCAAATAAAAACACAAGTAAATTTTTTTTTTGAGTAAGAAGGAAGACATCAAAACGAGACTAATCAATATGTGGTGGGAAAAAAATCTATTTTGTCCTGTGATCCCTCAGACCTACATTAGTTTTCAGTGCTGCTTGTTCTGTACTTTGTGACAGTTTGGGCTCTGCAGTGTTTATCTGAAACTCACACATTATCACTTAGGTTGACCCCGGGGTCGTGTCCTAGCTCCTATCACCTCTGTCACCTTCTCACCTTCACTGCAGCGTCTCACTCACAGCTCTATCAAGGAGACTATTGATAATGAGTCAAACGAACGGGAACAAATGAGGAGCGTGGGCTGGTCCTGGTGCGGAGATATACAGCGAGGTTTGGTAAAGAGGATTCTGGAAAGACACTAAAAAACAACATAGTATCTGTTTTACCCATAACAAACCATAACTATACACATTTAAAAGATATAGAACTAACATAGCGATCAGATAATCCATAGCAGTGGTTCTCAAACGTTTTTAGACCATTACAGATCTAGATTATGGACGAACAAGTTTGCAATATTAAAATGCTAGTCTAGTGGAGAAAAAAAAAAAGAAACTTCCTATTCCGTAAACAATCTAAAACTGTGCTGCTTTCTCGTCTATAACACAGCTTTTGTTGGTTTAAAGTTTGTAGCTTGAAAAAAAAAATCTTAGTTACCTAATGTAACTGTAGTTCTATGAGTATGTGCGTAGCCCTCTACGGGCTTCGCTATTGGCTAACACTCGAGGCAGCGCCTCGCACCTGAAGATCAAACAATGTACCGCTCCAATCATGAGGACGTGGTTCCCCCACTGGCCGTATATAAGGCCCTGTCCACTATCGCTCGCCCTTCTTGAACTCTAGCACAGTGGAAGACATGCCTGCTGGGCCTGCAGGTAGAGGGCTACGCACATACTCATAGAACTACAGTTACATTAGGTAACTAAGATTTCTATGTCGTATGTGCTACGCCCTCTACGGGCTTCGCTATTGGCATACTCTACGCGAAGGCCGTAGGATCAATGTACTCCCAGCAGGCATACATGATTGGAGCGCACCCGCAAACCTACTTCGTACCAAGTACAGAGAGGCAGCGGGCGAGGTTGAAACCGGATGGAGAGAAGGCACATAGTCCTGCCCGGACCTGCCACAACCACCCGCATGAAAAAGAAACAAAGGTGATGAAAGGCCGCCTCTCCCAAGAGCGCCAAGTCACCACAAGAAAAGCATCCAGAAGGAGTGCTAATGCATTGATGAACTGGTCGCCTCTCCCAAGAGCACCAGGACACCACCACAAAAGTATCCAGAAGGAGTACGAACGAAGGTGAACAGGCCGCCTCTCCCAAGAGCGCCAAGAACACCCAGGCAAAAGCCTCCAGAAGAAGACGCTGAAACTGGAAGCAATGCGCAGGTCGCCTCTCCAAAAAGCGCCTGAGGCACATCGCCAACAAAGAGGAAAGTCCTTAGGCCGTCACCTCATGACGACTCATCCGGCCCGCGATAAAGGACCAAATGAGTCACTGACCGCACTGTCACATCCAACAGATATGACTGCACAAACGTCGACAAGGAGGACCAGGAGTTTGCCAGACAGATCTCCTCTAGGGGCACCCCTCTAAGAGTAGCTGAAAAGGTGGCCACACACCAGGTAAAACGAGCTCTGATGAGTGCAGGAGGGGAACGCCCCTCTGCCTCGTCAGTCATGTGACCCGCCTGGCACACCCAGTGGGCTAAGCGCTGCGAAGAGAGAGCAGTGCCTCGATCCTTCGCATCAAAACCCACAAATAACTGGTCAGAATACCTGAAGCCAGCCGTGCAGTGCAGGAAGCGGCGAAATGCCCTGACCGGACATGACAGGTGACACCCTTCACCCTCCGCTGACGCATGTGGGGGATGACAACGCTGTCCCAAGCGGATGACCCTGGACATCCTAGGCTGGAAAGCCTGGTTCGGCCATAATTCCACCAAGCCTCCATCACCGCTGAAGAACATGCAAGAAGGGTGGATGGAGTGGACGCATAATTCCCTTGCCCTCTTGGCAGAGGCGATCACCAAAAACGTCTTAAACGATAAGCAGCTGAGCTCAGCGCGATCCAGGGGCTCAAAAGGTGGACCCGAGAGGCCCTCTAACAGACCTGCAGTTCCCAAGGGGCGGCAGAGCTTCTGGGGGGTGGGTTCGGACTGAGCGCACTCCGTAAGAAGCGCTTAACGAGAGGATGGTTATGGGCCAGGAAACCACCAAAAACCAATGCGGCCGAAAGCGATGGCCGCAGCAAAGACGCCCAAGGTCGAAGCCGATCGACCTTTGGCCAGGAGACCCTGACAAAAACCCAAGACCTCCTGAATAGTGCAGGAGAGGGGATCCACTGACCTCTCCGTGCACCATGTGGCAAACAACTGCCATCATAGCCTGTAGGCCCTAAACGTCGAAGGCGCACGGCCTCCTTGAATAGTCGAGACTACAGCAGAAGGGAGGCCTAAGCCTAACCACCTTCCTTCTCGGCTTCCAAACCAAGAGCCTGTGGCCTAGGATTGGACGTGAGTAAAGGGATCATTGGGCCTGAGTCAGCGTGTCTGGCGAGTCCGGGAGGGGCCAAGGTCCCCCCTGTGCCATGGACACCAAGTCCGGGTACCACCCGGCACTTGGACTGTTCGGGGCCATTTGTAGCCTGTCTCTCCTGACTCTGTGGAGCAGTGGAGGGAGGAGACGGAGGGGAAAATGCATAAAGAAGACCCCTCGGCCAAAGTCGGTGCGCCAACGCGTTGACGCCCAGAGGAGGCTCGTCCCCTGGTCTGAGTGAGAACTACAGGGGGCATAGAGTGCTTTCAGGTCGGCCACCGGGTGGCCGAGCTGTTGCCAAACCTGCGCCGCCACCCAAGGGGCTAGGCTCTATTCGCCGCGGGCTGCTCCGCTCCTGGACATTCTGTCCGCGCCTACGTTGAGAATGCCGGGGATGTGCCGGGCCCTCAAGGAAAGGAGGTGAGTGATGGCCCATAGAAAGATCTCAGGCCGCCCTCCTGTGGAGCGAGGGAGATCTGGTTCCCCCTTGTCTGTTCAGATAAGCCACCACAGTCGTGTTGTCTGATCGGACTAAGACGTGGTGTCACTCCAGTTCCGCTCTGAAGTGCAGGACGTGCAGGAACGTTCCTCACTGCCTCCATCTACAGGACATTGATGTGGCTGGGCGTCGGAGACCAGGTGCCGCCCGTCGAGCACTGGTCCAAGACCCCCCCCCAACCTAACAGGGAGGCATCTGTGAACAACTCCGTGTAATGGGGGACACAACCCAGCAGCACACCCTGGCTCAGAAGAACCGGGACGGTCCAGAACTGGATATCCTTCCGTGCGGGCATTGGGGGCCTCAGCCATGTCCTCCTGTCGTGCGCCGGGTGCAACCTGAGACGGGAGTACCACCGAGGCGTCTCATGGGCAGTAGGCCAGCTGTACCACTGGTTGGGCCACTGCCATCAATCCGAGAAGCGATTGAATCTGATGGGACCGGACTTGCGTCCTTCAAACACAGTCTGTTGACCACAAAGCCCAGCCTGAAGATGTAATCCAGCACCACCTCTGTGTGAGCCTGAGCCTCCTGATGGGAGGAGGCCAGGATGAGCCAATGGCTGGTTCCAATACAACGCAGCAGGTCCAGCGCCGCCTCCACGCACTTTCTCCAAGTGCCAGCGAACAGCCAAACGGGAGTCAGCAATATTCCTGGCATCTCCTAGCCATGGAGAAGCGGTGGAACCTTCAGAGCTCCGAAACAATGGAAACCTGGAAGCAAGCATCCATGAGGTTAACAGAGTCAGACAATCGCCCAGACTGACACACTTAACAGGTGTCGTGTGGTCAGCATGCGAAACGGCCTCTAGGCTATGCATCTGTGGAAACCAAGAAGTACGGGGAGCAGAAACCGTTCTATGTCGTCGGCCTTCCATGTAGATAAAGGCCAATAGCGAAGCCCGTAAAGGGCTATGCCACACTCATAGAACTACAGTTACGTAAGTAACTAAGATTTCTCTGCTCTCTCTGCCAGCACCTCCACTCCTGCGCCACGT
This sequence comes from Mugilogobius chulae, assembly GCA_038363315.1. Lineage (NCBI taxonomy): Eukaryota > Metazoa > Chordata > Actinopteri > Gobiiformes > Gobiidae > Mugilogobius > Mugilogobius chulae. The sequence continues at coordinate 40,763,379 of CM076404.1, read as the reverse complement.
AACAGGAAGGAGGAGACGCGCAGATCCAAAAAGGGCCGTATGCCGCCGCACTTCTTGGCAACCAAGAAGTACGGGGAGTAGAAACCGTTCTATGTCGGCCTTCCATGTAGATAAAGGCCAGTAGCGAAGCCCGCAGAGGGCAACGCACACACTCATAGAACCACAGTTACGCAAGTAACTAAAATTTCTCTGCTCTCTCTGCCAGCACCTCCATTCCTGCGCCACGTAACAGGAAGGAGGAGACGCGCAGATCCAAAAAGGGTCGTATGCCGCCGCACTTCTTGGCAACCAAGAAGTACGGGGAGTAGAAACCGTTCTATGTCGGCCTTCCATGTAGATAGAGGCCAATAGCGAAGCCCGTAAAGGACTACGCACCAACTCATAGAACTACAGTTACGTAAGTAACTACATTTTCTCTCCTCTCTCTGCTAGCACCTCCAATCCTGCGCCACGTAACAGGAAGGAGGAGACACGCAGATCCAAAAAGGGCCGTATGCCGCCGCACTTCTTGGCAACCAAGAAGTACGGGGAATAGGAACCGTTCTATGTCGGCCTTCCATGTAGATAAGGCCAAAAGCGAAGCCCGAGGAGGGCTATGCACATACTCATAGAACTGCAGTTACTTTCTCCGTTCTCTCCGCTTGCATATCGTAGCAGGAGGGACGGGAGCCAGAAGCTTGGGCCTGCCCACTATGTCCGTAGGGGGGGGGGGGGGGGGTGCTCGTAAGGGACGTACGAACGAGAACCGGTCATAACGTCGCACCCGCGCAGTCTGCGCCTCCCCTAGGGAATGAGGAGATAGACAAGCATTCCGCCGAGATGCTGTCAAGCTCCGGGCAGAGGCCGAGCGCTCACAGACTTGCCCCTGCTCCTAATGCTGGAAGGGACGAGCAGGCGTCTGATGCCGCGGCGCTACACTAACCGTAAGAGGAGAGGATCTATGGACTGTAGACTCTCCTCCAAAGCACGAGGGGAAGCGCGTCGATGCGCGACCCCTACGAGCCTGCACTTGCCCCCTGCGTGCTGCGGGACAGCGCAAGAAGGCGTTTGGTGTAACTCCAACAGCAATGCCAGCTGGGGGACCGTCCGCAGCCGGGACAGGTGGAGCGCGCGTCCCCTGTCGCTGCGCAGCACTGACCAGGGAGGGAGCGGAGACGTGATGGGAGCTCCGCTGCTCGTGCATGTGTGACCCTGTGAGAGGGAGCGCATCAGAGCGCGCCCTAAACGGTCCTGCACTACACAAATCCGCATCCTCAAAGCAGAGCGAGGAGCGGGAAAAAACATCTACATAAAAAGATGAGTAAATGGAGATGACGCACAGAAGCCTGTCTTCTTCCCACATGCTTTCCAAGCGCAGATAGAAGCAGAACACGGTGCCCTGCTACCAGAGCAGCAGCGGTGGGTAAAGAACTGTCCTTACCCTGGACAGCTATCTGAGCTGCTGGAAACTCCGCCCTCACGACAGCGGCTGTGGTGAAGTACGTGGTTCTCACCTACGTCTTCTTCCCTGGGCGAGAGTGGGGGGTCACAGTCAACCTCTGCCCTTTCCTGACGCACTCATCCGCACCGCGACACTCAGCGGGGATGAGAGTGACAGGACAGCTGGAGCCAGCATCGGAGCTATAGCACCAGCAAGAACAGCAACAGAAACGCTACCAGTGCGTGTCTGTTGCATGGTGAGAAGTAACTCTAAATCATAACATAAAGAGCCTCTCCTCTCTCTTACAAGCTCCAGATAAAGGAGCGCGCCGCTCCGGACTCGCGCTCCTGATCTGTAGGAGCCGGAGCCCGAGGAACAGAACGCCGCAGCTGTAAGAGCGTGTCTCGGGGAAGAGCGGCTCCTCCTCCTTCTGACCCGAGCAGAAGAGCGAAGCAGCGGGCGAGCTGCTTTTCTCATGGTCCTAGAGGGAAGACAGACCCAGCCAGAGATGTCTGCCGCCCACCTGTGCCGCGCACATATACCTACGCCCATGGCGAAAGCTTGTGACATGCAGAGGAAAACAGCCACCGTGGTCCGCAGCTAACTAGGCCCTGCGCTAGTTGCTAGCTAATGCTACGGCCTGTGCAGCATTAGCATAACAGCTGTACACAATACAGTCGTCAGCCTGTCTCGGGCTGGAATAGAGGCTTACCGCCAGATCAGAGCGAGGAAGAGGGAAGCAGAGCCAGACTGATCCCGTCCTGCGCTAGTAGCTAGCTAGTTGCTAGCTAATGCTACGGCCTGTGTAGCATTAGCATAGCAGCGATACACGACACCGCCGTCAGCCTGTCTCGGGCTGGAATAGAGGCTTACCGCCAGATCAGAGCGAGGAAGAGGGAAGCAGAGCCAGACTGATCCCGTCCTGCGCTAGTAGCTAGCTAGTGCTATGACCGTGTAGCATTAGCATAGCAGCGATACACGACACCGCCGTCAGCCTGTCTCGGGCTGGAATAGAGGCTTACCGCCAGATCAGAGCGAGGAAGAGGGAAGCAGAGCCAAACTGATCCCGTCCTCGATGGATGGAGCCCCCGACTCGCTGCACCAGTGCACACAGCGATACGGCCGGTATGCTGGCACACGGTGTTGGCGCCAAGCAGCAGCCGCGGGAGAAGAGGAACGCCATGTCTTCTTCATAGGGGGACAATCCGGAGGGAAGGAGGCGCTGGAGCCTTGCTCGGCAAGGCTGCAGCACGGACCGGAGGCACGGTCTTCCCCTCGGACATCTCCGGGTCCGGACCGAGATGCTCCGGGGATTCGGGGCTCATGAAGCCACGGCGCCACTCTCGCTTCTCCCTGGGAAGCGAGCAGCAGACGGGGCGGTCTTATCCCTGTGTTGTGCTGCCAACAGAGGCAGAGGGAAACAGACGGTCCTCGGGGAGAAGAGGGTCTCACATCTGCCGTACCCACGGTGCTCGACACCGGAGGGTGACAATCTTCGAGCTGGTGAGTACGGCGAATCCCTAATCTTGATTGTAGAGAGTAAATCTTTCTTAAAGAACATGTTAAGAGATCTTCAAGTGCTGAGTGAAAAGAAGGGCGAGCGATAGTGGACAGGGCCTTATATACGGCCAGTGGGGGAACCACGTCCTCATGATTGGAGCGGTACATTGTTTGATCTTCAGGTGCGAGGCGCTGCCTCGAGTGTTAGCCAATAGCGAAGCCCGTAGAGGGCGTAGCACATACGACATAGAATCTAGCTTGTCACAGGAGATTTTGACTCTGCGTGCGTCCTTAACTGCTCTACATGGACACGGAGATGATGTCTGTCTGTGTGCATTACAACTATGGAAACTTTGTCGAAAACCTACCTGTTTCTAAGTTACTTTCATTGATTTCAATTGTAAAATGTCTGTATCTTGTGTCACACGCTGCACTGACAGACAGGAAGTTTAAGTCTAAGCCTGGGGCTTTTTCCTTTACAATTTGATGAAGATAGAAGACACCAGTAGGTGGCAGCAAAAGGTTCAAAGAACTGGAATCCTTTTAAGTTGTTAGAGAACACTTTAAACAAGGTAAGTCAATGCTAATGAGAAAAAAAATGAATGACATTTGAAGAAAAAGATGCAATGAATCTCTGAAGCAACCTGCATTATACAGTATGTGACTATGGGTGCACTCACACTGGCACAACCAAACCGTGCCCAGGCCTGGATGGCCCCTACAGCGCGGTTCTTTTGTCCAGTGTGAGGCAAACGAACCGCGCTCACACTCAGCACGGTTGTATCTCTGGCACGGTTGGAGGAGGTGGGCCAGAGCTCGGCATGGTTACTCATGAACACGCACACGCACAACTTTAGCATACAAGCCTATGGTGAACGCTGAAATATGTCACAAAAAGAAAGACACTCTCCACCAAACTCCGGAGCGAAAAGTTGTGAAGTCTCTCATCTCCTGTTGTCTTTGCAGCTCCATGTGATTTTTAATCCAAAGCCTGGCGGAGCAACGCGCATCACGGGTAAAACTCGGGTCTGCCTCATTATGTCGATATAAGGACTTATTATTGCTGCTACAGCAGTAGCACCTCAGCGCTTGGTCCACTCTTCACCACGACATGTAAACAAACGGCGCTAGAAGATGACGTCACCAACCTATGGCTCAGATCGTTTATGCAAGTGTGAGTGCGGGCCGGCGCGGGCCAGAGAATTTTCTGCAACCGGGCTTGAGCGCGGCACGATTACAAAGCCCTAGTGTGAGTGCGCCCTAACACATGATCTACAGCCAAGTGACTGAAAATCTTTTACATTTGCTCCAGTGTGAGACAAACCCCTGTTTACCACATAATGGTGTAAATGATAAGGAGTAAAGTCAGACAAACTTTTACATTTTGTTAAATCTGCAAACACAGCAGGAGGAAGAGGGTCCGGATCAGCTGCATTCATTAACTTTCCAAATACCTTGCTTTGTCTAAAAGATGTCCTGCTTCCACAGACAAATGCACTGAACATGCACTAGAAGCATCCATTGCTTTCCTTACGGAAAAAAAAAAAGAAAATGTGTGAGAATGTGTCAGTTTTGCTCTCCTGTAATGCTGTGTACACACATTTCTACCTCAATAACGGCGCAGACACGTGATCATGTGACGTAGGTGCAAATGGTCAATATGACTCGAGCCAGCTCCGGTCTGTAGAATGTTGTGATTTCATCTGAAACCCAGCAAAAGCAGACTGTATATGTTTTTTTTACTTTGACCTTGTGTCAAATATTCATTCAGAATATGATACTGTTCCTTTAATTTGTACATTTGACACTGTATGGCCAGTGTTCGAGTGAGACCATAAAGACAGATTTCTACAAATTGGCTGATGCATGAAGATTTTAATACCACAATACCACATACAACATCTGAACACTGAATGCACGTTGATGACAATCTTTTGCTATCTTGCTTTACTAACTATAAGTGATGCTAATTTCTAGTGACATTCAGTTCTTCACCACATTATTAATGCTCATGTTTTCAATGGCTAAATTCAGCTTAAACTGCAGTCTGACACAGTCATGATCAACAAACAAAATGAAACATATTTAAAGATGGACTTATTAAAAAGAAAAAAAAAATGAAAAAGCACATTTGGTCTGACTTAGAACTTCTATCAACATGGTCCAACAACAAGCAGAGGTCATAATCAGAGCAACGCGTGGCCTGAACGTTCACATTCGTAACACATTTTTGACCAAAGCCCAACATGGTCTTGAATGGAGTTTTGGTTTGAGTGCACTTAGATCACGTCGTCACGCTCCAACGCGCTCCGACGGCCCGCGATCTGCTTTGAATGAACGCTCCAACATAACAAGGCCTTTACACTGACAAAACAATACAACCAATAACTACAACTGGAGCATTTCTATTAGAGGCAGGCTGCAGCGCTGGAGTCAATTAGGTGGAGGTTTGAGAAGTCGTACGGCCGGGAGATGGGAAAGAGTTGTGCTTATTAAGTACACAGTCGACCCCAGTTTTTTTTTTATATGTACACCACCGGACTAGTTATTTAATTGTTTATTTATTACTGAAAGTTCATAAATTGTTTGTGTTTGAAATAATACATTTCTCGATCAGGGGTGCACAGTTGCTGATAGGGCTTGGTATTGCCACCATCCTTCCCATACAACGTGTATCCCGATACAAGGGTCACAATACAGAGCATATCCCGATATAAGGGTCACATTACAACAGGTATCCCGATACAAGGGTCACGATACAACAGGTATCCCGATACAAGGGCCATGAAACAGAGCGTATCCCGATACAAAGGTCACATTACAACAGGTATCCCGATCTAAGGGTCACCATACAACAGGTATCCCGATACACGGGTCATGAAACAGAGCGCATCTCGATACAAGGGTCACGATACAGAGCGTATCCCGATACAAAGGTCACAAAACAGAGCATATCTCGATACAATGGTCATGAAGTCATGTAACAGACAGTGTTGGGTAAGTTACTTTAAAATTGTAATACATTATATATTACTAGTTACAAGGAGAAAAATGTAATACATTTGTATTACAATATTACTGTCTCAAAAATGTAACTGAGTTACACTACTGTAAGTTACTTTGAGTTACTTTGAGGTAATCACACATTTGTTAAGAAGTTGTACAACACTGATCCTGTTACATTTACACTTGATTACTGGTTAATTTATGGAAATGTGATGTCACAACACATTTTGCTCATAATAATTGATTCTCCTTTGAGCCAACAGCCAGTATTTTGGTGGTGTTTTGGTCCTGAAGTGTCATTTTCAAAAGAGTATAAAAGCAAATAATTTATATGAAAGTAACTTGAGTTACTCAGATTGTAACTGTAATATATTATCAACATTTTGATAAGTAATGAGTTACACTACTTAGTTACTGAAAAGTGGAATATATTACAGTAACTAGTTACAAAAGTAACTAGTTACTCCCAACACTGGTAACAGAGCGTATCCCGATACAAAAGTCACAATACAGAGCGTATCTCGATACAAGGGTCACAATACAACAAGTATCCCGATACAAGGTCACGAAACAGAGCGTATCCCGATATAAGGGTCACAATACAACAGGTATCCCGATACAAGGGTCACAATACAACGCATATTTCAATACAAGGGTTACGATTAGGGATGTACCAATCCGTGCATGAAGACCTGCCTGTGCTGGAGACTCTCTATAAAAGCAGACTTTTAAACCGAGCTCTTCAGATCATTAACGATCCCTCTCACCCTGGAAGGGAAATGTTTGAGCTGCTTCCTTCAGGTCGGAGGTATCGCTCGATTGGATGTAGGTCTGCACGCCACGCCAGGAGCTTCTTTCCGCGGGCTGTTGCCAGCGTAAACAATGCACTCTAGATTAGGCACCTTAAATCTTTTTACTTAAGCACTTTTTAATTTTAACTTTTTTTTTTAACAACTGTACTTTTTTTATTGATTCTTTTACTGATTTTACAGTGTCATTGTGTCAGTTGTGTCTGTGTTAATTGTTTGTCTGGTTGTCATGTCTATGAGCACTGAGCTTCTTTTTTTTTTGAGCGTCTTTTCCAATGTGGTTTTTAACTGCAAATGGCAAATAAACTACTACTACTACTACTAATCCAGGAAATTTTGCTGAATCGGGTATCGATGATATTGGTTCAGATTATATCATAGTTGTGCCTTTAATTAGACATAATGAGATGAATCTACTGGCTGGTGTTGCGTCTCACAGTATTTTATTCAGATTAAGTTGTGAAGTTGTGACTTGCTCTATAAATAACAGTTACATAACACTGTATGACCACATTTTTTATGCTCTGATAAGAATGAAAAGCAATTTCAGTCCTTACACTGGTATCAGCAGATACTTAAAGTCAAAGTATCGGAATCAGTATCAGAACCGAAAAAGCTGGATCTGTGCATCCCTAGTTACGATACAATATGTATCCCGATACAAAGGTCACGGTACAATATGTATCCCGATACAAAGGTCACGGTACAATATGTATCTCGATACATGTAAATCTTGATACAGTTCCCTCAATACAATACGTATCAAGGTATATTTTTGATATATTTTACTGATCAAAATGAAAAAAATATATATATACTGTATATACAGTATATAGAAACGTATTCTCGATACTGATACAGTGAGTACAGTCCTTGAGTGCTGGCTTCTCAATAAGGCCTTGTCCACATAAAATCACAACAATAATTTTAAAAAGCAAATTGCATAAACAGTATAGGATGAGCATGATTTTATGCCTTTTTTGCGTAGGCCTATATATGTTTTTGCCGAGTATATTGAAAAAAGCGTAAAATAAACACAATATTTCATAGCCTAACATACACATGAGTTTTGGTTAAAACCACGTGGAGACTTTTTCTTCAGGTTTAACGTGTAAGTTTAGGGCAGGAGACAGAGAAGGGTTAAGATCAGGTTAAGGATTCCATTAATATTCATAAATAATATCACATCTTTACAACTCCCAAAGAAATGAACTGGGGCGGCAACGCTTGTCACATTCACGCAATATAATACCATATGCTTTGCTTCGCGAATCAAGTATAGTCCCTAGTATGACATGTTTGACAACACTAATAACACCTAAACTTACTATAAAAGTAAATAGTACTGATAACTTTTACACCCACGAGCCATCTTCAGGTGTGAGACAGTTTTGGCGGTGTGAGGGTTAACACCTGCTCTTCTCTCTCTGTTCTTGTCTCCCTCCTGGAGCAGCTCCGTCTGTAATGACACTGTACATCACTGGAATGGCCTGATCCGCTCAGTTATGACACTCTGAGTGGAGCTTCATTAACACCTAATGATCATATTATTTAATTCTATTACCACAATGAGTCCACGCAGAGTCAGGCCCTGAAGACATGAGCAAGCACTTCTGCCTCACATTATGGGGCTGCTTATGTGCATTTTGATCTATTCTCATTTTAGTTTGGACTATAATGCTAAATTATGACAATACTATATACAGTATACATTTACATAAATTCAAGATAGTCATAGTCAACCTGAGCAGTCAAAATTGTTTTAAAGTATTGAATTATGCTTTCAACTGCAGTGATGAGCAGGAGGATGTGAAGTTTGGATCAGATTATCTGGTGACATTCTTATGTGTAAACTTCAGACTGAATGGATAATGTGGATTTATGAAGCTCAACACACAGACTTTAGACAGAAAGATATTTTTTATTGAATATGGACAGTACAGTTTGTTTGGGAGACTTGCAGCTTGTTGCACGGCGCAGTCATAAGCTCGTGCACAGTCTGTTTGGGAGTTGAGACATGAATTGTGCCCTAGTTTGTGCAGAGTGCAGTCCTAAGCTCACAGTTAGTTTGGGAGAGGTGAATTGCGGTGACATTGTTGAGTGCACATTTGGCAAACAGGCTGCATGGAGTTTTTGGCGTAGTCTCTTGATGTGATGGTCAGAGCTACACTAACATTTGTGTGTTTATATGATATCTTAGGATGAGTGAATACTTAGCAATTAAAACATATTAACATAAATTTGACTTTTAAGCTCAAAATGTGTACTTAAAAACACCTCTGAGCTCTTCAAAGAAAACACTTTTGTGGATATATTTTACCAACCAAGTTGATAAGTATGATAATGAATGTGATAAATAATACAGTGTGAGAGTTTTAAGTCTATATTATTTTCCATTTCCTAAATGAGACATAAAAACATTTGCAGTATTTGTGAGTTTAGCCAAATTCTCCAGTAAAACAAAGGTAAAGTGTAGTAACTGCAGCTCAGAATGTTCTGATGATTTCAAACAGTTACTGCACTTTTCCTAGGTTTTACTGAGGAATTTGCAATTACTGTAATTTTAACATTAAGACGCAGAGATGAAAAAAGTGTGCAGGGTTGAGTCATAAAACTTTGACAGTAACTAAACAAGTCAATTTTGACAAAAAAAAAAAAAAAAAACGCAGTTACTGTGCTTTTGTAGGGCAGAGTAGGCGGAGACTTTTTATTAAACCAATCACAGCTTTTTGGTTGTTTTGTTGTCGAGGAAGTAGAGCATAAGCATGTCTATCATGGACTGTTGCTATTTCTATTTGATCAACTTGCAAATTAAAAAATACAAGTTCATAATCTAAGTTTATATTTGACACAAGGTCAAAGGAGAAGAACATACACAGTCTGGTGTCTCAACTCGAGTTGGTTCTGGCCAACACACCACTCGCTGATTGGACGATCGTACTTCCTGCTTTTTGGGAATCGTCTGCAGTCCTGTGGTACCTGACCTAGAGCTGGATTGAAATGAAATTGAGTGGAGGCACTGGGTGGTGTCAGCCTGGATAGAGATTTAAAGCCAAGGCACCAAAAAATGACATCAAAAATGAACCATGTTTTCGGTTCCAGTATTTCAAACTGACCACCGTTTTTGGTTGTTTCCATATAGGAACTGTTGTTTGGTGCTGAGCTTTATTAGGAGTAGTGTCATTGTTAGTGTACTAAGCTTAGCAAAGTAGCTCTTCATTGTGAAATAAATGTTTGCTCATACTACATCTTACCTTCCAAGTATCAAGTTTCAGCGATAAAATACAGCAAAAATCAGCGTCTGTTGGAGAATAAGCCCTCGGTTAAGATCAGATGTATCACATTCAGCTATCGTTAGTGCCAAAATGTGTTCTGAAAACAAAAGTCTAACGCTCGCCAGTGCTAATGCAACCCTTTAGACTAACACAAAACAACCTCTGCTTTTAGACTTTGTTTTCATTGTTTCGCGACGGTCCCTCTTTACTCCCAAACCCAAACACTCGCCGCGGTGCTAATTTGCCAAAGCGCACCGTTCCGTCCCCCAGGTCCCGACGTGGCGCTAGGAGACAGGAAGCCCCCCCACGGCGTCCTGTCCCGGGCCTATCGTCAGGGGGATACATGCTCCTTTAACCTGTTATCCTGATCCGCAGCAGCAGCAGCAGCACTCGGCCTCCCGTAATTGCCACCTGTCTCTGGGGGGATCTCGCTGCAACCGGAGCACAGGGGCGGCCATTTTGTGCCATAATCCTGCCCTTAACCCAGTGCCGCTAATGTGCTTTCAATTTGAGGATGACCCCCCACCACCGCGAAGGGCTACAGGGCTAATCAGCAACAGTTTGGCTTGTAATAGTATCTTCGGGACGGGCCGGGGGCAGAGACAGAGGGGCTCCAGGGTTCGGGCTGGGGGGGCAGAGGCATGGTCCAAGGCTTTAAGGGTGAGCTCATGGGAGAAACGGAAGATGTTTGTGTAGCGTGTTCAAAGGAGCAGAGGTAATGAGGGAGATGTGAAGGAGAAAATGAGCAAAGTGTGATTGGGTCGACGGGGAACCGAGTCTTAGTCAAATAAACTGCTGAAATCTGAATAAAAATCATTTGGAAGGTGTAATTTATAATTTTGATTTGGTGATAATCCAAGCTCTAAACATTACATACACACACTGTACAAATATAAGGTATTTTAACTGATCCATTGTTCCAATTTTTTCAGTTCCAATACCAATACGTTGGCGTTAAATATCTCCTCGATATCAACCAATACTAGTGTAAGGACATTTGGTCATATAGTGTAATGTAACTACGATTTATAGTGCAACTTCTCATCTAAATAAAATGTTCTGATCTAAAATATATCTATCTTCTACCTCCTCGTTAACGTACAGACTTAGCGCTGCTTATACTTCTGCATCCGTCCATCTCTCACCGCCATCAGAAAACATTAATGCCATTATTATTTTAATGAAAACTTTTCAACATGCCTGGTGTTGTTGATGTGCGTCGCGTGCGTACAAGATGTGACAACAACGTCACGAATTACATTGCTGCGTCGCTAAAAGGTTCTCGGTCTAAAGGTGGGCAGACACAGTGCAATGTTTTCAGTGGTGGACATGTAGCTCCTGCTCAGACTGTATGAGTGAATCTCTAGGGTGAAAAGTTAGCAGCTCACGATTCATGTTCTCACACTACTGTACATGGCCGGATGGTCTTATGTGATTTGAGTATCACACTGTACGTCGACATACAGCGCGTCAGTCTCCTGTATCCGGAAGCACAACATTAAAGATGGAGGAGAAGAAGAAGAATCCAGAAGTGGAGATGCCCCGTGGTTTCCAACAAACATTGTTTGCGCAAGGGCAGTGGGAGAGATGGCGTCAAATTGGCTCATGGCACTGCTGCCACAGTGTCTTCTAAGTTTGATTTTCTTACGGTTGTTGATCAGTCGTGAGGTGTTAATCACTTCTCTTTGGACATACCTGCTTGTCAAAGCCTGATCCTAATAGATCTCACAAGCTAAGAAAGAAAGGGCCTGGTTAGTACTAGGATGGGAGACCGCGGGAACACCAGGTGCCACAGTGGGACGACAAGAGTGGATTGTTGTTGTGTCCTTGGGCAAAACACTTTGCCTCAGTGTCTGCGTACACTGGGTGAGTGGGTGAAGCGCTTTGAGTGCCTTGTAAGGTGGAAAAGCGCTATATAAATAGAGACCATTTACCATTTACCCAATGTACACAACAAGGTGCACAACACACGACTGAGCTGAAACTTGGGCTGATCTCCAAAATTGTCGCATGAGTGAAAATGTTTCCCAAAATGGGTCAAAAATCGCAGTGTCTGCATGCCTTTAGGGAAAAGTACTTGCCTCAGATGTAGTCCCCACATTGGCTTCCCTGGCTCCTGGTCCTTCTTATGTGGGAACACGCCAATAATTGATTAATCTCCTTAAATCTCCTTAAAATATAGAAGGGGTTTTAACATCAAAACAATTAAATTTCTTCAAAACATCATGCTATTAATTTCAATCTTGTTGCGACCTACAACTTGATTTGATCATCATTTACCCAACCAAAACACGGTTATTGTAGTTTTAGTTATTTGACTATACTTCTCTAAACAGCAAGTCTGGAATGTTTGAGTGCACAAGCATAAAACTAGCCTCAACCCAGACGTCTACAGTGCTCCGTGGAAGTACAGGTGTGAAAGTTTGTGGTGGCCCCAGCGCACATCTACGCACAGGCCCCCAAATTTAGCGCCAGGCCCTCGGTGCGACCCTCCTGGAGCTGGCACACACACAAAGACAGAGAGAGAGAGAGAGAGAGGGAGGCCTGGCTTCCATCCAAGTCAGCACCTTTTGGAAGTGCAATCGTGTTACCAGCTTTAAATCAACATGTCATCGCCCGGACCGGAGAACCAGCCGCCCCACGCACCGACGGGACCCACAACTGCCCCACACAGGCTCCAGACACACACAGCTCCAGAGCCCGTGTGAATGCCATGAGAAGAGGGGATGTGTAGGAGCTTCAGAGAGAGAGAGAGAGAGAGAGAGAGAGATGATAAATGAACGTGAGTGAGCGGTCCGGCACTCCATAAGTCAGGCAGAGTTCCCACAGGTTTGGACGGGTCGGGTTACGCAGGGTTATGGGACATTAGCGATGGTGATCTGCTTACTATGATAGCTCAAGAGAAAATGGCCAAGCATGAACTGGCAAACTATTGTGTTGAAGCAAATCAGTCGCCTTTGAGGGTTTGATAAACATGTTGATTTAATGGACAGAAAGTTCAAACTTAATAACAGATTATGCAGATGTAGCGACCTATGTCAATAACCATAAGCCCTATTTCATTCCATTCTCAGCAGAGAGTCAATTGTCCCATAGCATTCCCTGTCCTTTGATCTTCCTTTTGTCCCACCCACCTTTTTTAAACCCTCTTTTGGTCCCGTCCTTTTACAGCAAATGAGTCACATCGGCCCGATTCAAAGCAAATCAATTTCAGACATTAAAAAAATAATACAATGAGATAAACCTTCAAAATAATTATTTTAGGACAAATTGTTGAATTTCTTGAAACTTTGTAGGCCTACGTGTTTCTGGAAGTTTTTCTTTGGTCCATTATTTTTCACAATGTGAGTTCTAAAAGCGGTTCTGTTCATGAGACGTCACAACATTCTACAAAACAATGTTATTTCAATCAGATTGAGGGCAGCTAAAATAAGGTTGTTTAAAAGCACTTTATTTTACGAAAGGTTAATGAGTTTATTCATGCTAGCTAATGTGTGTATTATTTTCAACATTAACACCCCAAAGACGGGTAAGGTTAGGGTTAGGGCTGGGATTAGATGAAGTCATTTGGGTAAGTTCACAGCTTTGTGAAAAGTCAAGAGTTGTGTAATATGGCCGTCCGGTCTGTACGAAGAGCTTTCTCCAGCGTGCAGCGAGAGGTGGTCGGGACAAAAGAGGTCTGCAACCAGACGCCTCTCCAGAAATCTCAACATTTTCAATTTGCGATTTTCTTTTTAGATATTCGCAAGAGTATGTTACTAGAAGGATAAACTTTCCCTCCATTTGGCCTCATGACGTCTTCAAATTCTGGAACATAAAACTGACACATTTGTATGTATAAAGACCAGACAGTGCGTCCACACAAGACTTGCAAAAGATTTTAGGAAAAAGAGCCACACTGGAGGTTTTAAAGAGCCTTCTTGGCAAGGAAAACTCCAAAAAACCTGGAGGAGAACCACAGAGAAGGAGAGATCCACTCACGTGTAAGGACAGGCTGTAGATGTGACCAGGACTGACACGTGTCCAATTTCAGATAATCTTAACCACTTGTCTTCACCAAAGGAAGAGAGACTGGAGACAATTGTCAATATACAACAATCTAATTATATTTTGATACTAATATATGGTATTAACATTACCACTAGTAGCAAGGTTAGTTTAGAGAACATCGGCTGTAACACATGCCAACCCTGAGCTCCCAGACTGCCCTGCTGCTCCGCTCACCTCTGACAGTCCATAAACACACACACCCCTCCCACCCTCCCTCAAAGTGTTTCCCCCAACATGCAGCGTGCCTCCCCCAGGGGCTAAAACGACCCTCAGGAATGTAAACAGAGTGTGAGTAAGCAGAGGAGCAGGCACGGCACAGACCTGCTCCACACGGGACACTTTCATTTTAGACTCAGGACAACGCTGAGCTGTGGGAAAAACTCCACCAGGACCTGGAATAGACTGGACATGTCAACAAGATATTGTCACAGTAACACACCTCGGGATGGGGACGTTAACGATACTATTACTCTTATTGGTTCTCTTATTGAAAATTTAGCTCATTAAAAAAAAAATGCAATAAAGCTTATTTTTCTACAACTGAATACATGTTTTCTAAAAGATTTTACATTAAAAAAACAACAATAAAATAACTAGGCAATTAAGTTATTATTGATTTATTAGTAATCATATTTTCAGCAGTGTTATTTTTACAGTGTAGTCAGCTTCACAGGCTGAAATGAAAATACTACAATTCGTTCGAAAGTTGCGCTGTGCTTATTCCACAAGTGATCAGACGAGCCACTGTTTGTGTTGAGTAAAGTTTGTGAAATTATTTGGCAAATTAGGCTTCATACCACGGACTCAAGACGTGTATCATCTTTTTTATTTATAACTCGTGATGCAGCCAGAGTGTTTCTCCACACAATGATATTATCTCACATTGAATATTGTATCACAAGTTGGTCTTTAACTACAGCAAGTACATTTAAAATAATTGAGTCACACAAAAAATCTCGAAAGGTCTTTGACAGAAAACCCCTTTCATTCCATGTTTGTAATATTTTTTTAAAAAACATAATCTTTTTAGCTTTGAACATTTTAAGCGTTTTAAATATGCATGCTTTATCTATCAAGTGCTACATGGATTAGCACCGCCTCCCATGTCGGTATTTTTCAAAACAAAAACCACCAGTAGCATGAGGACCAGGGCCTCTTCCAGAGGAGACTGTGAGGTGCCCGACAGAAAAACTGCCTTTGGACAAAACGCTCTCTCTGTGAAGGATAGTAAGGTCTGGAACAGTATTCCTCTTCAAATAAGAGAGTGCTCTACATTATCTAATTTTAAAATTCAACTTAAGATCTGGCTGAAATCATCAAACCAGTCATGTGATCATTAGCCATAACATGTTACTTTTAGGTGTTTCATATATTGTACAATTGTTGTGTTTGTATTGTTTATTGTACTTGTGACCTGCCTAGGGACTACAGATGTAAATTAGCTTTGTAGCTACAATCCAGCATATTTACATGTGTGTATAACAAATGTTCATTAATGTGCATTGTCCCTATCAAATAAATAAATACAAAAATTAAAAAAAAAAATTTTCAAGCGTCTCGTGTTGGTGCTGCTCTGTCCCGGTGAGCGTGCAGTGCGATCAACGGCCAGACCGCTCCGCACAAACACAAGTGCAGAGGCGCAAATGCACCGATCCGCGCGGCGCAAGATCAAAGCAGGATCGACAAGGTGTGTGAACGGGACAGATTTTATGAAATGCCTTCAGAACCAGTAAGAGGACTGATAGGCCTGGAGCTTATCGATCCAGTGGACAGTTAAGGTTTCAGTTATGAACCCAGGTTTCAGTACTTATCCTTAAACACACCACGTGATTAATTCTGCAAAAGTCTCAGAAGAATACATAGATATACTACAAAATCTCAAAAAAGTACATAAAAAAACCGTAAAAAAAAAGACATATTTTCATGCCTTTTTTTACGTCGATATGATACGAAAGTCAAAACGTAAAATGACCACACATTTTGGTTGAAGCCTTGTGGCAACATTTCCTTTGGGTTTAACAGGTAAATCTGAACCTGCCCAGTCCAGTCCTTGTCATAACATATTGACATAAAAAGGTGGGAAAACGTGCTTATTGTACATTTATGACATTTCTACGTTTTCCTCTAAGGCTGCGTTGTCTTTAAATGTCAATACTGTACTGCAGACACTGATAAAAGAAGTGTCATATCAAGTCTGTTCAACTCAATGATGGGTTTATTAGTAGACTTTTATTCACTTTTCATGTTTTATTTTATTTTTTTTGTATATTGGTTTGCTGCACATTCAAGTCCTAAAAGAGGTGGGTCTTATTTTCAAAGGCGTGGTCACTTGTTTCTGTCTGAAAATCTGGCAACAAGATACTCTGTTTTACCTCAAAGGCAAAAAAAAAAAAAAACATGAATTGTGATCAAATCAAAATTGTGATCTGGCTCCACGAAAATTGTAATTTTTTTTTTTTTTGCCATGTCAACCAGCCCTAGTCAGTGTTCTATATTTTGTGCAACACTTATACACAAGATATTTGTGTTAGTAAACGTACTATACAGATAAAGCTGGATTGGATAGACTAACATAAACTCCTCCCACACTTGTAGGAGCTGTGTGTGTTTTCCCTGGCCGGAGCAGAGGCTAAGTGTGGCTAACAGGCTCACTGCTGAGCGCTTTAGCCCTGGAGCTAACACAGGATATCCACTGTTTTCCCTCCTGATCTGGGTGCAAATCTAATTTCATTGTAGTTTGGGTGGACATGCGCTGGGCAAACAAAACAAAGATCCTCGGAGCAGGACACCGCTGGGAGCTCGTGTGGCTCACGCTGGGAATGTGGATTTGATTAGGTTCAGTTCAAACGGGAGAACGGAGCTGGGAGCAGGGGTTTGAGGGACGCTGGGAGATATGGAATGACATAAGAGTGAAACGAGTGAAAATGATTTCAAGTTATGTTCTTATTCAACATTGATCCGTTCTGTTTTTATAGGCATTTGAAATTCCTAGTTTATTAGATTTTAGCTTTTGACAAGAAACTATTATATTAATGTCCTTTCTAAATCAAACTTCATGTGAGTCTTATTTTCCTCTGTTCTACTGTTCTATTGTATGTGTTTGTCTGCAATTTCCCATTGGAACTATAATAAAGTTGAAGTTTAGTGAAAGACAATGAGCTACTACAATAAAATAATGTCTTTAGGACAGGGGTTGGCAACCTTTAACAGAAAAAGGGCCACATTCACCCAATTTAAACCAAATCAAAGTCAGACAGTTAAGTGAACTTACACAATGTTCTGCAAAATAAAATACCATGTATACTCACAAAAATAATTTTGAAGGCAAGGTTTTTAAGAGCAGGCTCAACGCCCATCTTTTTAGCTTAGCATTTGATTAGTATTTATCGCTTTAATTTTTACAAATTAATTTATTATTCATTTAGGCTTCGTTAGGATGGCTACTGACCATATTATGTAAATGTCTATGTTTTATTTTTATTTATAAATAATACATTTTATTTACCTTTTTATTACTTTGATCAAATCTAGGCTCTCCAGTGTTTCCTCTGAGGAGCCTCTGCACCAGGAGCTGTGGTCGGCTGTGGCTGTTGGACTCTGGCTCATGGGCCCTGGGGGTTTGGTCTTGACCTCATCTCTTCTCTGTGTCCTGTGACTGCAGGTGACTTTGCTCCTGATGCAGATGGTTCCTCTGGTGGTGCTTTCTCATCTGGTTCATCTCTACCCAGCCTAATGCACTTAAACATATATTAATGAAACCAAATAATATTTTACTGTGTGTGTTGTTTGTGCGTGTGTGTGAGGTTGTGGAGGTTGTTGGGTGGGACTGTTTTTAATGCACTGTAAAACACTTTGTGTTACATTTCATGTATGAAAAGTGCATTATAAATAAAGTTTGATTTGATTTTAAGTCTAATGAGTTTGTTTAACTGAGCACTTCTTTTCATTATGTAATGCACCTGTCAATGTTTGAGAGAGATGAACTTACGACAGTAGGCTACATTTAGAAATAAATTTAAAATAAACTCATAACATTTTCATTTTATCATTATTTTACCAGGAAGTCCCTTGAGATAAATCTCTTTTTTGCGGAGAACCTGGGCAAGAGGCACCATTGCACAATGTAATAGAATAGTAAAGACTTTAACTTTTTTTCTTATCTAGTTCCTAATTCTCAATCAAATCTCAAATAGTCGCAGTGGTGTCTTTAAAGAGTCACAGGTTGCAGACCCTTGCTTTAGAATAAAAATACATGGTCTTTTTCATCTTTAAACCAACAAAAGCTAGCAGAGATTATACTGAACCCTCCAAACATGAAGAAATACAGTAGTTTGACTTCTTCTGACACTTTTCACTTGCTCACATTTCCCTATCGAGACTCGCTGCATGTGCCGTTCTCCTCAGAGTCCTAGTCCAGTAGGATCATCTTTTCTTCAGTTTAAAGATCAAATATCTGCTCTAAACTTACTCAACTGTGTTTTTAGTCCATGATGTTATGCCTGTAATCTGTCAGATAGATTTTTTTCCCAGTCTGTATGTTGACTCGTACATTCTCTCTTGTTGTAGACCTGTGTTCTCTCTCATTAAAGCAGATAGCCGCTCTCAGACCACCTTCTCTTTACTCCCGGAGGACCGCCAAACAAGCAGGGAGGGGCAGACCTATCCACAGTAATTAGCCCGGGGATCAGGCTGGAAGTTAAATAGCGCTCTACGTGTACCGAAAGCAGGCGAACGCTGGGGCCAGGCAGGGGTCAAGCCCACACCAAACCCTGCTCCACTCCTCGGGCAATCTGCTATCGATTTACAGCTCTTCTGGAGGGATGGAGGAGAGAGAGAGAAGGAGGCACAGGGTCTCCACTTGTCACACTGACAGTTTAACCCTGATCTGAGCTGAACAAACAAACAGGGCTCTGCAGGCTGACAGTGAGACGACGTCCTGCACACAGACACACGCAGCACAGGAATACTGATACTCCAATAGAACAGGGTTGGAAGGTGTTTGAGGAGGGCAATGATGGGAGGAAAATAAAATAACTCCGGGGTAGGCCTGGTTAATAAAGTGCATTTTAAATAATATCATTAATGGTGTTTCTAAGATAAACAAATGGAATCAATGTATTGTTTATAGTAAAAAAAATACAAATAAAATAAAAAATCAGACTTATAGAGACATACAGTATGTTGACAGAAAACAGTACAAACACTGTCCCACTTGAAGAAATATTACTATAACTATCAATAAAAATAAGAAAAATGCTCTTTACCATAGTGTTTTGAATAAATATCACAACAAATGGTCGAAATGAAAAAAATAAAGAGATTAAATGTTGCCGAATTTTTCTTTACTCTAGTACAGTATCACTCCTGTCAATTAAATCAGAGGAAAGTAAATGTAGACATAATGGGGATGAAATAAATACAGATTAAACAATGAGGAGCTGTACATCATACAGATCTAATGCACAACGTGGAGTCAGAAAATACCACGACACTCCGCAGAGTGGATTCGATCTGTCTAATACACCTCATTGTTTAATTTTCCTATTTTTATTAATTTTTTTATTTATATACCATAGCTGCGGGGTAGCCTGGACAGGGCTTAGTCAGGGCACACATTTATACACATACACCAGATTCATACTAGGCAACAGACACAACAATGAGTTTCTCCTCTGTTGCCCCGCCATGGCACCTGAGGTTTCTCCGTGGTCTCCCATTCGAGTACTGCACAGGCCCAATCCTGCTTAGTAGGGATGCACTGATCCAGCTTTTTCAGTTCCAATACAGATCCCGATACTTTGGAATTAAGTATCTCCTGATACCCGATATCAACCGATACTGGTGTATTGACTGAAATAACTTCTTTTTCTTTTCAAAACTAAACAAATTTGATCATCTTGTGTCATGTAACTGTTTTTTATAGTGCAGGTCACAACTAAACAAGTTAATTTGAATAAAATGTCAAACTTTATGAGACGTTCTGGATCAACATCAGTCAGTAAATAAGTTGCATTATGTCCAATTAAAGGCAAAACTAGGATATCGACTGTACCGATATCATAGAGCAGATACCCGATCCAGCAAAATGTCCTGGATCGGCACCGATATCTGATCCTAGTATCGGATCGGTGCATCCCTACTGCTTAGCTTCTAAGATCTGACAAGATTAGACTTTGACAAGCTGGTTTGGCCACTTCAATACCTTTCCACGTCTAAAAACTTGATCATGTGGAACATTAAAAATACATGTAAAACTCGTCCACTAATCTCAAATTATGCTCAGGAAATGTTATTCCTATGCCTAATTTCAATGTGGCTAGGCTTAACAAAATGGCAATAGTGCAAAGTTAATGTTCAACCATTATTCATCTGCAAAGCGCTGCTGTTGTAGACTGAAGACCGCTCTCTCTCTCTCTGTCACGTGTTTATTTACCTCAGGATTGAAAAAATGGAGGAGGATGCAATCTCTCTGTTTTCAAATCCTTCAAGCAATGTATTCTGACCATTTTGTGTCTTTCTGTGCAAAAATCGTAATCCAAAAAAATGTGATGTCTGTTCTCTCATGTTGTTTAAAATATCCGATATATTAGTCTAGGAAAAGCTCCACTCTAGTTGCGATGTCCAAACTCCGCCAGTTAAAAGTATCCGGCACAATAAAAGCGTCAACATAATCGTGCTGAAAGCAGAGTTTTATTATGAGAGTCAGACAGATTCGGTTCATCCATTTTGCGCATTGCCAAATTAGAGGAGCTCAGAAAATACACCAATAAATTGTTTTACAGACATGGACAATTCTCACAAAACTACACTAAACTGTAACATTCAAATTTACCTACGCCCCCAGTGTTAAACTACACAAACCTTTAAGATCATTTTCTCTCCCCAAAATCCCGCTCCTTTTCTCCTTGTGTCCTTAAACCCTCCTGGCGCTCTCTCACCTCTGTAAAACAGTCCATTATCCACCGAATCCTCCCCAAATCACCATTACCCTTCACTTACCCCACCCCAGCCATTACTCCCATCACGAGCAATGCTACGGGGGCCCTCGCGTGTCAAAAATCGTCAATGGGATGGCGCGTCTGGCTAGCTGCGGCTGACAGGTAATCTTAATGTCGTCAATTAGCCCGATTAGGGGTGTCATAAACAATTGTGTGAGCGCCGTGGCAACGCAAACATGTTCTAGAGAGCGAAAACGCCAACGGTAATGGGGAAATCCAACGTGGTACGGAGAGGACTAGAGAGAGAAAGTGTGGGGGAAGTTAATGTGGCTGTTGCGGCGGCCATGTTGGGAGTGGAGAAGAAGCTGAATTGGAGCTGAAAACAATGTAACAATAAGTTTTTAAATTAAAGGGAGTAAGTTAACATTCAATGATATATTTGTGTTGCTGGATTTTTGTCTTTAATGTATGAAAATTTTAAATTACTGCAATGGTCTATTTTTATGCAAAATTCATCATGTTCTTGTAGTCAATTGCATGACAAAAGGAATATTCTAAGCTGATGCTTATTGTCTATTGTATGGATTCTGCTGTAATGCTGTATAATGTAAAAAAAAATATTTTAAGAGAACCTTAGAAAGACTAGCTCCATTGAATCAGGAGGCTTAAGGGGGAATACATAAACATTTCTCAAACACGCATGAATCAATCAATCCAAAGACAACTGTGAGTAAACTAATGAGAGAACACTGTTGAAAAATTCCAAAATGTGCACCGGGCAACTTGGAGATACCTACGCAATGATCGGCATTCCCAAAATCAGAGTGTTCATGACGGAAGCTCATGGAACATTTGCATAACTTCATCTTGATTTTCTTTGTCGATTCATAAAAAGTCATGTGGAAACTTTCAATGTTGTAACTCATGAACTTTCTTTTTCTTGTTGGTAAAAGGCTGATAAATAAACGATTTCGGAGATTACCTGTAAAGTTGTATTGATGTAAACTAATTTAGTCTGCATTAAGGTTTTAAATTCATGTATTTAACTGGTGAAGCAGAACTCTCAATGTGAAAACACAAACACGTTTTTCCCCCGTCAGAACTTGGAGCTTTCACACTTTCTGAGAGCACATGAATGCAGCATATTATCTAAAGAAGCTTCCTGATTGTTTCTTGTGTCACTTTATGTCCTGTTTCGATGCATTTCAGATGCATCATCTTAACCATAACCATAGAGCAGACCATATTGTCTGAGCTGATCTTGGTGAAGGTCAGACTTCTCTTTAAGATGTCTTCGCAAAGTTGACAAGCTTATTATGTCATATTGAACCTAAAGAACACAAAATCTCCCAGAGCCATGAACCTAATGCAAAATGAGAGCAGAATTTTTGGAATAACTCAGCAAGTTGGAAGCTGAATGAGCTGATCTCCTCATTATCTGTTTTTGGGACAATTTTCCCCGTTAAAACAGAAAAGAAACTTTCCTTGCAAAAACAGAAAAAAATTAAATTCAAATAAATGCATCAAGCTTCTGTAAATTTTCCATAACAGGTCACATTCAACAAGAGTCCAACTCACTATTAACTTACCTGAGTCAAATTTACCAACACAACATGGCTCCCGAAACTGACCATTAGACACAACACGTTACCAAGGCAACAATCTCTCTAGGCATTATCACAACTCATTGAGAAAATCATTACTGCGCTTGATTTATCTTTGCTTTTGTCCATCCCCAACACTACAACCACTACTACTCCTACTCCTCCTGCTGCTGCTGCACGTATGCTAACGCCGCTGCTAGCTAGGCCCGCTTCAAATTGCGCCATCTCCTTCCATTAGCGCGCGGCCCGGTGATGACGCGAAAGGTCGTGACAAGATTCATTTAGGTGGAAGCGCGCCAGATTGCCTCGAGCAGGTGCGAGCGGAGAGATAAAACCTTTTTTTGTGTGTGTGTGTGTGTGATGCTAGCCGTGCGCGCCAAGCTAGGTGTTAGCGCTGAGATGTTTGTAACCTTCAAATTGCGTTCGGCGCGGAGTAAATTTGCAGTGACGTGAAATAAAAGAGAGAAAAGAAGAAGGAGGAGAAGGAGGAGGATTGAAACCGAGGCACACTTTTTGTTCAAAGCGTGTGGTGAAATCTAAATATTGTTTCAAGCGTGACTAAGCGAGACCAACTCCTAAGAGGATGTGAGGTTGAAGGATATCTTATCGCGCGGAGGGTGACACACACTCGACGTTCCCCGAGCTTTTGTCCGTAAGTCGGAATGTTTGCCCGGGTTATCGATCGCGGGAGGAAAAGGCAGGCGGTGTACAAACGTAATGGTCCTGAGAGAGGTTCAACGGTTTGCAAACAACACGAGCATCAATATTTGAACAAGAAGCCCTGCCTTGATGTGGCGGACAAAAGAATAGGAATAAGAAAAGAGAGGGAAAGCGTTAACAAGCAGGGTTTCTCAAACTATGGGGTGTGTGTAGCTGGTGGTACTTGAACAGTTCTTCAGTTTTAGTGTTTACTTCTTTAAATGAAGTGACTAAATACTCCTTTCACTAAAGCAAAGTTCATGAGTGTAAGATGAAACATCAACTGTTCAATTCAATAAAGATTCTGATTGGGAATAAATAGGTTTTTAAAAAAAAAATAAATAAAGCATGTCAAAAAAGTACAATAAGTGCACTTTCATGCCTTTTGCACGTTAATATGTTACGAAAAGTCAAAAAGTAACCACAACTTTAGGTTGAAGCCGCGACATTGTCTATTTGTTTAACTGGGAAGTTCAGGCTTCGAGTTACTAAAATGGGTAAGTTTAGGTCTATAGGGCCTTATGGCTTTTAGTAACATCTTGATTGAAAAAACGGAGGCATGAAAACTTGCTTATAGTATGTTTTTTACATTTCCTTGCACATTATGTTTTCTCCAGACTACAACACAGGTATTATAGGGCAGGGCAATATGGACCAAAATATATACTGTATCTCAATATATATTTTTTGTATATCAATATACAATATATCTCAATATCTTTGAAATGACATTTTTTTAATTTATTTTTTTCTAAGCCTAAAGAGAGATTTTTTTTGTTTATCAACACGAGCAACGTGTGCGCACCCGGCCTGCAGGGTAGACGCAAACAGTGGAAAAGTCGAAAAAGTTTTGTTGTCAGCCAACTACAAGAGTTTATCACTGTGAAAAAACGTTCTGCTGCTAAATCAACATTTGTGAATGAAATTTTACCCTACGACCCTTGTACATTCAGGTGAGTGAAAAAACTGTGAGGAAAAAACACTGTCTCAAGTCAGACCGGTTCAGACGTGATTAAAACAGCTGCTCTCGTCCTGTTTCGTTGTTTTATTCAAAGAAGTTTCCCCAGCTAACCAGATGGAGAATAGCTCTTTCTGCAGAGTAAAGTGACGTTTATCAATAAAAATAGAAATGTGAATTTACTTTGAATAAACCTATTTTGCTCATGCCTTTTACAGTGTAAAACTAAATAAAACTATTTCCATGCATAAAACACATTTATAATTTGACTTATACAACAAATAGAAAATGTACTTGAGTTTATTATTCACTTTGTCATTTTTCTCTGTAACTAACTGCTTTTCATCATTTCATGAGGTCTTATTACACAGAATAACAGTATCATATTTATGATATGGCCAAATTCTTGTCTTGTCCAGTAAATAGCTCAATCTGCGGAACCCAATTTCACAAAAAAAGCGTACATTTACCACGTTGCTAAGACGTGTTCTTATTTATGAATATTAACAAAATCCTGATTCTAATTTTAACCTGCCCCAAGCCCCAGACCTAATCTTACCCATTTTAGTCACTTGAAGCCTAAACTTACCGCTACACCTAAAGAAAACGTCCCCATGTGTCTTCAACCTAAAAGCCGTGTATTTTTACACTGTGATATCTCGCGTCGTTTTCGCGCTTTTTCATATCGTGCTAAATGTACGGCATTACAAAATACGCTGTTTTTGTGTCGTGGTAAATGTACGCCTTCCTGTGACACTGTGTTGATCTGCAATATACTGTATATCAATGTATAGAACAGCCCTAAATATTAATCTACCAAATAAAGCCAAATTGTAAAATACAGAATCAATGTTTGACTGCAGTAAAACCAATACATATTTACCACAAGAACCATTGCACCGATTGAAGTCAAAATTACACAAATACGCTCATCTGTTATATAAAATTTAACTTTCTACTTGAATGAAATGAAGCATGTACATTTTCAACTCCACACAGTGTCACTTAAAAACTGACTGTCCATTATTCCATCTGCAAGAAACACAATCGTAAAAAAAGCCAAGCCTTGGAGAAGAGGCGTCGGTGAGAAGTTGTAATGGGAAATTAGTGTTGGCAACTATTTGTTCAGGCGGCAGATTTTAGCGCGCCTTTATGCCAACCCGGCGAGCCCCCATCGGAAAACAGGGCAGTCCCCTTAATGAGTAATCTATTTCAAAGCAGTCGTGTCTGGGCATGACAGTTTACCGAGAGCTCTGAAGAACTGGTAATTACCACTGTTACGGGGCAATTAATGCATATTACACTGCTCCAGTCGCGCGAGGACTGTCAGCTTCCCCAATAAAAATGAGCACTCTTCAACTCAGCCCTGACAATAATTGGACCCTTAATGACTATGCACCAGGAACTAAGCCAAATAGGAACAAAACAGGACACGCTCCCCTCTCACGCCCAGGGATGGAAATTGCACTAAAAATGAGATTAATTGCCATTTAGGAAGAAGAAAAGACGAAAAGAAGAAAAAAAAGACACGAGGGAAAAAAAGGAGGAGAGGAATTATAGGCTTCTTCACACATGACAATTCATTAGTTTGTGGAAGAGAAGTGGAAGAAGCACCTTTTGGCTTAAATAAAGAGCATGTAGAATTCTGCATTTTTTTTAGATTTTGTCACTTAGTTTGGTGTGAAAATTCTGGTGGTATTCGTTTATTATAGTTTTAAAGCAGCTAATAAGGAAATTATGAAGAAATGGACAAATAAAAGTTGAAATTACAAGAAATAATTTGAGTTCTAAAACAGAATCGCTCCACATATGTAGAACTGTGCAATATATCGTAAATGTTTTCAAGTAAAGCTGGGCGATATGGCCAAAAAATATAATCTTTTTTTTTTTTTAACACTTTGGGCTGCTGTTTTTTATTATGAGCCCATGATGTTTTAAAGTTATGAGCCTTTTGCCACTATTAGGCTCTACTAAGATAAAAAAAATATATATTAAGTTTGTGTGTTCATCACTCACTCCTGTCAATTAATATGCGTTGTCTAGTTACTCACACATAGATACAGTCGGCAACGCGTCATATTTGGGGGCGTGGCCTGCTGAGGGGGAAAGCGTCTCATGCCTTACCATGTGTAAGTACGGGAAATTAAACTATTTCCCTCTTTTACAACGTTTTATGGCAAATTGAGTGCATTTTTAGTCCAACTAGTAGAAGTCAAGTCACAACCAGGTTTAAATGGAGGTTGTTGATGTGGTGTTATGTCAGAAAAGTAAACAGAAAGTTAAAAAATGCCATTAAAAAGTTTGCATAGTTAATAAGAGTCACTGTTATGTAGCCTTGAGTAGCTTGCTTTATTATGCAACTTTTTAGTGTGATAATATTAAAGGTGTAGTACCTGATTCTCAGTAAATCTGTACTTCCTCACTGTCAAAAATCCTTCCACGCATTATCCAAATTAATTGATTATTGGTTCTAACTAGGCTTAGAAATCTCTTTCTACAGACAAGATAGTGAAACTGGAGCCAATCAGAGTTGCATTCAGCCAATGTTGAGAATGAAAATAAAATTTTACACATTTACATAAATAAGATAGGTACACCATCTTTAAAATAAGAGTTGTTTCGTTATCGGCAAAACTTCCGATATCACACCCTTTTCAAGCATCCGTATTGATGAGTGAATGAGAAGTGAATGAGAAGTCGTAGATGCAGCTGCAGCAGTTGTTTTCTGCTCGTGGCTAATGCTACAGCCAACACTCATAGAAAAGCTAGAAAAGACTCTGTGGAGGTTCTTCAATGTTCAACCATAAAAAATACTCATATACAGACAAACATCCATGTTACCTCTGTGATGTGTCATTTAACCTTTAGAGCAGAAGGACTGTGGTTAAACTAACTCTAAAATGGGCCAAAAAAGCGCTAGCGACGCTAATAGGCTAACTCTGACTTTTGTTTATATTGCATTTCATTAGGATGAGCGTCTTTTTACAGCCTCACTGTTTTTAAACAGTCTAAATCACAGCTTGTTTAATGAAAAATACAATTGACTCTAAAATAGGTTTAGAAATTCAAATACAAAACAGTTACAATAAACACACCTTTTTAACGAAGCAACAGTAGCCTATTATAGAGCTCTTTAAATGTATTTATTTTGCTTTTTGGGTCTAATTTGCAGAAGTCATTCTTATTTTTGATTACTGATTTCAATTTGAGTTACATTCTGTACATTTAGTTTACTTCTTCAGCCTTTATAATGCAATTTTTGATAGTATCGATATCGACACCTATACACTGAGACAATATTAAAAATAAATAAATAAATGGTATCAGAACAACACTAACTTTAAGAACTTACTTGCTCAAACAAGTATCTAATTTGATGCAATTTTTTAAGAATACTTTTTACAACCGTAACACATATATTAAAAACAACTTTTAAATCTGGGCTACATAACACAAAATCAAACCTATTTGCCAAGTTGCTTTAACCTTTGCTATAAAACGTTCTGTGTTTAACAAGTTGAAAATGTGCAAAGATCTTTGTTATGGAACTTATTCTAAGTTGTATGAGGCCTGTGTATCTCCGGTTGTAAATTATGCTGCTGGTGTGTGGGGGGCCACACAGAGCTCAGCTTTGGATGCTGTAGAAAACAGGGCAATTCGCTGCTTTTTGGGAGTTCATAAGTTTGTCCCAATTTTGGCAGCACAAGGTGACATGGGCTGGGTTCCGGGCTCAATTCAAAGAAAGTGTGACATGATTAGATTATGGAATTGGATTATTAATATGCCTGATAACAGACTAACAAGAAAAGTGTTTGAGTGGAGTAAAGCAGAGTCACCCTGGGCAGCGGAGGTACGAGCTGTTTTTGTTGAAGCACAGCTTCAGTATATATTTCATAACAACTTACCCTGTAGTGTTAACATAATCAGAACAAAGCTTATGTCCAAATTTGAAGAGCAATGGCTGAATGATATTGTGATGAAACCAAAATTGCGGACATATATTCAGTTAAAAGAAACGTTCAAAACAGAATTTTATGTCAGAGCAAATCTGTCTCGAAACGAAAGATCCCTGATAGCTCAGCTGCGTACAGGAATTCTCCCTTTGGAGTTGGAAACAGGGAGGTTCTCTCAAACCCCTGAGGACAATAGATTGTGTCGAATGTGTGAATTGAGAGAAGTTGAGAGCGAAGTGCATTTTTTGTTATACTGTCCCTTTTATGATGAATTCAGGAATCCTCTGTTTGATGAACTGTTTGTTAAAAATCCTGAAATGTTTTTCTTTGATGATGATGAGAAGATGAGAATGTTATTTGATTGTTATGTTTACAAATTGGCTGTATTTGTGACAAAAGCATGGAGGAAACGGCAGACTCATTTGTTTAAATAATGTTGAATATTTATTTTTGATGTCTGGATACTGGCTGATGTTCAGTTATGGTGTCTTATAAGCCCATGAAGGGCTGGGCACTTGCATGTGCAAGACACAATAATAAAAAATTATTCATTCATTCATTCACTACATTCTGTATTTCCAAATCACATTTTAAACCCAAACTACACCATCCGACTTCCATTTAACATCTCTCTCTCTCTCTCTCTTGTACGGGAAAATATTTGTTTACAACACGAATACGAACTCCAGTGATTAATGCCAAATAAAATCTAAGCACGCGTCGCATCTAAGCACCTGAATATGCAAGCTCCAAACATCAGCATGCAAAACAGCCGCGCATTAGCATACATTTTTGATTTAGGATTTGGCTAGCTATTTAAATATGCGGTTAGAAACGGTCCGAGCGCTGCCTCTTGCACTGTCACGCTGTCATCGAAGCTGATAGAACGCACCGTCTTCAAAGCCGCCGCGGAAAAGATTTGAATTGCAAAAACACATCAGCGAGAAAATTTAAGACAACTTTTTTTTTCGAAGCTAGTTTCTTCCCCCCTTTTTTTCCAGCTTCACATAAAAGCTAGCTCGTCGGTAAGCTAGCTGCTAATTTACCGCGTCCAAATTTGTGTAATGGGATGTGACACGTTTCCGAGAGAAGAAAAAATAAAGAGGGAGGTGTAATTTGAGGAGAGGAGCGTAAAATGTTTTAAGCTAGCAAGAGTGTTTGGGAAAAAGAAGAAATCCCAGCCCGCAAATCCGGGAATCTTCAGACAAGCTGACATGGATTTGATTAGAGAGCGGAGCGTAATTAGCGGCTTAAGCTATATATGCTGCGGAGGAGGAGCTAGCGTAGCGTCAGGTTAGCGTGAAGAGCAGATTGAGGTTAGCTGTTAGCATGGTTAGAAGAGAAATGTCAGGAGAAATGCTAACATATATGCTAACGGGTTGTTTTTTTTTGTGTGTTTTGGAAAATGAGACGTGAAAATTATATTTAATTTAAAACAGGTAAGAGTAGAAGTAGAATCTGCAAAAAAGTGAAAATGTATAGGTTTGTCAAAAGTTAAAATATTTCATATAATTACTAGGCAAGATTCAACCATAAATTGAAATGCCATTTTTGGAAGTCTTTGGCCTCAAGTCCAAGTCAAAGAGAGAATAGTCCAAGTCAAGTCTCGAGTAAAAGAGAGACAAGTCCAAGTCCAGAGCCAAGTCAAAGAGAGACAAGTCCAAGTCCAGTCTCAAGACAAAGAGAGACAAGTCCAAGTCAAGTCTCAAGTTAAAGGGAGGCAAGTCCAAGTCCAGTTCCAAGTCAAAGAGAGACAACTCCAAGTCAAGTCTGAAGCAAAGGGAGACAAGTCCCAAGTCAAACAGATAAGTCCGAATCAAGTCCTAAGTCAGAGAAAGACAAGTCCAAGTCAAGTCCTGAGTCAGTTCCTCACAAGTGTAAGTGGAGTCCAACACTTCAGTTTTTCGTTTTGAGTTCTTATATATTTTGTTTTTCTAAAATTTCTATTTTCATCCCCTTTTCACTTTCAAATTTAATTTCTGATCCCAGAAAATACAAGGGACATGTTTGTGAATGTCAAATAACAATATTATTTCAAGTTGTTTCAAGTCCAAGTCAAGTCTCGAGTCACTGACCTTCAAGTCTAAGTCAAGTCCCGAGTCACTGACCTTCAAGTCTAAGTCAAGTCCCGAGTCAGAGACCTTCAAGTCCAAGTCAAGTTCTGAGTCACTGACCTTCAAGTCTAAGTCAAGTCCCGAGTCACTGACCTTCAAGTCTAAGTCAAGTCCCGAGTCACTGACCTTCAAGTCTAAGTCAAGTCCCGAGTCACTGACCTTCAAGTCTAAGTCAAGTCCCGTGTCACTGACCTTCAAGTCCAAGTCATGTTCTGAGTCACTGACCTTCAAGTCTAAGTCCAGTCTCGAGTCAGAGACCTTCAAGTCTAAGTCCAGTCCCGAGTCACTGACCTTCAAGTCTAAGTCAAGTCCTGAGTCACTGACCTTCAAGTCTAAGTCCAGTCCCGAGTCACTGACCTTCAAGTCTAAGTCAAGTCCTGAGTCACTGACCTTCAAGTCTAAGTCAAGTCCCGAGTCAGAGACCTTCAAGTCTAAGTCCAGTCCCGAGTCAGAGACCTTCAAGTCTAAGTCCAGTCCCGAGTCACTGACCTTCAAGTCTAAGTCAAGTCCCGAGTCACTGACCTTCAAGTCCAAGTCATGTTCTGAGTCACTGACCTTCAAGTCCAAGCCAAGTCTCAACTCATTGACCTTTAAGTCCAAGTCAAGTCTCGAGTCATGGACCTTCAAGTCCAAGTCAAGTCCTGAGTCAAGGACTTTCAAGCCCAAGTCAAGTCTCGAGTCATTCAGTCCATTTTATCAAATTGAATCTCAAGTCATCAAAATAGTGACTCAATTCCGACTTAGGCCCAACTCACAGCTCACTTACAAGTTGGTCAAGTGCTACCCACATCAGGAAAATGACAGGAAATAATCAAATCAATCTTGTCTGATATTTGGGCTGAAACAACTAATCGATTTAATCGATTAAAATCGATTATTAAAATAGTTGTCAACGAATTTGGTCATCCATTAGTTGGCTAAAAACTTTTACGCTCAGTCCGCTGTGATCCAGCCGCTTTGAGTGGACATCAGCGGCTTTGTAGAGCTCTCCTTCGACTCTCACAAAGAACAGACGAACACAAACCTTGTGCCTGTTTAGCGGACCTTTTAATCACACAATAACAGCCACGAGTAACCTTCCGGAGGTGGTGTATAGCTTAATCTCATAAAGTTACGAGTTTGTTATTTCTCCGCGGGTGAGTCGGTGCTTTCAGCGCTTTAGACTCGCGGTAACTTTCTAGAAACATCCCGCGCAAAATCTAGCGTCTTTTTGATTTGTCTTTGCTGTTACACGAGCTGCTACGTCTGCTTTTTATTAGGTTTTCTCTGATAAAGTTAAAAGCAGTCTACAGCGTCTCTCTCCTCTCACCAAAAAAGCAGCACCAGCAGGCCCCGCCCCTTTCCCCTCCGTGTTAGTAACCATGAGGACGGAGTTTGAGTGACAGGAGTGAGAGCTGAACACTCGCAAACTTAAAACTTTTAGATATGAAACAAAACAATCATAATGATGATCTTAACAGGGCCTAATAGATGCAAATGCTAATAACAGTAGGCCAGGCCTATGCATTAGATGCAGCAGCAAACACTTATAATTAGTTTTAATATGACTTAAAACAAGTTAATCTCATTGGCTCATTCTTTATAGATGCTTTAAAATATTATGAGCTCATAATAAAAAGCAGCAGTCCAAAGGTCCAAAAAATTGAGATTTTATTTTTTGGCCACATTGCCCAGACCTATAATAACCACATTAAAAGAAGAAGCTACATAGCAAAATCTGGTTATTCTACTTTATTTTTGTATTTTCTTTTTCTTCAAGAAAAGCCCAGTGTGTTCATTAAGTGCACACAAGTTGTCTTTTGCATAAATACATTTAATAAAATGCAAAACACCTTATATTTATTATTTTGTCATTTTTATCCGATTAATCGATTAATCGATCCAATATTCGACAGATTAATCGATTATCAAAATAATCGTTTGTTGCAGCCCTATCTGATATGCTAATGTTGCAAAAAATACTCCAAATAAATGTGTCCTTAGAGTTCAGACACACTACAAACTTTCAGTACAATGAAAAGCACCAGAAAATAGGTTGCGTTCACATTCCTGAAGTGGCTTTAATAATCTCATTGATGTCACTAATCTAAACCCAACTTGTTTTGATCTTTTACACATTCTGTTGACACTAATACCTTCCGGAACCCTCTCTCTCTACCTCCAGTCTACAAACTCTACAATAAAACCCAACTCTTTTAGACATTATGCAACACATCTCTGTATCAACTTCCAACTTCCATCTCTTATGAAAACAGCGTCACTCCAGAAGAATCCGCGACACTTTAGCCTCCTCCGCCACACTCCGACGGCAAAGCTATGAAATATCTCCTCCACAAATCAACGCGTGACACACCGCATATTTGAGCGTATGAGGAGCTCCGACGGTGGCCAGCAAAAACAACCTCCCCGAGCCAAGATTCACAAAAGTCTAGCCACAAAAGCAGCGCGCGACATTAGCGCTCATAAATACTGCTCTGTGGAAGCGAGGAGAAGAGGAAGGCTCTCATGTGCGGGGATTATGACGGCTAATTTATTTACCCCGCCATCTTGAATTCTAAGTCGGGGGGGAAATGCCTTCGGAAAGAGCTCGGAGATGTGGTGGAGAGAAAATAAACGCAAGAGCAGTGGACGGAAAGATGCAAACAGACGGATTTTAGAGGGATATAAAGAGCTGCTTATGATGGGCAGGTAAGGGAAACTTCATTAAAAAAGAGAAAAAAATATGAAAAATATTATTTGGAAAGTTGGTGGGAAAAAAGAGTAATTGGAAGAACTTTTCCCTTTAAAAGTCATTTTACTAACGGCACATGTCAAAAAAAAGGACAGTAAAGTGTTTAGACATTAAAGGATAAAAAAATTACTCCTGTTTGAAAATGACGACATCACACAAGAAAGTTACCTGTGTGATTTTGATCTATTTTGGGGTGATTTTTCATGACAATTTTTGAGATTGACCCGAGTTTAAGCTCATTCGTGTGTCGTGCATTGTGTAGTGTACATGGGGTAACGAGAAGTGAATAATACCTCACATCCAGCTTCTGATCAACAATTGTAGGATCGCAAGGAAATCAAACTTGTTTTGAAATCCTGGTCGTTCCTCGTGGTACATCGCACTGTAGAAGTAGTGCCACGATCTCTCACACTGTCCATGTGTAAACAATGTTTGTTGTTAAACACGAGGCATCTTCACTTCCAGATTCTTTTTTTTCTCCTCCACCTTTTATGTTGTGCTTCCGGATACAGGAGTCTGACGTACAGTGTGAGACTCAGATCACATAAGACCATCCGGCCGTGTAGTGTGAGGACATGAATCATGAGCTGTAACTTTTTACTCTAGAGATTCAGTCGAACAGTCTGAGCAGGAGCTGCATATCCACCACTGAAAACATCACAGTGTGTCTGCCTGCTTTAATGTAGCAGGCTTTTTTCATCTAAGCAGGTCACACACTACACAACTTTTTGTCTGTTTTTTCACGTTATTTCAGTCACACTTAGCTAAGCCTAGTCGAGATTAGTTGAAGCTATAGTCGCAGTTGTATCACTCGTGAGACGTTTGCGACTCAACTCACGTTCCAATCGTGGCATTTGGAGCAGGCGCAGACTACACTAGAGTCCAGTCTCAGGTTTTTAAACATAATATACCGTGCTCCGGTGTCTCCTCCCCCAGCCAATGAAAAGAGCCGAGGAGACACTGGAAACAGCGTCTGAGACAAAACTTTCTGCATATTTTCCAAAGAGACATTTGCAAATAAAATAGTGATGGTGAGGTAAAAAATGAAGGTTTTCCATAAACATGTCAACAATGCACACACGCTAGTTTTTCAACTTTGAGCAAAGCAGAAGCTGAGCATAAAGGGATTTTCGCTCTACTGCACATGCTCCATGCAAAAAGAGCCGCCGTCCATCTGGTTAGCTGTGGAAACTTCTTTGAATAATATTGCCTGCAGGGGAAAATAATTGTCCAGTTTAAAGCATAAACTTAAAATAGAATAACTTAAAATGTTTATTATTATATATATTTATTTATTTAGTGTAACATAGGTAAAACAAAAACAACCCTAAAACTAACCCAGCCTGCTCATGAATCATAACTTTCTCAGATCAGAGCTCAGACCTCAGACCTCAGTCCTCAGATGTGGATGATGGATGTCTTCACTGCCCTAAACCAGCCCCTTCACTCACCTTGGTCGAACCCGCCTCCAGAGCTTATCTGTGGAGGAGGAAGTACGAGAACAAGCCGCGACAAAACCACAAAAGCCACCCTGTCAAACACTATTTACTGTGTATACCCTCCTCGCACTGTTTGAAGGGCCCGGGACAGAGGAAACTTTACAGGCTGTTGGAAAAGGTGAAGCCAGTAGATTTGTTTGAGTTTTGAGGGAAAAATATTTTTACATTCTTATTTTAATAAAAAGACTGCATACCAAGTTAACAGATTGATCAGAAATGTGTTTATTTAAAGTTTTTGATGCTTTCTTGTAAATCTAGAACAGGGGGTTGCAACCTAAACTACCACAAGAGCCAGATTGACCTAATTTAAAACAAATGAAAGTCACAAAAAAAAAAACACAGCTGTATTTATTATTAAAAAGAAATAAAAAGGTGAATTTGGAAATGTCTTTACAAAAAAATAGACCGAAGTACAAATGGTTGAGCAAATAATTTGTCACTTCCTGCATACGGTACATTTAGATACAATATACAGCATTGATATATTATATTTTGCTTTAACACTGTCCAAGGACATCAAATGTGCTTTTTAGCTAAATGTGGTGAAGAGCATGTAAGATAAGATATCCTTTATTTGTCCCACAATGGGGAAATTCCAGTGTTGCAACGCACATTTTAAGAACAGCAGGGAAAATAGAAACATGCAATCAAATAAGATAATAGAAATAAAATATACTTAAAATATATATAAAGATACAATAATTAAAAGACTATTATTTACAATAAATGTTTGCTATGGCACAGTGCAGGATATGACAGGATAAATAGATAAAGTGGCATCAGTATATAGTATATAGTATTATGTACAATATATGACTATGATTATGTACAACTGCAGCAGATGAACAGAATAATAACCAGTAATAAATATGAGGTAAAAGTATGACGATGTCTTCTTGTATTCTAAAATCAGAGTGCAAAGAGCCACACTCTAGTCCTCAAAGAGCCACATGTGTCTCTTGAGCCGCAGGTTGCAAACCCCTGATCAAATAAAGTTGCCTCAGTTTAAACTTTGCACACAAAAAAATGTATTGAAATTTTGCATAGTTGGAAAAATAATCACTGAACTAACCCTTTCGCAGTGGTTACACTAAACATAAAAACATCAGTCACTGTGACTGGCAAGGTCCCAAAAAAATCTATCATGAGGTATTTTTATCCTTCATAATTGTTTTTCAATATTGCCCGTTTTTGTTGTTTTCTGACACGGAGACTGACCACAGAGATGAGACATAAGATGCATTACACAAAATAACTGAACCTAACCCTAACTCTGCATTAATAGTTTAAGATACCTTTAGCGCATTTGCAAATATGATTCTTCATTCATTCATTGACATTCAACAATTGCAATGTGACTGATTATGCATTTCTTACCTGAAACACAAAAGTTCTTCACATCTCGCTGTTTCCGTTAAATCCAAAACCCAAATTCCGCGAGTGATTTCTATTTCTTGAGCCTTGGAAATTTCCGTCAATGATGGAAAATTGTTCGTTAAAGCAACCTCTGCCATATAGTTAACTGTTGCCCTGCTCGGTTTGGGGCAGGCTGAGAAAAAGCCATTTTGTTGCGAGGTGGGTTTAGGCCGCTCATTTTTTGACAATTAATATAGTAATTTTTGTTGCCTGTATTTTACAAATCAATTGTGAGATTATTATGGAGAAGTGGGCGTTCCCTCGTGAGATTGACAACACGTGCTAAGGGTCAATATATACGATTTCTTGTGGGATTGGGTTGTATAAACCCATTTTCTACTAAAATGAATAAAACTATTTAAAAAGAGCAACAAGAATTAGTAGATCTGACATCTCCTTGCTGAGGTTTCTACATTTACAAAGCAGCATGACAAATAGGGCATGCTAACATTCCCTTTCTCAAACAAATGTCTTTTGCAGACACAACTCCGATGACAAAATACAGGCAATAAAAAAAATCTCCATCTTAGCGTCGAGTCAACACCGCATGAGGCCTCTCTCTTTTGAAGTCTGTGAATAGACCCTGGTGTTCTCAACCCCTTGACGTAAAAAACTCTCTTCCCCAAACCGCAAATAGATCACACACAAAAAAAACCCCACAGATTCCGGTGTACAGCGTCTGTCCAAAAAGAAAAAGATGCATATTCAGAGAGGTGGAGGTTGAAGTTGAGCGCGAGGCCGGCAGGAAATGGGACTGAAGATTACCGCATCCAGAAACCCTTAAGACCCCAGAAGCAGTTTTTAACTCGCGATAAAGTCGGTCCGAAGGGGATTTTTTTTTCTTCCAAAGCCAGAGCTCATCAAAACCCAACAAACCAAGCAAACGCGACATCAAACGGCGCAATTAGCCGACCTCTTCTTTCTCCAACGCTGATTAAAATATGTAGGAGTTCTCTTCGCGTCTGACAGGGTTAGCGATATTTCAAGCTCGCTGCGAAAACATTCTTGCCGTCGTAATGCCAGAGAAGATACAGTGGACTTCGAATCGGAGTTCCCATGAACCCTTTCGCGGCAATTTGGAAGGAAAACATTACGAGAGAGAGCGGAGTTCAAAGTGTGTTCGGTCTCAGTCAAAAGCTAAATGGTTTGTGATGATGATGGTGGAAGATTTACGGAGGTTCTAATGTCGAGGAGGTACAAGATGGTGGACGAAGAGTCAGCGGCTGAGAAAACATAAGTCTGTTGAAAGACGCTGTTGCTAAATTAGGAAAGAGAGACAGTAATGTAAGTGAACTTTGGCGTTTGAACTGTTCGAACCACAATGTATGTTGTAATTACAGCCATTTGTAAGAAAAGCAATCAAATAATAAAGCATTTAAGTTCTCATACATAGCCGAAAGCAGCGCTCTGATTGGTCGCAATTGCAACAATAAATAGATACATGTTGATAATAATCAAGTGTTGAATGATTTAGGAGAGGAAGTTGTCAGATTTAAAACCGAAATTGTGTTTGCAGTGTGAAAAAAAACAGCTTTTTCACCTTTACTGCAAATTAAACTAAATATCTCTTTAATTTAACATGTAATATGTTTTGTATCTTTCGTTTGTGGATGATTTTCTGTGATTTTGAAGAAGTTATTTTCAATTTCCCAGTACTTGCAGATATAACACAGGTCTACAGAGACTCAGAGTCAGACCTGAGCAGCCACATACACACTGAACAGGGCACATTCATTCAGTGAATTTTTAATTCTCACATATAGTCCACAAACATTGAAATCATATTTATTCTTTACAACATGAATACTTAAGAGAGCACTGTTAACCAATCCACATCAATTGTGATACATTTTTACTTATTTGAAATGTTTTATTACGGGCCGGAATGTGAATATTGACGATAGATGTCAGCATGGTCTCACTAGATGGCGTACTTTTACCACGACACAAAAACAGCGTATTTGGACAACAACTTCACAGCTATTTTTAGTACTTATGTTACGCCGTGCATTTAGCACGATATGAAAAAGAGTAAAAATGACACAAGATTTCACAGCGTCAAAAAAACACGAGTTTTAATTGAAGCCTCGTGGGGACGTTTTCTTCAAGTGAAACGGGTAAGTTCAGGCATAAAGTTACTAAAATTGGTAAGATTAGGTCTGGGGCTTGGGGCAGGTTAAGATTAGAATCAGGATTACATTAATATTCATAAATAAGAACACGTCTCAGCAACCACCATTCAAATGAATGGGGACTGTGACGCGTACTATAATTACACAGGACAGCCGTGAACTCGTGTTAATCATACCTCATTTACATATTGTGTAATGTTGTGGTAAATGTACGCTTTCTTGTGAGATCGAGTTCGCAAAATGCACTGGAAATGCTCCCCCTGGTGTTCAAAAGTGGACAATACTTGGAAGGTGCACTGTGTTACTTTTTGACCAAAAATAGACTTCAAGAAAAGCATGTTTTTATCACTTAGATGTCTTTGCTATATAAATTTTAGGCTTCAAGTCACTAAAATGGGTAAGTTTAGGTCTGAAGCTTGGGTTAGGTTCAGATTTACCTGTTAAACTCAAAGAAAATGAAACGACGTGGCTTCAATCAAATTGTGTGGTTATTTTATGTTTTGGTTTACTTTAAATTTATACTAGTGCCAGGAGTAATCTGGGTGTCTGAAACATTAAAGAGTAAGTCGTTTTTCAGAATAATGCGGATGTATTGTCAGTAATTGTCGCTTCAATAAATGTACACAAATAAAATTCTGAAATTATTATAGCATATCAAAGACTGCTGGCCTTTCAAGGATTCTACGTTGCCAATGTCGTATGTCGACACCCCTGTTCTAAAATATTATTATAAGATCATTTATAGCAGCTTAATAACTTTAATAGATAATAAAATCCGTAATTACTACCAATAATTATAATCTGCAAAAGGCCTGTATTTTCCACTAGCGAGAATACAACAATCTTATATTTAAATGTGTTAAGTTTCACGGTGTGGTTTGCCAGAACCTTAACAACTAAATAAATAATTATAAGCAAATATTTAAAGGCAAAATATTATGTAAAATGAGCTTTTAACCATGTTACAGCAGTGTCTCTCATCATTAGTTTACCCAAAGTTGTATTTGGATTGATTCCTGCATGTTTGAGTCATCTTGTATGGTCCTGCAGCTGATGTTCCAGTGCTCAGATAATCCCTGTTTTCACCTCCCACCCATCCCCACCCACTTGTCTGTATTTACTTGTGATTCCTCAGTCTGTGACAATACCAGGATGTGTATTCCTACTTTACACAAAAACAACTCTGACTATTGAGATGAGGTTTAGGACAGAGCAAACTTAAGTGGTGACATAAAGAATAAGAGTGATATTGAAATCTGAGCTGACACAGAGAGACTGAAATCTAAGTCAGATCCTTCCTGGCAGAGCTCATACACTAATTTGACAATTCCAAATGTGGCAGCTATTGATTTAATGTCAGAAGTTACCACAGAAGCCGATTGCCTCCATTTTGCAAGTCAATTTGAATGAATCTCACTGAGAACAGTTTGGACTTCTTACTGGATTCGAAAGTGAGACCATGGAACTTTCTGGTGGTGGTCAAGTGCATAACCCAACTGAAATACAAAGTTAAAGGTAGATTTGTAATTGTATGACATCCAGTGGAATATTTTAGCTAATGGAACATCTCCATATAAACAAGCAAGAGGACAGCCAAAAACATCCAAACAAAGAAGCATGGTTTCATACAAGTCTATTTTGGGGTAAAAAGTAACTCGGTGTACCTTTTAAAGAAATTGTGATAATAAATACACAAAGTAAATGGAGAATGATAACAGTACATCCAAAGTGTTATCGCTGCTGCTCCATGACGCACGAGTTTGTCCTGATTCCAGTTTCACAAGGATCACAAACATGGCTCCATACGTCCTGCACACCTCTGTCCAGGTCCACGTAAAAAAAGTATTTTTCATCTCTTTATTAGTGCGCGCCACCAGAGCCATGTTTTTTTTATATACACGCTGAGGTGGCGATCATAGTTTTTCTGCTTTTGTGGACTTGTCAGTAATTCTTATTAAAATAAGCTACTATGAAAACAAATAGTGGTTGAATATCTGTCAAATGTTCAAGAATCTGCATTTAAGAGAGTGCAATTATTTGCTATTGCATTGATTCAAAACTTTGCACGTTCTAGAAGGATTTTTTTTTACAGATTTTTTTTTACAGACTATGTGATAGACGATATTAATAATAATGCATTGGATTTATACAGCGCTTTTCAAGACACCTAAAGATGCTTCACATTCTGCATTATTCATTCATTCCACACTAAGTAGTGGTAAGCTACTATTGTAGCCACAGCTGCCCTGGGGCAGACTGACAGAAGCGAGGCTGCTATTTTTGCGCCATCGGCTGCTCTGACCACCACCAAACATTCATACACACACCAGATCCAGCAATGTGGGTGAAGTGTCTTACTTAAGGACAGAACAATGAGTTTCTCCTCTGTTTGTCCCACTGTGGCGCCTGAGGTTCCTCCAGCGGTCTCCCATCCAAGTACTTCCCAAGCCCAAACTGCTTAGCTCCTGAGATCTGACAGGATCAGGCTTTGGCAAACTGGTATGGCCACATATTATCGTTTTATCGCCCAACCCTAGGTCCTAGTAGTGAAATGAGGTGGCACCAACCTGACTATCAAACTAAAACATATCCATGAAGAATGTCCAAAGCATTCTTATAACTTTCAATAGGAAAATCCCCAAAATGACACAGTATCAATTTAAAGATATTTCAATGTTTAACCGTTAAGTATTTTATCTTAAATTCTTTACAAAAAGTAAGGCCAATGAGAAACAAAATCCATTCATTCATTTTCTCCAGTTATTTTGGATAGGGTTCGCAGGTGACTGGAGCCTATCCCAGTGACTTTGGGCCTTAGACGGGAGAACACCCTGGAGAGTGTGCAACTAGTTAACACAGAGACAGACACAGAGAGAGACAAGCATTCACTCTCTCATTCAACTTTAAGATGTTGCCAAAATTTTACACCGAAGTACTTGGAGAAAAGCCACTCTAACACAGAGAGAACATGCAAACCAGAGAGCAAACCATCCAGAGAGATTACAAGATGTTAATTTGACCTGACCTGGGATTTAAACCCACAATCACCTTATTGAGAAGCCAAAACTCTACTCACTCTGCTCCCGAAATATCAAATTATGTCCATTTAAAAAGCTAATTAAAGAAGAACGCTCATTATAAATCTTGCTTTGACATCGGCTTACATAATTTTACAAGTTTACCAATCTTAATTTCAGCTTGAGCCTGGACAGTCACTCCAAAACTTTGTGCTCAAACTAATCCTGAGTCGAACTTGGCCTCCACAAAGAGACTGGAATGGAAATAAAGCCAACGTAAACACGTCCGAGTCCATTTTCGTCACGAGTTCTGCGGAGAGAAAGTTCAGAAAGTCCTGCAGAGGAGGCAGAGTTAATGCTTTTCGCCGGGTTTAGGCAGATGAGATGAGATGAGGGGTGTCGGCTCGGAGAGTGGACGGGTCAGTTTGGATCAGGAGGAGCAGGACAGACGGCTCTATCCCAAACCGGACACTTCACTGTGGGGGAGAGGAGAGTAAAGAGCAGAGGGAGCACCGCAGAGACAGCAGCAGAAAAAAAAACATGGGAGAATGGGAAAAGTCGTGGCAGGGTCAGAGCTGTTTTTAGTTTGAAAATTCTAAATGGACTTTTCACAGACTTTTGCAAAAGATTCAAATATAAGGCTCGAGTTTTGTTTCTTGTGCATGTGTTAGAGACTTAATATTTAGCATTTATTGTGACAGTGATGTGACTTTCAACTCGAAGTGGGAACATATCACTGTTTGGCAAGTTTTAAGTCTCAAGTCCAAGTCAAGTCCCACATACAGACTAAGAAACTGAGAAACTGGAGCACCAGATGTTACAGTGGGACGACTGAAGGAAAAACTGTTCATAAGGCAAAACCATTCAGCCACATTGCTGAGGCAACCTCACTTCATTCAGTCTGCCCCAGGGCAGTTGTGGCTATAATAGTATATACCACTGCCAATTGTGGACTAATGCAAAATGTGAAGCGTCTTTGAGTGTCTTAAAAAGCACTATATAAATCCAAAGCCTTAAAAAGACCCAAGTCCAAGTCAAGTCTCAATTCAGTGTCCCTCAATTCAAAGTCTGTTCCAAGTCATTTACTTTCAAATCTTTTTAAGTTTTTATATAAAATTACCAAATACATATGTTTTTTACAGCTTCAGTGATTTACAGTATAAAAATTATCCAATTTAAAATAAATTTGAGGTAACAAAAAATGAGGAGGGACATGCTGCAGTTTGTTAATTTAAATAGCACTATTTACTTTTGGAGGTGAAGCATTAAGTCACCTCAAGTCACAGAGCTCCAAACCTCCTCCAAAGTCTTTTTTATCAATTGATCCAAATAGTGACTCCGGTCTGACTCAAGTCTGAGTCACAACTTGCGAGTCCACACTGCTGCCTTTAACCATGTTAAATCGGAGAATACAAAACAAATCTTAAGAGAATGCAATTATATATTATTGTATTGTTCTTGTTTTGTAAACATACAAAACAAGAACAAGAGCTTATGTAGTAGATTGGCATTTTCTGCAATGAAACGTAAAAAAGGGTAATAAAGCAACAGTCACATGCTTTCCACGTAAAAAATGAAGTATAACCTTGGTCTCAGAGCAGTGTTTTCTGAGGCTCAGAGGGGAAGAACTCAAAGAACTCAAGCTGTGTGTGGGAGTAAGAAACAGGACACCCACCAAAAATTATTTTATTTCATGTGCTGTTTAATTACATTTTTATATTTTTGTTTAAATACATAAGTACTGTAAGCAATCCAATTAGAAAAGTATAGTGCAGGTCCTACTCCTGACCACAAGAGGGAGCTTCTCCGCCTGTGTAGCTATCGTGTCTGCAGCATTAGAAGTAGTCCTGCTACAGTAAAGCAGTGAAAACATGGCAGACACGCACATTGAAGATATTTGTGTCTTTTCACAGAAAATAAACCCACTTCAAGCCACACTTTGACTCGTCATTGAAGTGTGCAACATGTGCTTGTAATCAAAGTTCCCCAAGCTGCGCGTGCAATTGCGCACTACTCCCACGATGTCCAGGTTGTGCACAAGAAAAATATCAAATCCAAAACTCTCCTATGAACCTCCTTTTTTGTGCTTTGGCTTTAATACAGCCTAATCATCAAAGCACTTTATTTTGTATCTCGTG
Organism: Mugilogobius chulae; assembly: GCA_038363315.1. Classification (NCBI taxonomy): domain Eukaryota; kingdom Metazoa; phylum Chordata; class Actinopteri; order Gobiiformes; family Gobiidae; genus Mugilogobius; species Mugilogobius chulae. Next base: position 40,720,120 of record CM076404.1, on the reverse strand, counting down.
ATGTGGTTAAGTGATTGACAGGTGACTTATTTCACAGCTGCGTCACACCCGTGCAGGAAGTGGGGTGTGATGCGTCTAAAGAAGGCTAGTATAGCCTATTTAAGTTCAAATACACAGAACTGTTGTTGTAGACTGCATCACAACATGAATACGCTGTTTTCAGATCGCACCTCTTTCTTTTGTTCTCTCTCTGTTACAGCATCTGTTACAGCAATAGTCTTCCAAAACTTTTGTCAAGTTTCACTAGTTGCAATGTCAAGACTCCGCAGTTACAAGCACCACTTCCTATGACTCTTACACAATAAAGGCCTCAACATAAATTCGCTGAAAGCAGAGTTTTATTGTGAAAGTCAGACAGCTGCAGATCATGTTACTGATGTGGACTTGACACGAGGAGCTAAGCAGCGTCATAGGCTGCCATGGGATTCATTTGACAGTATTAGAGCTTGCAAATAAAGAAAAGTTTCAAATTTATTGTAAGTTACTCTAAAATTCCAAAGTTCCCCATAATGCATTGCAAATTACAGTAACTAACCATTACCAGTGCATTGCCAGGCGTTTTTGTAGTATTTTATTGCAAAATTACTGTGCAGTTTACTTGTATTTCCTCTTGTGGGATAATAACTGCCTGTTCTGGCCAGATTCCGGAAACTAAATAAGATAAGGCCTGGTCTGTAGTTGAATGAGAAACTGGACCATTTACCATCATCATCATAAATTGTTACCAACACAAAATAAACAGCAAGTCTTCAAGATCACAAAATCGCAGAGTTTCAAACAGTCACAAGGTAAAGTATCTATTGTTTGAAAAAAGCCAGAAACCAAACCAAACTATCTCTCTCCACAACATTTATCTTTTCAAGAATAAACTCGCGCACGGCAGGAAGTCTGGGGGCAAGGTGATGTCTCGGACGCAGAGAGAGGAAAAACCGACAACCAAACAAAACAAAAACGGCACCGGCCTGCGCTAAAAACACCACCACCAAGGTTAGGCGAGGGACAGAGGGGCCTATAAACAGCTCCGTGTCTGGGTTATCTGTAAGGAAGCACTTATCACCAGCCCGCAGCCCCGCCGAGGTGACTGATGGTCCGGCGCGTACAGCCGCTTTATCTGCGCGCACAGCTCCTCGCGGTAAATACAAAGGCGCGAATATGAAGCTTTGTTTACCCCACTCGCGCTGGTATAAATATTCGATGGGCTGAAAGAGGAGATAGAGGAGGTCGTATAAAGGATGGAAAAGAACGCATGGGAGTAGGTTTGGAAGGGGTGTTTTTTGAAAGTGTAATGAAGAGATTGGAAGGATTGTTTAAGGGTGAAGATGTGGAAGTGGAGTTGTGGATTTGCAGGTCATGATTTGGAGCTCTAGGGCTTGAGACGACTTGACACTATTTTTTGAGGAAAAGCATCAAGTCGAGTCCCAAGTCAACGAGAGATAAATCCAAGTCAAGTACCAAGTCAAAGAGAGACACAACCAAGGCAAGTCCACAGTCAAAGAGAGTCAAGTCCCAAGTCAAGTTCCAAGTAAAAGAGAAACAAGTCTGAGGCAAGTCAAAGAGAAACAAGTCCAAGTCAAGTCCTAAGTCAAAAAGAGACAAGTCCAAGTCAAGTCTCAAGTCAAAGAGAAACAAGTCCAAGTCAAGTCCTAAGTCAAAAAGATAGACAGGTCTGAGTCAAGTCCCAAGTCAAAGAGAGACGAGTCCCAGTCCCAAGTCAAAGTGAGTCAAGTCCAAGTCAAGACCCAAGTCAAAGAGAGACAAGTCCAAGTCAAGACCCAAGTCAAAGAGAGACAAGTCCAGTTCCGAGTCAAAGAGAGACTAGCCAAGTCAAGACCCAAGTCAAGAGAGACAAGTCCCAGTTCCGAGTCAAAGAGAGACAATTCCCAAGTCAAGTTCCCAGTAAAAGAGAAACAAGTCTGAGGCAAGTCAAGAGAAACAAGTCCAATTCCTAAGTCAAAAAGATAGACAGGTCTGAGACAAGTCCCAAGTCAAAGAGAGACGAGTCCCAGTCCCAAGTCAAAGAGAGTCAAGTCCAAGTCAAGTCCCAAGTCAAAGAGAGACGAGTCCCAGTTCCGAGTCAAAGAAAGACAAGTCCCAGTTCCAAGTCAAAGAGAGACAAGTCCAAGTCAAGACCCAAGTCAAAGAGAGACAAGTCCAAGTCAAGTCCCAAGTCGAAGAGAGACAAGTCCAAGTCAAGACCCAAGTCAAAGAGAGACAAGTCCAGTTCAGAGTCAAAGAAAGACAAGTCCAAGTCAAGACCCAAGTCAAAGAGAGACAAGTCCCAGTTCAGAGTCAAAGAAAGACGAGTCCCAGTTCCAAGTCAAAGAGAGACAGTCCAAGTCAAGTCCCAAGTCAAAGAGAGACAAGTCCAAGTCAAGTTCCAAGTCAAAGAGAGACAAGTCCAAGTCAAGTTCCAAGTCAAAGAGAGACAATTCCAAGTCCCAAGTCAAGTCCCAAGTCAAAGAGAGACAAGTCCTAAGTCAAGTCCCAAGTCAAAGAGAGACAAGTCCCAAGTCAAAGAGAAACAAACCTTAGTCTAGTCCCAAGTCTGACTTTATTTAAGAACAATATCACACTAGATCTGCTGGTATTTTAGGCCAACTTTTTGTTGCTAACCAAGCACCTTCTTCAGTGCCAAGATGTTGAATGTGACTCGTATCAGGAGTGATTGTTTTATGAACATCGTGTATTTGAATGGTAGTTTGACATGGATCGCCTGTTGACTGTCAGAGGATGTCCCCGCTCACAATCACTCTAGACAGGAGTCACAATAAGTCCACAAAGATTTCAATAAATCTACTCAGGTATTGTAAATAAAATCAGACTTGGGACTTAACTTGGACTTGTCTCTCTTTGACTTGAGACTTGACTTGGACTTGTTTTTGTTTTTTTTTTACTTGGGACTTGACTTGGACTTGTTTTTCTTTGACTTGGGACTTGATGAGGCGCCAAATTGTTGAGGAAACAGAAAAAGTGCAGCTTCAAAGGGAAACACTTTCACACACATTACAATGCAGAGTTATTGCCAGTTTCCCTGCATTGCCTGCATTTCTCATTCCCCCGTATCTGTACAAAACTCTGCCTTTGCTACATCTGTGACAAACGGACGACCATGGAGGACACCCTGGAGGTCGCTTTGCATGCAGACGGAGAAAAAGCTACTGCGGATGAGTCTAGAACTGACAAAAAAGCCCTTTCTTGTTCTTTTATTTCATAATGCCACAGAATATTTTATGTCCCAGATAAATACGTTTGTCATCTTGAGAACATAGAATTTTATGCGCAAATATCTTTACTGACAAATATTGGTATCAACTCAAAAAATTGGCTTAGAAATAGAAACAGGTCCATTCACTTCCTGTTCAAAACGGCAGAACTGATAAGCCCCGCCTCTTCATTGTAAAAACGTAACTTTCATAAGCAGCGGGCTTTAACTCACTATCTTTTTGTGGTTGCAAAGTGGGTACATGGCAATTTTGAAGTAATCGCAAGCAAATCCAGACAAGTGGGCGGGGAAAGGTGGTAGGTGAAAACAGTAATTCTCTGAGCTCTGGAGCATCAGCTGTAGGACCATACAAGATTACTCAAACATGCAGGAATTAATCCAAATACAATTTTGGGTAAACTAATGATGAGAGAACATTGCTGTATCATGGTTAAAAACTTAGAATAAGTGAATTTTACATATTAGGTCCCCTTTGAGATAAGATAGTCTCATATTACCAATAACTGAAGATCCTGGCACTTCCTTGAGTCCAAATGGCAAATATGTAGCATTAAAAGCTTAACATTCTGGATGCATCTGAGACAGTAAGTCAAGTTAGGTAAATATCTCAGATCTATTTGCTGAAAAAAAGCAAGAGCCCCAAAGGAAACACTTAAGTGTTTGCAGTGATTCCTCTGCAGTGGAATATTTACTGTGAACATGTGATATCACAGGAGACAACAGACAAGACCACCCTCCTGCTCCACATGAGCTCTGCTTAAATCTGCAGGAGGGATGCTCAGGAAGTAAAGGGAATTACATGAGAATAAACCAAACACGCTACAACAGTAGTGTGCAGAAGAGCTGTGGAAAAGACAAGACGTCCGTTTTTTCTTGATCAATTTCCTTTTTTTCAATATCTGATTAAAAAAGAATTTAAGCACCTGGAAATGGTAAAGATAAATAAAACATTGTGTCCCTTTAGAGTCCCATCAGTCTCTGGTATGAATCAGTTTCAGACTCAGTTTCTACTCTAAACTTACAAACAAAAAATTGCCCCAAAATTAATAATAAATAATAATTATTATTATTATTAATAATTAATAGGACTTCTGTATAGGCTCCATCTAAAGCTTTTTATTTACCTAAAACTCATTTTTACCTCAATTAATTTCAGCTTTTGCAGAGGAATTATCAAAACCCAAAATATGTCAAATCTAGTGTCATTCAGGTCTCAGCTTTATCAACTCTTATTTTTACCCCAAAAACTGTACGCAGAAATTAGATTCTGCTTTTCTTTTCTGTGGAGAAGGTTCTCACTTCTGATCAGAGCCTCTGAGTCTCAGAAGCTAAAATATAGAAAATAGTCCAGAATGAGAAGGGGATACAGAGATAACAAAAACTACAGTTGTTGTAAGGTTACACCAGAGGGTGAAAAATAAATATTTCCTCCCCGTCGGGGAATTGAACCCCGGTCTCCCGCGTGACAGGCGGGATACTCACCACTATACTAACGAGGAAGTTGTCCTAAACCACTACGCAGACGCTAGATAAACACACCCTCTGGACTCTGACGACACCACTCCTGCTCTGCTGCTTCAGAGCTATAAATAGAGCCTGGACTTTGTGCGTCAGCTGTTTGTGTGAAGAGAAGAATGACAGACATGTGACTGGAGCAGCTCAGAACACACTATTCTGCACTAACATGTGGTGTAGGCCATTGAGATGTGGTCTAAAACTTTTACCACAATATAAAAGAGAACCCTGGCTATGACAATAAAACTGACAATATATCCAAGTTGTTTCTCAGGTCACTTAAAGAAGGGGTTTAACTTAAAGAAGATTATTACATTTTTCTAATTTTGACTTAGTTTGGTGTGATAGTCTTTGTGGTAAATAATTATCAGTTTTACAGCAGTTAATTTATGAACAAACTGACAACTGAACGTAGAAAATTACAGGAGTTGCTGGAGTTTAAACAATCAAATTAACGCATTTTAAGTGTCTTAATTTATAATAATTTGTCACATTGTCATTCCTGTGTTATTTATGTTGATTTGGGCCCAGATTTACAATGCTGTTGCTAGGTAACAGTTGTGGATTCCCCTTCCACATATTTACTGGACAAAAGACAATAATGAACTTCACCAAAACAACAACAAAATTGGGCAAAAACAAACTAAATGTTTATGAAATCTTAATCATAATCATTTTTACTCTGTTTTACAAGACTGTGGTGGCCCCCCATAGTCTAATTTTTACCCCCAGAGTCTAAAACAAGACTGATAACAAATTTTGCCTGTAGTGTTGTCCTCAACATTTAGAAGTAATATAATTTAATCTTCTTTCTTTCTTTCTATTTAATCATGAGAGGTAATAAGTGACATTTATACTCCCCAAATTGTATTAAACAGAATGTATTCAAAAAAGATTTATGGTACCTCCACAGTCTCTGTATAAACCTATGGGAAACACTGATCTGTCAGAGGCACTGTGAAGCTTGGTTTATGCCTCCCGCACGTGAAGTCCGCGCGGAAATTATACGCCTGGACTAGAGCGGAGCAGACGCTGACAGTGTTTATAGTTTCTGTGTGTTTCAAGCGGCTGCTTGTAGAGGGCGGTAGAGAGCTGCCATTGAAAGCCTGTTGATTGCCGCGCCTACCGTCTGCGTAGTCACAGATTTTTCCCTGACGCCGACGCGGAAAACCTGGTCCAAGCGGACGGCGCTTGAGGGGGCGTGTCTCCAAAAATTACGTATTTCCGCCGCGCGGACCCACGCGGTCCTCGCGGATGCGTCAAGTATGAAACAAGCTTCAGTTGTCCTTCCACTATCGCCTATCGATTCAGCCAATATCCTTTATTGAGACGATTTACAGGCTGAAGTTGATCCAGGTGTCTCATGATATTTGAAACTTTAGTCACATAAAGTTCTTGAGTTGATTATTGCTTTATAAGAACAAGTTTTTAACAGTTTAACAAAGTTTCGACCATAAAAAAAAAGCTATTTTCAAAGCCTATACTGGTCCAATATCAGATATTGAAATTGTTATTAAAACAAACAAAAAAACTGATTAAAGTTGGAAATGTTTCTAAAGTTTTGTCTCCTCTGGTCCCAGAAGGTGTGAAGAACCACCAGCAGCTCCACAGATCAGAACTTCAGATAACCCTTGACACACCTAACTCTTAATTTGCTTTACGACTGCTGCTTACATGACAACGTGTCTTCACTGATCCACAGGTATCATTTACATGATAATGTGCTCCTAATCCTCCAGCCTTTAAAGCTCACAGCAGGGAGCAGCTCTTAGCCTCTCTCAACAACCTCAGGAACACTGCAGGTCAAACTGATTCTTTCTGATCTGAGCTCTTATTTGAAGAGGAAACCATGTGTATTCACCTAAAACGTAACACCTAAACCTAAATTATGTGTTTCCTTTTTTTAAATTTACTCTAATCTATTTTTAAAAAAAACACAATTTAAGTCTGACTTTCATCTAGTTTAGCATCATCTTCTCAAAAGCATAAGAGCAAACGCACATTTCATTATTAAAATCCCGTACTCATTACAGATTCCCGCAGCTATAAAAGATTGGATGAAGAATGATCGACATGTCCATTAAACTGAGACAACAGGGAACAACATTTTCAATCAAAAAAAGCATGTTTCCGAGCTCAGCGACACGTTACACAAACTCCATCAGATCAAACAGGAACAAGTTTTAATGAACATAAGCAGCAGTGTCAGCTAATTTAAAGCATCAGGACAGATCTGTTCATGTCAGAGAAAAATCATCTATAGAACTGATCAGTGCATAAAGCTACATGAACTTGATACTATTATTCTGCTCGTATTGGCTTAGAAACTAAACATTGGTGCAATGGTTGTTGCAAGTTTCAGTGTCTCTCATTCACTGAAGACAATGGTGTAAGGTAAGGTAAGGTATACTTTATTGTCCCCGTAGGGAAATTTGTCCTCTGCATTTGACCCATCCTTCAATGCTTCTGTGGCATCTCCTCAGGAGCAGTGACTCCACAGTGCAGCGCTCGGGGACCCATCTCCAGATGTTGTTGCTAGGCTTGGTCAGGACTACCGTAGCTGGAGGATATTACCCTAACATGCATGTTATTGGTTGATGGGGGAAACCGGAGTGCCCGAAGGAAACCCACCCAGACACGGGGGAAACATGCAAACTCCACACAGAAAGACCCGGCCTGTGCGGGAATCGAACCCGCGACCTTCTTGCTGTGAGGCAAGAGCGCTAACCACTCAGCAACCGTGCCGCAAAATTGGCCTGCATACTCTAAATTTTGCCCAAAATAGTCTTAAAAATAGCTAACCAGCATAGCCATGTAGCCGTTAACCTGGGTCCCTCCGACCAGTTCACTCTAGAGAGGTTTGAGTGTCTGCCTTTTAATGTCTTTAAGTTAGGGTCTATTTCACTTTGTTATGCAGGTCCTATTAAAGTGATTTCTTAATTTAAGTTATTGCATTATGACGTCTGAGTATGGCAATAGAAATTGAACTCAGGTTTGAGTTCAACTCAAACCTGAGCTCAACTTATTGAACTTATAGCATACCATAGACTGGTATGCTATGTTTAAATTATGTTTGACTGAATTTTTTTGATGATGGGAAACATTTAAGTGTGACAAAAGTACAAAATCTAAGACATTTTATAGCACTTTATGTAACAATTTATCTAATGTATGTAGTTGAGTCTTGATCGCGAACGACTTATTTTGAAATATGATAAACTTCATTCAAAAATAAAGAAAAATGTATTGAATATATAGTGAACGTACTGGTTATTACAATTGCGGGAAGTTATTACATATGTGGTCAGCTCTAAATTTTGCTTCCCCACAAATGTAATACTACGTTTGTGGGAATTTTACTTATGTTTGCGGGAATTTTACTAATTACGTTTGTGGTTACAGTTATTACGTTTGTGAGAATTTTACTTATTACATTTGTTGGGATTTTATCTATTACGTTTGTGGTTAAAGTTATTAAGTTTATGGGAATTTTACTTATTACGTTTGTGGGAATTTTACTTACTATGTTTGTGGGAATTTTATCTATTATGTTTGTGGTTAAAGTAATTACGTTTGTGGGAATTTGACTTATGCTTGTGGGAATTTTACTTATGTATTTGGGAATTGTCTTAATTACGTTTGTGGTTAAAGTTATTACATTTGTAGGAATTTTACTTACTACGTTTGTGGTAAAAGTTATTACATTTGTGGGAATTTTCCCTATTACATTTGTGGTTAAAGTTATTACAGTTCTTCTTGATGATAAGCAACCTTTCAAGGAATAAGGGAAAGGGAGTACAGTCAACCAACAGAAACAGATTGGATGAAGTTATTAAAAAAGCAGTCTCTGTGGCGGGGTCAAAGTTACTCACGACACAACAAGTTTGCAAGTTCTCCCCATGTCTGCGTAGTGGTCCTCCAGGTGCTCCGGTTTCCCCTTCCACTAAAACATGTCCAGTTGTGCCTCCCCTCCTCAGGACTACAGAACAAAAGAATCTCTGCCTTTGGGTTTAATGTAATGTCTCCTTGACAGACAGACTTGTAGCGGACATATAACTCTGTCCCAGTTTGTATTTGGTGGTTACAGGCTTCCACCACATTGTGTAGTTGAAGAGATTGTCTAAACATTTTCTAGATTCCTACAAAAAGGTCTAACGTAATCTAGAAGCATGGCAACAAGTCTGCATCATTTCTGCAGTTGTAAAAAAGAGTAAGTACTTTGTAAAAGAGCAGAACTGGATTAGCAGGCCAAAGCAGTGGTTTAAAGTTACACCAGAGGGTCAAAAATATGTTTCCTCCCCGTCGGGGAATTGAACCCCGGTCTCCCGCGTGACAGGCGGGGATACTCACCACTATACTAACGAGGAAGGTGCCCTAAACCACTACGCAGGCTCTAGATAAAGGAGCAGAGCAAACAGGCTGTTACACAATAGCTTCAGTCTTTGGACTTTGGTGTTGGGCTAATAATGGTTCAACAGCAGAGGAAAAGATAAGAAAGTCTCAATTATTTAATTAACTAAGGTTTATACTGTAATTGTTGAATAGCTTATAATGACAGGAACTACAAAAACAACAAGAAGCTAATACAAATCAGTTTAACATATATACTTTTAATGATTACTTATATTATTTCATTATGAAATCATTATTAAATAATGTATAGTATTGTTGAAAATGTATGTTTTGTTAGTTTAGGATGAGGGAAAATAACGAACATCTTACAGCATACAAATTTGTTTTACATACTTCATGATCAATCTATTATTAGTTTATTACTAGATTATTAACTGATGTTTATAAACGTTAAATATGAGCTTACAAGTGTATACAAGTGTTGAAAAGCTAGCCTATGTTTTACCTTTTAACATGAAGCTTTGACATAATATATTGTCTTAAACAGCTAAAAAGATATATAATATTATTATCAATGTTAATATTATTAGTTCACTATTAAGTCATTAATTACCACACGCTTGAAATGTTAAAAATGTGTTTGATTAGATTAAGATGAAGATAACAGAAAACTATTTTGTAACACTTTATAACAACTACATATTGAAGCTCTAAATAAAGCATGAATAATGGGTTAACTCATCATGAACGAATGGGAAATTAATGAACAAAAACATTCATTAAGGCTTTATAACAACTTAATTACCACAAGCCCTTCTCAACATTAAATCCTAACCTTAGCTCATTAAGTAAGCCTTAATACACTTTTTCATTCATTAATTATTTTCTCATGAATTATTAACTCTTTAATCATGCTTTATTAAGGCTTTACTAAGGCTAATTAAGGTCTAGTTATTGTAAAGAGGTGCCTCTATTTTACATATGTCCTGTTAATTATTACTTCATTGTTAAATCATTATTAACTAATGTTTATAAAGATTGAATAGGTATTATGTTTATAAGTGCTAAAAAATAACAGCAACACTTTATAACTACATACCAATTAGTCTTAATAAACCCTTAATAAAGCATAAATAAAGACAAATTAATGAATCAAAAATGTTATTATAGCTTAATAACGTCTTAATTACCACAAGCCACACCCTCAAGCCAAAAACCCGCCAAAAGCCAAACAAAAAAAAACGTATCTCCTTAAACAAGTGGTTAATAAGACTTAATAGACATTTTTATTTATTACTTGAGGGTTTATTTATAAATAATTAGGTCTTTATTCATGCTTTATGAAGACTTTACTAAGGCTAAGGATAATGTACCAAAATAACTTCAGATGTTTATTTTGAAGTACATAACATGGCTACAAGCATATGTTTCCTACAAAAAAAAAAAAAAAACACAATAATACCAAATAATATCCAGAGGCCATTCCAATGCTGCTTTTTCTTTGTTGGTGAATTTGCGAGTGGTCAAGCCAGATGATGTATAATGGGCAGCGCAAAGTCCTAACCCCATTTCATACGGCGGAGAAATGAGCCATACTGTCCTATTATACGGCCATAAATCATTTTTGGTGGACGTCTGACAGCTTTTTATCAGAGCTAACCTTTTCAAGCTCCCATTAAGAGTGCTAACATTTCCAACTCTGACACACTGTGCGCTTTGCGGAGCGGCTGATTTACTCCGGGGGGGCGGGGCTTCTCGTGTCCATTGTCCTGGCAGGAATTTTAATGAGAAAATGGAAATGACAACACTTGGATTTTGTGCTAAATGTACAGTTGGTGGAGTTGCCAAGTCGGTTTCTTTATAGCGACTTTGGGATTCTTTTTTTGGCAATTAATCCACACAAAAAAGACAGAAATTTCTACTTTTTATGTTTTAAAGTTCAAACAAGAACTTTGCAAAAGCATGTACGTATTGTGGAAAAGGTCGAGCCCGAAATTTAGTTTTTGAATTTGCGTTTCTGCTTTTGTTTTTGAATTTGCGATTTTGAATTTGTGTTTTTGAAAGTGTTTTTGTTTTTGAACTTGTGTTTTTTAATTTGTGTTTGTTTTTTAAGTTGAATGTGTTTTTGAATTTAGGTTTGCATCTTAATTTGTTTGTGTTTTTCAATTTATAATCATGTTTTTGATTTGTCTGTGTGTTTTGAATTTGTCTTTATGTTTTTAAATGAGTGAAAATTTTGCATTTTTGTTTTTTAATTTGCATGTGAATTTTGAATTTGCCTTTTTTATTTGTGTGCGTGTTTTTGAATTTGTGTTTTTGATTTGGGTGAGTGGTTTTTTTTTTTATTTGAGTGTGTGTTTTTAAATTTGGTGCAAACTATTGAACTTGAATTTTTGTTTTGAACTTGGGTCTTTGAATTTGCGCGCTTGTTTTTGAATTTGTGTTTCTGTGTTTGTTTTTGAATTTGGCGCAAATTTTTAATTTGTGTTTGCCTTTGAATTTGAGAGTTGTGGAATTTATGTTTGCTTTTTAATTTATTTTTTAAATTTGTATTCATGTTTTTGAATTTTGAATGTGACTTTTTTTTAATTTGGTTGTGGGTTTTTGAAATTGATAGTGTTTTTTTAAATAGTGTTTTTAAATTTGGTTTTGTGTGTTTGAATGTGTGTTTTTGAATTTGGGTGAGTGTTTTTGGTCTACCATTTTGGTTTTTGAATTTACATTTTTGGTTATGAATTCATGAGTTTTTGAATTTGCATTTTTGTTTTTGAGTTTGCCTTTGTGATTTTGAATTTGTGTGTGAATTTTGAATTTGTATTTTTGTCTTTAAATTTGCAGTTTTTGACTTATGTGGATGTTTTTGAATTTGTATTTTTGATTTGGGCAAGTTTTGAATTAAGTTGTGGGTTTTTGAATTTAGTTTTGTGTTTTTTAATCTGTGTTTTTGAATTAAGACGCATGTTTTTGAAATTGGTTGCATGCTTTTGAATTAGGTATGTTTTTGATTTTGTGTCTGAAATGTTGTTCATAGGGATGTCATGTGAACAGTTTCATCTACTGTGAGTAATCACATTTCATTCTGACTGTTCACAACCCAGTAGATTTATGTTGGATTCAGAAAACATTCCTATATAGGAATAAATGTAGAATAAATGTAGCTAAGTAGTTTCTAACAGAGTAAAACTATTAGCAGGCCTATGCAGGAGTGTAAGGTTACACCTGGGGGTCAAAAATATATTTCCTCCCCGTCGGGGAATTGAACCCCGGTCTCCCGCGTGACAGGCGGGGATACTCACCACTATACTAACGAGGAAGGTGCCCTAAACCACTACGCAGAGGCAAATGAAAGTGAAAGGAAGTCACACAGAATGTACCTACAGTATTCAAAATGGTGCCTATACAGTGAGAGGGAAGAGACTGCAGGGCCAGAGCTTTGTCTGGTCAGATAATAAAACAGGTATTAGTGGAATTAACTGTGTAATAATATAATTAGATGGAAATAGGAACAAACCACCACAATTGTTTGTCTGGAAATCATTTTGATTAGGGCAGGGCATGAAAACAGTATATTGTAATATTTGGGAAATTCATTCTGTCTTCTTTTTAGTTTATCTTTATTTTTTCGTGTAATAAGACAGTTTTAATAAGCTAGGTGCTCATTTACCTGACAGTTTCGGCGGCAGGACTTCCGCCTTCATCAGAGGTGCCCTAAACCAGTACGCAGGGCAAAGATTACACCACAAATACACACTCTGTACAAGCATATGAATTATGAGCCCACACACAGAGACAGAGCTGGTAAACATTCACAATCTGCCTAAACAGCACACACAAAACACAAGAGAACACAAAACTCAAGAACACAAAAGTCACATGCTGATATCAATATTTCACAATTTTGTCAGCAGATGCTGACAAAAAATCAATGGCTAATTTTCAAGGCCAGTTCTGAGGCCAATTTTCTTATTTTAGTTTTAAAAGCTTATCTGGGGTGAAATAGAATAACAAAGAAAACCTTGAACCTCAACTACCTGTATTATTCACCACAGTACATGTGGTCTTTCACACAATATAATGACGCTCAAATGTATTTTGGCCCAAGAAACAATCATCTTATAGTGTCATGAAAGATATTCATACTGTTCATATTGACAAACAAACCAGCCGTTGTGAGGAATTGCAATGCGTTGTAATGAACTGTAACGCGTTGTGATGAATTGTAACGCGTTGTGGCGAATTGTAACGTGTTGTGATGAAATGAAATGCACTGTGATGAATTGTAACGTGTTATGATGAATTGTAACGTGTTGTGATGAATTGTAACATGTTGTGATGAATTGTAACGTGTTGTGATGAATTGTAACATGTTGTGATGAATTGTAACGTGTTGTGATGAATTGTAACGTGTTGTGATGAATTGTAACGTGTTGTGATGAATTGTAACGTGTTGTGATGAATTGTAACAAGTTCGTGACTAATTGTAACGCGTTGTGACGAATTGTAACGCAATGTGATGAATTGTAGCGTGTTGTGATGAATTGTAACGTGTTGTGATGAATTGTAACGTGTTGTGATGAATTGTAACGTGTTGTGATGAATTGTAATATGTTGTGATGAATTGTAACGTCTTGTGATGAATTGTAACAGGTTGTGATAAATTGTAAGATGTTGTGATGAATTGTAACGTGTTGTGATGAATTGTACGTGTTGTGATGAATTGTAACGTGTTGTGATGAATTGTAACGTGTTGTGATGAATTGTAAGTGTTTGTGAAAATTGTAATGTGTTGTGGTGATTGTAACGTGTTGTGATGAATTGTAACGTGTTGTGATGAATTGTAACGTGTTGTGATGAATTGTAATATGTTGTGATGAATTGTAACGTGTTGTGATGAATTGTAACAAGTTCGTGACTAATTGTAACGCGTTGTGACGAATTGTAACAAGTTCGTGACTAATTGTAAGCGTTGTGACGAATTGTAACGCGATGTGATGAATTGTAACGTGTTGTGATGAATTGTAACGTGTTGTGATGAATTGTAATATGTTGTGATTAATTGTAACGTCTTGTAATGAACTGTAACAGGTTGTGATAAATTGTAAGATGTTGTGATGAATTGTAACGTGTTGTGATGAATTGTAACGTGTTGTGATGAATTGTAACGTGTTGTGATGAAATGAAATGCACTGTGATGAATTGTAACGTGTTGTGATGAATTGTAACATGTTGTGATGAATTGTAACGTGTTGTGATGAATTGTAACATGTTGTGATGAATTGTAACGTGTTGTGATGAATTGTAACGTGTTGTGATGAATTGTAACGTGTTGTGATGAATTGTAACAAGTTCGTGACTAATTGTAATGCGTTGTGACGAATTGTAACGCAATGTGATGAATTGTAGCGTGTTGTGATGAATTGTAACGTGTTGTGATGAATTGTAACGTGTTGTGATGAATTGTAACGTGTTGTGATGAATTGTAATATGTTGTGATGAATTGTAACGTCTTGTGATGAATTGTAACAGGTTGTGATAAATTGTAAGATGTTGTGATGAATTGTAACGTGTTGTGATGAATTGTAACGTGTTGTGATGAATTGTAACGTGTTGTGATGAATTGTAACGTGTTGTGATGAATTGTAACGTGTTTGTGATAAATTGTAATGTGTTGTGATGAATTGTAACGTGTTGTGATGAATTGTAACGTGTTGTGATGAATTGTAACGTGTTGTGATGAATTGTAATATGTTGTGATGAATTGTAACGTGTTGTGATGAATTGTAACAAGTTCGTGACTAATTGTAACGCGTTGTGACGAATTGTAACAAGTTCGTGACTAATTGTAACGCGTTGTGACGAATTGTAACGCGATGTGATGAATTGTAACGTGTTGTGATGAATTGTAACGTGTTGTGATGAATTGTAACGTGTTTGTTATAAATTGTAATGTGTTGTGATGAATTGTAACGTGTTGTGATGAATTGTAACGTGTTGTGATGAATTGTAACGTGTTGTGATGAATTGTAATATGTTGTGATGAATTGTAACGTGTTGTGATGAATTGTAACAAGTTCGTGACTAATTGTAACGCGTTGTGACGAATTGTAACAAGTTCGTGACTAATTGTAACGCGTTGTGACGAATTGTAACGCGATGTGATGAATTGTAACGTGTTGTGATGAATTGTAACGTGTTGTGATGAATTGTAACGTGTTGTGATGAATTGTAATATGTTGTGATTAATTGTAACGTCTTGTAATGAACTGTAACAGGTTGTGATAAATTGTAAGATGTTGTGATGAATTGTAACGTGTTGTGATGAATTGTAACGTGTTGTGATGAATTGTAACGTGTTGTGATGAATTGTAACGTGGCAAATTTTAACATGTGGCAAATTGTAACATGTGGCAAATTGTAAAGTGTAGCAAATTGTAATGTGTTGTGATGAATTGTAAAGTGTTTTGATGAATTGCACTGTGTTGTGATGAATTGTAACGTGTTCGTGATAAATTGTAATGTGTTGTGATGAATTGTAACGTGTTGTGATGAATTGTAATGTGTTGTGATGAATTGTAACGTGTTGTGAAGAACTGGAACGCGTTGTGACGAACTGTAACGGGTTGTGATGAATTGTAACGTGTTGTGTTGAATTGTAATGTGTTGTGATGAATTGTAACTTGTGATGAATTGTAACGTGTTTGTGATAAATTGTAATGTGTTGTGATGAATTGTAACGTGTTGTGTTGAATTGTAACGTGTTGTGTTGAATTGTAACTTGTGATGAATTGTAATGTGTTGTGATGAATTGTAACTTGTGATGAATTGTAATGTGTTGTGATGAATTGTAACGTGTTGTGATGAATTGTATCGTGTTGTGATGAATTGTAACTTGTGATGAATTGTAATGTGTTGTGATGAAGTGTAACGTGTTGAGTTAACTATTACATGTAAAGTGTTGTGGACATTTTGTTGTGTTTTCTGTTATTTGTAATGTGTTGTAATTGCAATGTTTTGTGATGAACTGTACTGTGTTGTCTGTTAATTGCAATGTGTTGTGGACACATTGTTGTGTTGTCTGTTAATTATAATGTGTTATAGTTAACCTTTGAGGCCACCGTACTCTTTCCTTACAATGTTAAAGAGCAAAACGGGTAAATTAACACAAGCTGGAGCAGGCGAGATCTACGGAAAATATTCAAATCAGTGCGAGTGTCAGTCAGACTCGATGACGTAAGTCCAAACAGCTGTGAGTTACACAAAGATGCAGAGCGCTAAAACAAATGGGGGAATGGACGAAACAGGGTAAAGAGCAGTCTGTGAGAAACTCTGAACTGAACCTGCAAAGCCTAAGTGACTAATGCGGAGACAGAGAGAGAGAGAGAGAGAGAGAGAGAGAGAGAGAGAGAGAGAGAGAGAGATGATGATGTCACCACAATCACTGCTTTAGGAGTGAATGGCAACAAGGAATGTCTTGAGAAGATGAAATGATTTGAGAAAATGTTCACAATACACTTTTTTACCAATGAAACCAATGCAGTATACACATCTGCGCTTGGCCTGTAGAGACGCTATGGGACAGAAACACGTTACACAAACAGCAACGAAGACACCCGGTTTCTCTGCTACATCATCAGAAACAAACATGTTGCTGGGCTTTATATTTTTGCTTTATGTATCCCACAACTTCTTTCACATTAACAAGCCCAGTGTAAGTGACAGAAGTAGTGTCGGAGCAAAGACAAAATGGACTTTCACCTTAAATGATGGGTAAGTAAGGATCTACTTGAGTAAAACTGGCTCTGATTATTTAGCTTAGTCATCTGGTTATTTAGCTGTATAACTAAATCTTGGATGAATATAGATTATTTTATCCACAGTAATGTGAGCTGTAGTGTTACTTTATGTTGTTTGGTTCCATCTAAGTGTTCTAACTTTGTTATTTTTGTAAATTTACATTCTGATACAAACACTCAAAACAGTACTTACATGTTTAAGTGAGTGTAAATCTACACCAGGGGGTCAAAAATATACATCCTCCCCGTCGGGGAATTGAACCCCGGTCTCCCGCGTGACAGGCGGGGATACTCACCACTATACTAACGAGGAAGGTGCCCTAAACCGCTACGCAGGGCAGCCATGACACAACACTTCCACACCCTGTACTAGTATTTGAGATTTGAAAATGCTCACACAGAAAAGTGCACTAGTGATGGGAATAATTTTCATGTTCAGCATGTGAATCTCACCATGATGCGCCTGGACACAAAGTTGTAACAGAGTTATAGTGACGCACTGATATAAGGACCCAAAACCACAAAAAATCTCTTATGAAAATCTTTACTCTGCTCAGAACTGCAGCTGTGTTTTTGATGAAGAATTGTTAAAACAGGATAAAAACTCAAAAAAGTATCTGTAACGATTATGTTGGACAATATGTGCCATAAGAAATATTTGCTCCAGCCACTATCTAAGCATCTCTCGGCATTAGCATTCGCAAATTATCTCCCGTATCCTTCATGACAAACAATAAGAGACAGATGGGTCGTATGAAAATGTCAGCTGTAAATGTCAATTAAACTCCGCCGCGGTGTTGAGGGGAAGCACTGACAGCTCGGGTTGGGTTTCAGTGAACGGACCGTGCAGTGACATGAGCTGGATCCGCCGTCAGAGCGCTCCCTAACGCGGTGCGACAGGCCAGCGCGCCCCGTCCCGCCCCGTCCCGCTGAGGAAGCGCACCCCGGGGCCTCGACGCCGGCTCCAGACACACCCCCGCTGTCCAATCAGAGAGCGGGGAGCGTGAGATGGAAGAGACAGGAGCGTGCAGACGAGAGGAACGAATCAGACAGACAAAAGTGGAGATGATCAACTACGGAGCTACTGCATCGTGTGAGGAGATTTGTTGCGGTTGTCATGGAGGAAGCGAAGGGACGGTGGTAACCAATGGCAACAAGACGGAAATGTAGCTTTTGTAAGTCTGTAGTTTTATAAAATAGGTGACTGAATGAGTGATTGTATAACAAACATGTTTTTGTACATATATTAGTTATTTATTGGCTTGTAAGTCATTTAAAACCACAACCTGTCCAGGAACTGCAGGTGGAAATGAGCAACTATAACATGGCACCCACATCTTTCCTTGTTTGTGTAGGTCAGGGGTGGCTAACTGGTCAGAGGTCAAAAAGCTGAAACTTTCAGCTGTCATCTTTGAAGAGCAACACCATGAGTTGACCTACTTATATTTAGTTTTAACTTCCGAAAAAGACCCTTAGATCCATGAGCCCTTTATTACAAATATATATTTCAATATAACAAAGTTTGATGTAATTCAGGTTCTAAAAAACCTCCCCTAGAGAATGTTTTAAAAATTCAATGCAATTTCCTGTATTTTGATGAGATTTAGATGGGATATTCTTATCATGTAATGTGATTTTACTATAATTAAAAAGACAAAAAGCAGTTAAAGGAGACCTATTGTGATTTTTCTGTATATTTAGGAAGAAACTATGGCATATACAGATCACTAATTTACTTTAAGTTCATTGTAAAACACAAATATTATCTGAAAACTTCTTGGAAAAAGAAACAGGTTCATTGACCTGTTAAAAACTGCATAAGCCACACCTTGTCAGTGTAAAATGTAACACATTTAAAAAGAGCTATGTTTTGTTGGCTACATGATAATTTTGAGCTCTACATGTTTTACCTGAAATCTGAATTTTGAGTAACTGCAGGTAAATACTGACAAGTGGGAGGGGATAGGTGGTAGGTGAAAACAGAGATTTTGTGAGCCCTCAACCAATACAAGATTACTCAAACATAACACAACTAATGATGAACAAACACTGCTGTAACAAGGTTAAAAAAGTGAATTTTACATAATAGGGCCCTTAAAAAAAAAAATAAATAAATCAAATAGGGTCCCTCCATGAAGATCAGATTTAGGGGCCCAAGATGCCCCCCTTAGTTCCGCCCCTGTAAAACTCTTAGGACTGAGTTAAGTCAGACTGACTCAACCTGACAGGACTGTCCTGTGTGATCAAACCAGAGAAAATACTGCCACACAAACGTTTGTCAGCTCAGAGCATGTGGCCTCGGGTCCCACACCCCTACACTGTAGGTTGATGTTTTTGTGCACTGTCCCTGATAAAGAAACAAACAAACTAAACATTGCACTAAACACAGATTTTTACACAATATAAAGGTTTGAATCACGCTCTGGTGGACAGTAGAATGCGACGCTTAGAGGCTAAAGCTATCAATGTATTAATCCCAACTTATGGAACAATATCTATCTAATGGAATAATCTTTTTTACACCACTGGAAGGGCTAGTATGGAGGAAGTAGGTACTTTATCTTAAAGCATCTGACCTATGGCTTACTAGACAAACATATTTTTATATGTGAAATGAAAAATATTGTTTTCAAAAGAGAAGAGAAGAGAAAGAAAATCAACTATGCACAGAACACAAATTAATGTTCATTTCTTTGGTAAATTCTCCATTGGCATTTTATAAGAGCAGATATTTTGGTTGGAAAAGGAATTACCCAGAGGTCTTTGTTGCGGTTGCATAGCCTTGCACATTTGGGGCCTGTTCAACAAACCTGGCTGAACTTATAAAAGATACGTTTCTCTTACACAGATAAACAAACCCAAACACGAGCCTTTCAGGATAAGCTGTAGAACAACAAAGCTGTGACTTCAAACGTGAGGAAAGTCAATCATGATCACAAATTCTATCATTTCAAACATAATATCAAATCTAATTAAAAAAAACAAAACAACAAAAGAACGCAGAGCAGCTTCAATTGGAGTTTGTACTAGAATGACCACACACACTAGCTACTAAGTTCATTTGAATATCATACAATGATGCAACGAGGCCATAGCAGACTAAACCACAAAACATCAAGCAAACATTTAACAGATCAAACAGTTTAAGCCAGCTGCACACTAGAGAAGTTCAAGATGTTTTCAGGTTCTCAATCCAAAAAGAATCTTGCACTTCGACTACGAGCACAAAGGCAATCTTCTTCTTTATTTGAGTCGTCGTCACAAGGCAGATGCACCAGATGCTTCTGCTGTAAAGGTCCTTGTGCTCGTGCAGCAAGTGAACCTCACCATGATGCTCCTGACAAATAGTTGCAGTGACAAAACCACAAAAAAACCCGAAAATGCTTACTCTGGCTTCACCTTCCCAAACTCGTAGAGGGAAACATCGGGCTTAAAACTGGATCAAAACTCCTGTAGTGTGCATAAGGCTTTAGTCTGAATAAACTGTGCTTTAGCTCACACAGGTGTCTTTTGTCTTAAGTAAAAGGCAGGTCCCAGGTTTATGCTCATGTTCTGGTCATGAAAGGTTTATTGGCTGCATGGAAATATAGTCAATATCTAACAACAACATTCCCATCATTCTTTAGTCCAGCTTTCTTCCTGCACAATTCCCAATCACACCGCACTAGCCCAGTTTTCCATTTTCACAACTTCCCCACAACAATGCGTGAGCTTTGTAAAAACAATCCAATGCATTAGACCATTCAGTTCGAGCTTCAGCAGCGTGATGTAAGAGTGTGAGAGCGTGGAAATGAAAGCAGACGTAAGTGTTCACCGTGATCTGCTTTGATGGCTCTAACAATGGGATCTGAGGTCAGCGCAGAGTAGAGCCGAAGGAGACCTACCTGTTCCAGTAGCTCCAGAACTGTTCGTTGAGGTAGGTCCGGTGGCTGTGATCATCTCCGAACGACGCTTTGCTTTCAATCCAGTGCACAATGTGACCGTCTACAGCTGGGACAAAACGCAATGTGGGACGTTTTTTGTGAGTAATATTATGGAGAAAAAAATAATAAAGGTATATATCCAAATGCACTTACCAACAGGAACTTCCAGAATAATGTCAGGTGTTTTGTCATAGCCCATGGTCCTCAGCTGGTTTTCATCTGTAAGGTAAAGAACACACACACACACAGAGCTAAGCCTTGGATGCTGTAGTGCAAGCATGTTCAAACTGTGGTGCTTACACCAATTTTTGTTGGCAAAACCTTTTTGACAGTGGGTCTCATTTTGAAACTTAAGTGGTTTTAAAAAATTGCATTTGACCTAATTTTTTATTAACTGCATTTTAATAAAACATTCACTTTAGGTTTCAAAAGCGTCAAACTATTCATTCAATAGAGGAATTTAGCGTTGTTGTTGTTCTTGCTTAACTCTTTCTCTGTTAATTTCCGTCATAGACCTTTTTTTCTCTACGTCGAAGTTGGGTTCTTTGATGCATGTGCTGACTTTGTCTACAGTCAAATGCATGATGCAGTTTCACAGATTCACCAGGAGATTGGGCGAGCACATGGATCCAGAGGAGGTCACATGACCAGGAAATACATGTGCTCTTTGTTGACTTGTAGGCAGCGCAGTCGGCTGTGTTTACGTGATCGAATTATTCTGGAGGCCGACGTTCTTTTCAAACAGATTACAGGCAAAACATATTGGACTAAAAAACAGTTGAGTAAGTTTAGAGCAGATATTTGATCTTAAAAATGAAGAAAAGATGATCCTACAGGACTAGGACTAGGAGAACGACACATGCAGCAAGTCTAGAAACGTCCTCTTCTGTGAGCGAGTGAAAAGTGTCAGAGGAAGACAAACTACTGGATTTCTTCATGTTTGGAGGGTTAAATATAATCTCCGCTCCATGAAAGAGGCTGAATCTATAGAATCTGTATCAGAAAGTAGAAAAGTGCTGCTGCCTGCTCATCTGTAACACAGCTTTTGTTGGTTTAAAGATGAAAAAGACTATCGTCCTCATTGTTTCAATCATGTAAACCCGTATTTTTATCTAAAGACATTATTTCATTGTAGTGGAATATTCTTTCACAAAAAGTAGGACAGATGAAAACAACAATGACATAAAGTTTGTTTTAGAAAAAGGACATAATATCAAAAGTCTGTCGTCAAATTCTGAAATATAATGAAAACAATAAAAAGATTGTCATGATTCCAGTTGCACAAAGTTTTTTTTGTGGAGCTGTGAATATTGTTTAAATTATCAAAAAGGCCTGGCAGGGAAAGAGGGTCAAAGTGAGATTAGGGCAGACACTGAAACAGTTCAAAACACATGTTTTAGGAAGTTTAAAAAAAAAGTAATCACATAATCATAATTATTACTACCTCCTACTTGCTTGCAGTGAATTGTCTTGGGTTAAAAAGTCTATTCCAGCATACTTTTTTTCAAAGCTCATTCTCTCTAAGCAAAAATGAATCATTTAATTGTGATTTCACTTCTGATTTACACCATTGTAATCAAGCAGCCCTGGTGAAAATACCTCAAAAGGTTTACTAGGCCTTCATAAAGCATCATTTGAACCCTAAACTTAATCTAACCCATTTTTGCTACTCATTTGTCGCAAGTGTAAATATCATAAACTCCCTCTATCTTCTTTCTTGACTGCTTGCCCGAACTGTGATTGCATTCTCCTACAAAAACCCCCATTAACACCCCCATATACTCTCTTACGGGGCACTAACTTTTAACAGTGCAGAGGAGACACTCAACCTTCAGCCGTGTCAGGCCCAGAAAACACACCGTAAAAACCATTAACTACTTCGGCCTGGATCTGCTGCCGCTGCACAATGCCCATAAAGAGGTGCTTACAGAGCCCGCTTTATAAAACATCTAACAAGGGGCCCGGGATGAGGTGAGGTGGTGGCGGTGGGGGGGCTCGCAGCTGACCCCTGCCACGGCGAGCTATCGTCCTTGACTCTTCGGCGGGCCATTATCTCCAGCCGCACCTGATTTCTCCATTACGTCTCGCGCTGACCAGGTCGTTCGGCTTCCAAGGGCCCGGCCTCTTTGTCTTGAGCCCCGGCACGACTAATGGAGCGTGGAGAGGATGGAAGGGGATGGAGGGGAGGTCAGGGTGTGGAGGTGGGGGATTCTATCTATGAAATTTAATGTAGCTACAGGCCGTGCTTCCGGAAGTGTCGGTAATGGCGTCGCAAAGTTTTACAGGCAGTATATTTCTATTAAAAAGCGTATAACCGAAATGGAAGTGGTTTAACGTGGATTCAATATTGTGTTCGGGCGCTTTGGGGTAATAAGGACTGGTTAGGCGCACGGGGAGCTATAAAAAAGGTATTTCTAGGTTAAGGTGCAAAAGATTCTAATGAATTCAGATATTCCTATTGGGAATTGGATATGGATAATGAAAGCTCACTCACGACTCAAGGAACAAGTAGTAGAAAATAGGGATGGATACCGAGAACCAGTTCCATAACAACCGCGGTGCTGCGCCCTAACGATCCATTGGATCAATAAGCTCCAGTCCTCCTATCTGTCCTGTGTTTGCGTCTTTCGGCTTGTCTTTTTTGTGCACCGCACACAATCAAATGGAGAGAACGTCCAGACACTGCGGCGCACACCGAGACCAAATAGCGTTGACAGGACACGTTCATGAGATGCATTTAAGAGGTCAGCGAGGAACAGAGATACACAGGCCGAGTGTCCACGGAAAAACACCTAATCTCTGCCACATTAATTTCACAAACTTTACAAACTTTAACACTGGAACGTGTTGTATTTAGTCTGTAAAGCTGGCTATACTGTAAAGCTAACACTGCAAAAATAAAAATAATAAACGGCCTACTTATTTTTAAAACAACAACCTTTTCATACAGTTTTAGAACTGAAATGTTTTTTTGTTTTGTTTTTTGTAAATAAAAGTACCGGTAAAAACCCAATCGCGCAGTAGTTGGCAAGTTTTTGCTTTAAAAAATTGCTGCGTCTAAACAAATCTGAGTAATCTAGGAATTAGACAGAAAAATGTGTCTACAATCATTGCCATTTCTAAGGTAAACTTACGACTTAAAAAGTACAATATCAAACTCATTTTTTTTTGTCAGAAAGAGTTCTCAGAATTTCTCATCTGAGAAATGAGCCTGATCTCACAAGAAAGCGTACATTTATCACGACATTACAGGACATGTAAATTATGTATGATTAGCACGAGTTCACGGCTGTTTTGCGCAGTCCCAGTTCATTTCTATGGTGGTTGTTAAGACGTTTTCCTATTTATGAATATTAACTAAATCCTAATCCAAATCTTAATCTACTCCAAGACCCAGACCTAAACTTACCCATTTTAGTAATTTGAAGCCTAAACTTACCTGTTTCACCTAAAGAAAATGTCCCCATAGGTTGCAACCAAAACTCGTGTCATTTTTACACTTTTTCTTGCCTGGAAAATCCAGACGATATATTAAAAATAAATCGTAAAAATACATGAAAAAAATATCACGTGGAACTGAAAAACATCGCAGATTTCTGCAGAATCAATGAGCAAAGCAAAAAATTTTTTTAATGTGAGGTGAATGAAGTTAGATCTGGGTCTAAATGACAGACGACCAATCAGCTCTTTTGTTTCATCTGCTTCATACAAATAAACTGATCTGATTGGCCGGTACGATGTAGATGTGATCTGAAACGCAGGCGGGGGGCGTGGTGACCAGACCCACTCTTCGCAGTTTGCTGAAGCGTGGGTTCTGGATCCCAGGCAACACTTTTTCATATTGTGCTATAAGTATGGTGTAACATAAGTACGCAAAAAAGGCGTGAAATCATCATAGTACGCTGTTTTTGTGTCGTGCCAAATGCATGCTTTCTTGTGAGACTGTGTTGGAGAAATACCTTTTTTTAAATAGGATTATAACACAGTATATTGAATAACTGGCAAACAAGCTCATGACAACTGCTAAAAACAAGTCCCTTTACAAATTCACTTCTTATAACAATTTTCTGTACAGATCTGCTACAATGTTTTGGGTTTTTTTCAATAGCTTGACCTTACACTGAAGCCTCACTCACAGCTGGACGTCCCGTGGTG
Organism: Mugilogobius chulae; assembly: GCA_038363315.1. Lineage (NCBI taxonomy): Eukaryota > Metazoa > Chordata > Actinopteri > Gobiiformes > Gobiidae > Mugilogobius > Mugilogobius chulae. The sequence continues at coordinate 40,695,158 of CM076404.1, read as the reverse complement.
CCCCTCTGTGTCCCTGCCCACTGGACTGTTGACATTGTCAGGTGGCTTCGTTCCTTTTTTTTTTACACCTCTTTTGATTAAAATTAATGGTCCGTCCCCGCTGTTGGCTAGCTTATTTCCAATCCATTTATCAGGTGTAGGGAGCCAGCCCCGATGGCCCCTTTGCCCCACGAACTCTGAGGGTTTTGGAACTAGCCCCAGAGAAAAGGTCAGCCCGGAGAAAGGATACTGGGCTAATGACAGGGGGAATGACTACTATCCCTCATCGCTCATCGGCCCGGGACAGTGCGAGGGATGGGATGGTGCGAGGGGATGGGACGGAAGGGCCGCAATTTCACACCTGGGCACCTCACCTTGATTTACTCGAGCTGAGGACTAAGACAAAAGGGTGGACAGGCTGATAAAGTTATGGTTTACGAGAGAAAGGAAAAAGAAAACAAGCCTTTGCAAGTTTGAGAAGCAAATCGATTGTTGAAATAACTGAAATTTTGCATACATGTTTTTTAAAGGTGTTCAAATTCTTAAAGTTGTGCTACATCAAATTGCAGTCAATTGGGAGTTGCCTGGATGTGCGCCATGATATTTTGTAAATTGTCTGAGGTTGCCTCTTTAAGCACAGGCAGCCTGTTATATGTGAGTGACTTGGGCCGAAAGTTATTGATGACATAGGCCAAAATATCTCTTTGAGGATCTCTTTTAAACTATGTTTAAGTGTGAAAATCATTGCGCTGTTCCCTAGATGTCCGCGCGTATATTATATATATTTTTGTGCTAACTTTGACATTGTTTAGAACTAATGATCTCTGTCAATATTGGTCCAATCATTACGAAATAAAAACTGAGACAGAGTTTAGACTGTTTTCTGACAGAATAACTCCACTACAAGTCTGTGTGTGGAAGAGACTTTTTACTTTTTACTATAATAGCCTATGTATAAGGAAAAATCTTGTGAGATAGTTCTGTACGTGTGCGCACAGTATCGTGACAGGTTGGCCTCGTGAAACCTCGTCCGATCCCTGTTGAAAAGTAATGTAAGGCTCTCACATTGCAATTCATCCAGTCCAGCAAAAAGCGTGGCTCTGCTCCGGTCGTTCGGATCTTTTCCGTTGGAAGGAACTTTGTTGATGAAGTTGTGAAAACAAGACACGACAAACAGGAAACTAAGCGAGTGCTGGTGAATTGAATCCGGTGGTTTTGAAAATAAAATCAGTACGCGACTACTACTAATACAAATATCTAAAAATTCTGGTCATATACATGACTATATAACACAGAGGATGTAAATAAACGTCCTGTGTTTATCCATTGTGTGCCGAAAAATCAAACAGAAAATGAACTGACATGAAATAAGCCCAAAACTCGGCACAAAGTGTTCTTTGTTTACATAAATGTGTGGTTAGTGATCGTGTAAAGTCCCAAGTTGAGAGCGAACCCCTGTGAACTCGTGGTCTTGCGATGCCGGAAGGGTCAGTACACACGCATGCATAATCCGGTCACAGTGTGAGTGGCCACTGGACCCAGACAGTCTCTGGATCTGGACTGGAGGCAGTGTGAGCCTGGTGTAAAATTCTCCAGAGAAATGTAGATATACAACGAATTGTCCAAAATGTACAATAAGCACATTTTGAAGCCTTTTTTTACGTCAACATGTTATAGATTTACCCGCTAAATCTCAACTTTCAAGTTTTGAACATGCAATGTTCGTCATTGCAAGTTCAAAACTTGAAAACTAACAATGCTGGTGCGATGGGTCTTACCTAGAAAAGACATGTTCCTCTCCTTCAGCTTGTCCCTCAGCAGAACTTCATGCTCCTGGCCAATGGCACTGACACATCGAGTCAAGGAGTACAACAGTGATTTATGCAGATTAAATAGCAAAATATCTATCTATCCATCGATTCCAATACGCCACATGTAGAAAAAAAAATCTAAAAGCATCGCAGACGTGAAATGAGTTTGTAAAAATGGAACAATATCACATCAAATAACATAATGTATATGGGACTTAATATGGGATTTGTTTCTTTTTGACTTGGTACTTGACTTGGACTTTTTTCTCTTTGACTTGGAACTTGACTTGGACTTGTCTCTCTTGGACTTGGAACTTGACTCGGACTCATCTCTCTTGAACTTGGAACTTGACTTGGACTTGTCTCTTTGACTTTAGAATTGACACGACACTTGATTCTTTTTCGACTTGTGACTTGACAATGACTTGGCTGTTTACATTTGAGTTATTTCAGCTCATGTTTTTCTGCAAACTTGTAAGAAAACCCGCCATATAAACAGTATATCCCCAAAGCCTAAACCTTCCATTCTATATTCAAATATATTTTAATCCATTATACTACTTTTTATCGTGACGAAATTAAACATGAAGTCCATTAAACAAATTACAACAATTGAGTAAATGCCAACTCTGGTAAACGCATTGAAGGAAATGGACGAAAACCGCTGCTGCAATACATTGTCATTTTGCATCATACGCTTATATGACGCTCGTGCCGCGGCTAAAAGGCTTGTAATTAATGTGTTGCTTAGTTGGCGGGAGCGTGTAAGTAATGGGGAGGGTTTAATGAAGTCTGCGGTGGACTGGGACTTGCGGGGGGTACAAAAAGGGCGAGGGGAGAATGAGAAGGAGGAGGAAGAGAGGATAGGGTTGGGTGGGTTTGAATACAAGGAGCGTAGCCTCATACATGTAGATGAAGAAAGGGTCAGTCTCACGTCACAGCTGTCGGAGAAGACGCAGATGTCGTGTGATCGCGGTGGAGATGGTCGGTTTAGCGCAGAAGTCGACTTTGAGCAGCTACGAGAAACGCTCAATATGTTATGTCCTGTTTGCGCGCCATAATATTTACCTAGGGACGTCTGTAAACTTTAAATTACCCCAGGACGTCTGAGTTTTAAAAAGGCTTTCGCGCAGAGATGCTCAACGTCTGTAATTTTCTTGTTTTTACGCATTCACATGGCATTAGAATTACAGGAGGACGTCTGAGTTTGGTGAATTACGGTAGGTAAAATTCGGGGGAAAACTTTGAAGACATTTTTACAAACATGGACGATTCATGGACGAAACTCAGACAATGTATTTTATTTTTACAATTTACATAAGGTCCCCAGGTAAAAATTATGCCGTTCAATTAGGAGTTTAGAGATAAAGGTTAGGGTTAGGGTTAGTTAATATTATGACAAGTTTGTGAGGTCAAACAAATAATGAGACATTTCAATGTTTCAGGACCTGCTCACTATCTAAGACTACGCCTGAAAGGTGCAGATACGGAGCTAATATTTATAAAACTGCAGACCTGGAGGCTGCAGCTCATGAAGCCACACTGAAGCTCATGAAAGCGGACAGGGCTTCATTAAAAGAGGATTAGTTCTCTTGATCATAATCGCTTGGAAGACACCAGGTGACTGATGAACACAGCCAAAACTCATCTTACTTACGCGCATAAAATCAGCTGAGGGCTCGCAGATCATCAGCAGAAGAGGCGTAAAGGAAAACTTTCCAGAGGAATCAAAGAAGGACTTGTTTTTATGCAGGAGAGATGGAAACACATGGAGTTTGGGCAAAATAAACTGAATTTTGCGAAAAGAGATGTAATAAGGGTTAACACACGGTCAACCAGCAGGTCCTACGAGTTTGGGCGGGTCAGATAGCGGAATTAAAAGAAGTTGGGCTGGTTTGAGTTTTTTGGGTCTAAACCCATGTTCAAACGCTCCTCTGCTTTAGCTTCAAGTGACGTGAATGTCAGTCCAATAAGCCTCATGTAAAGCATGTTCTGTGCCTGTTTGACAAGCTAAAACACAACCTATGGATCTTGAGCATCATTCATTTACAAAAAAGGCGGTGTCCTGAGTGCACGGAGTAGCCAAGTTAACACAGTCATAAATGCATCTTAATAAATGATGCCCCAGCGTGAACAGATTCATCATAGTAAACTACAAAGAGTCAAATCCTCATCGGGAGAAACGAGCATGTTGACGCCGTGTCAGGTCAGCTCCTCCTGGGTGATCCAAACTTCTTAAAGCTTCCTACAAGAGCTTTTGTGCTGTTGCCTGTGAATGCTGAGATTTGACACAGTCCCCAAACAGTGCAAAGCAGAGATTACGTTAGCCGGCACCTGCCGGTCTTTGGCCGGTAAAATGTACCGTTGACCGGAAAAAATAGACGTCCCCGGTCAGCTTGACCGGCAGAAATAATAGGCGAAAAAATAAAAAGTCGAAGAAAAAGGAGGAATAATACATGATTTACTGTAGACTATTTCATGATAATTCCACATTAGTTTGTTCTGTGGTCAGTGCTGGTGCTGCTCGGGTTCAGAAACTAAACGAGGCTCGCGCTGATACACGTGACCCTGGCGCTGCTCGCAGATGATTGACAGGTGCTCAGAGAAACGAGCGCGTGCTCGTAGTGCTGCGTAGACCATGCTTTTTTTTAATTCTCAGCTCAAAACAAAATGTTTTTCTCGCGTGTGAATACAGTGGCTTAATACGCCAAGTGAAGAGAATTGGTGCATGTAATGAAAGTGCGTCGTTTATGAAGTGGAGAAAAAAAAAGGGAAAGTGTAGAGGCAGACGGGGGAAGGCGCGCGTCTCTCTTGAAGATTTGCTGATCAGCGTCAGCGAAACAGACGTGTTGCCGCTGGAGACAAACAGGTACAACACTTTATGCGTGAAGTCTATCATTAAAACCTCGCGCTGAACTCAGAAATCTCCGGTTTAAAAGTGGGCTGCGTGGTCCCGATGCGCTCCGGGCTTTTTTCTCAGACACACGGGGGTTGATCTTGGCCCGGGTCCAGCGCGTGCGTTGTCCCGGGCTCCTGGCTCAAACACACGGGGGATCACGCGGACTAATGCTCTGGTTCAGTCCGCAGACGGGCGCGAATCAAAGCGCGTGTCATCATTATGATAAGTAAAAGTTAAAGACACCTCATTAACAACGACCAATTTTCGCTTTAAAATAGATACTGTTATACAGGCGAAAGCACGTAGGTTACTGCCAAAATTCACGTGCTGTTGTTTGCATAAGACAATAATATGTGACCGGTTGTTCTCCTAATTGACCGGAATTTCCAGACCCTGTCGGTCAAAGTGACCGGCATAAAAAAAGTCTAGCGTAACCTCTGGTGCAAAGTATGCCGTATTAGCACATCGAAGACCTAGTTCGAGTTTGGGTCGGGTCCTGAATTTTAGGCACATTTTTTCGGGTCGGATGGGTCGGGTTGAATTTTAAATCGGGTTGGGCGGGGGGTGGGGGTCACAAAAAAAGCAGACCCGTGCATCACTGGTATGGAACTTGCTTCAGGTAAGAAATGCACACCAGTCACATCGCTATTTGTCAAATGGATGCAATACTCACTGCAGTTAATTAAGTGATAATTTAAGAGCCGATTTATGCAAAGTTTAGTCATGTTTTGATATGGATCTTGTAGTTTTGCCTCATGTCAGCGTAATCTCAGTAATCTCCCCAAAAAAGTGCAACTTGAGTTTTTTTCCTAATATATGCATTTTTTTGGCTTCTGTGATCTATACTCCTGAGCGACGTATAGCCCGGAAAATACGGTGTTCACTTTTTGGGCTGATCCTCTCACCCTCTCTCACCCCTGTTCAAACCCCTCTCTCACCTCTAATCTCCCCCTGCCTCCCCCTCTGATACCCAGGACCCTCCATGAAGCACTAGTTTTATGTCAGGCGTATCCAGACACATCTCGGTCCCCTTCTGCTCCTCCTCGTCAATTTCCAGGCTTAAAGTTTTATGGTGGAAGGATACTGTTTGATGCAGTCTACCAGCGGTCCATAACAGCAGTCGTTTACGGTGCACTGAAAGAGAGAGAGAGGGGAGGGGGGTGAGACACAGGAGACGTGGGGGAGATTGGCAGGCATGACCACATTGGCATGACACGCTGGAGGAAGGGGGAGTGCTACTGTCAAACAACACGCATCTCAAAACACCGCCTGTGCACGAGGGGTTTGGAAGGTAAATGTGTGGAAACTAAGAGTGCTAATGTGGATGGAATCATTGTGATCAACTATAAAACAAATATGAAATAGCATAAGTCGCTAGCATAGCCAACAATGCATAAGTCCTAAGGATGAGCTTTTTTTTTTACAGAACTTACTGTTATTTTTACAAAGCTGGAAAGAAATTAATTTGAAACATTGACCCTTTGCACCTACGTCACATGATCACGTGGCTGCGCCATGATGGATGCAGAAGTGCATGTACACTGCAAAACTGACAAATTATCCCATATTTTCTTATAATTCCGTAAAGAAAGCAATGGATTCTTCTTGTGCACGTTCAGTACATTTGTCTGTGGAAGTAGGACGTCTTTTAGATGCACAAAGCAGGGATTTGAAAAAGCTAATGAATGCAGCTGATCCAGACCCTCTTCCTCCTGCTGTGTTTGCTGATTAAATAAAATGTACAAGTTTGCCTGACTTTACTCTTCATGATTTGTACCATTCTGTGGTAAACAGGGTTTTGTCTCACACTGGAGCAGATTTAAAAGCTACAAGAGTTTGGTATTCAGTAACTTGGCTGTAGATCATGTGAGGCTAGTGTTAGCCAAGCATAATACAGGCTGTTTCAGATATTCAGTGGATCTTTTCTTTTTTTTTTTTTTTCAAATGTCCTATTTTTTTTATTTATTTATTTTTATTACTATTGACTTGCCTTGTTTTAAAGTGTTCACTGCAAATCTGTAACAACTTAGAGGGATTCCAGTTCTTTGGATGTATTGCTGCCACCCACTGGTGTCTTCTATCTTCATCAAAATGTAAATAAAAAGCTCCAGGCTTAGACTTACAACTTCCTGCCTGTTAGTGCAGCGTGTTCCACAAGATACAGACATTTTATAACTGAAATCAATAAAAGTCACTTAGAAGTTTTCTGCAAAGTTTCCATATTTGTAATGGACACAGACAGAGCTTTTGCCTCCATCATGGAGGAGTGGGCGTTCCCTCCAAGAGCCTGACCACACCTCCAAAGGGTCAATACCTTATTCTGCCCCACCCACTTTTCTTGGCAGCATGCTTCAGTTTTAGAAGAGGCTCGCTTGTACAATTCAGTCACTGGGTTCATTTTAACTGTCATGATATAAATTTCAGCTTGCCCTATAAGATGTTACTACATGTTCGTACTCCAATAAAGCTAAACAGGAAGTACAGTGCAACAGTGAACAGTGAGTTGCAGTGGATGTTAAAGACTTCAAAAATTCTACTACTAATACACAACAGGACACTTTTTTTGTTTTAGTAAATGTGTGCCTAAATGCTAACACTAACAGGAAATACACATAAGTACATAACACGGAGTTACTATTAACCTTATTTTGCCCCGCCCACATTTTTGACATTGCACTTCCTGTTACGCTGTAGTAAGGTAACAACTGTTGTGGGACATCACATTTTTATTACTTTGATGGTGGTTTGCACAAAGTAAACACAAATGACTTACTTGATGGATATTTTTGGCCAATGTTTGGTCCGAAATCAAAGATGGCTCCTTCAGCATGCTGTTCAGGACTGGTTTGGAAGCTGCACAAAAAAAACAACAAAGTAAGTCAAATCTACTAAATTACTTTATTATTATTGTAATTTAGATAATACAATAGTTCAAATTATTAACGTTTTGCAACCCAACCCACCACCGCACAAAAACAAAAACCAGAAAAGCCCAAATATGGATAAATCTACGTCAGAACGCAACCCTACAGCTCCATACTGTATTTCTCTCCCTCATTGAATCCAGTGGCATCTTTACAGAATCTCCACAGACTCATGTTTCAGTCCATTCGCTCCACGTAGTTTATCTATGTTAGCAAAGTGTACTACTCTGCATCTCTCATCTCCATCCCGAGCCGCGCTACGATTATAAATCAAGACAAGAAAGGCCTCGTTGGATTGATTCCCTCGTACGACCGCGGCGACTAAAATCTTTAAATCATCAGTTAAAATGCTGGGGATTAAATGGATTGTATCATTGTGTGACGAAATGGCCGCGATGAGCAGTTCTTGTGATATATATACACGTGTTTCTGACAGTACGGCGGAATGTTTCTATTCGCGTTTCGAGCTTGGGTGAGTCCGAATGCTAACGCTATGAGATTATATTAAAGAAAATGGGCTAAATGTTTTGTCGTTTTGAATGTTTATTGTAAAAGATGTGAGCTATTTTGAGATTTGGTTAAATAATGCAGTCATAATGGAAGTATAGAGATGTAGGTGAGTTTGACATAAAAAAACAATCATGGTGGAATATTTAAATACGTTTTCAAATGGAATTTTATCGTAAAGATCAGTGTCTTCTATCTACGATAAAAAAAATCAGATTCTGGATGTCAATCTACAAAATGTAAAAGAAGATCAACTCTTAAGTAGGTGTGAGAATTAGAGGTTATGCAGATGACATCACAGCATACTAAATGTCAGCAGTGAGTGGCAAAAATGAATGAGAGTCAATGGAAACAAAGTAAAAGCCGGGTGCACACTAGGGGAGTATAAGATCTTTTGCCATTTTTAGATGAGTCAAAACAAAGAACAGGCCACAGACATGAGAACATTTACGACAATTATTTGTGGAGCACTTTTTGCATTACCACCTAATGACATCATGATGTGCACTAGGCACAGCTTAAGAGAAGAATGCAGCCTAAACATGCTCAATTTATGAGTTAAATAGATTTAAATTCAACAAAACACAACTCCAGATATGTTTTAGATGAGGAAACAACATCAAAATATAGACATTCAAACAATGTTATAGGGGCCCTTTAAAACTGTGTGTGCTCAGAGACACAACTCAGTTCAGATTAAGACAAATGTAAAAACAAGCCTCTCATAATGATCTCAGTCAAAGATCCCAGTACAACAACACAATAGGATATAGAATAAGAGTAAAACTTAGGTTAAACGCGACAATTCAGAGGGAGGAGAAAAGTTGACAAAACAAACGCGAGCAAGAGACTGTGCCAAGCTCACGCCCACCGCTCACATCGCATCACAGACAAAGTTTGTTCAATTATTCTTTCACCAGCTGAACTTGTGTTACTCACATAGTCATTGTCCTGTCCACCTGACGCTGCACAGATCTCTCAGCCAGCTCCATGGCAGAGCGCTTTCACTTGCAAAAACGAAGCGCAACATTAGCGAGCTGCCATTTATGAGTAAGACTCATCTGACCACCCACTCCTTCCTGAGGCCGCGTCTGTCTCGCTCAAACTTGCAGTACTTGGGCCACAGGACCCGGGACGCGTAAAAACCCACCCACTGCAATTCTGTGTCTGGACACATCATGGACTGATGCCAGGGGTGCCTAGTGACCTCGACCCACCGGGTAAACAGTCAGTATCCCCGTATGCCAGTCCGCCCTTGTTTCGTCCCCAGCTCTGTTTGAGTTTGAGACCCCAGCACTAACATGAAGTTTGTATTAGAAAAACAGCGTTTTCTCAAAAGTTTGCAGTCAAACACTGAAATCTAATTAAAACAAAGAACTTCAAATGCCAATAAAAAGAAAACAGATTAATGTAGAAAAACATTAAAAAAAAAATAAAATGAAAGTAGACACTTTTAAGTCTCATTTGATGTACAACATGTCTTGAATCCAGTTGCACAGAGTTTTTTGTGAGGCTGTAAATATTTGAAATTAGCTAAAAGCCTGACAGGGAAGGAAGGTCAGAGCGAGAATAGAGGAATGAAAAAGTAGTTGCAAGCAATTTGCAAAGTTTTATCAGCTGTAGCTACAGTTTAAGTTTCTCTGAGAGAACACCACACTCGAGGCTCCACAAGAGTAAAGCCATGATAGTTGCTAACATAGCTGAGGCTAGTGCTGCATGCTCATGGTGTTGTTGCATTTGTAAAAGAAATAAGGTTCATGACTGAGCTCTTCTGCAGTTTCTTTAAGATGTGCTGTTGTACCTGTTTGACGCGCAGATTGAAGCAGGTGTAAGATTGAAACCATTAGCTTTGGTTTGACTTCTATCATTAATGAAAACCTCAGTCAAAACACATTCTCTACCAACTCTTTTGTTGACAGTATATTTGCCATTCTACGTAACACACTTGACTGCTTATCTAATCAACATTTTAAAAATACCTGACGGAAGGATATATTGATAAACTGTTGAACTTTAGTCCTATTTCCTTCCTCACAATCTAAAATAGTATCGACGTAGAGATTGGTTTTATGTCTTAGTTTGATTATTTTATGATTAGCAGACTTCCAGGGAACTTCCTCTTGACGACAGTAAAACTCACAAATCAGATATGTTTTTGGAATGTCTAGCCAAAAACAAAATATTGGTTTAAACAGCTGATGAAGTTTGACACCTAATGCATGATAAAAAAGTGTAGGTTTTGTTTAAAAAGCTACAAACTACATGGGCCGTGATTCTTTGTTTGGTTAGTCTACATTTATGTGTGTGTACATCATGTGATCAGTTTCTCGTCAGTGTCAGAGACGCTGGGATTGATGATAGACTTGCCTGATCTTTGAGATTTCTGAGACCTTCTGCTTAAATTAGATGAAGCTAACTTGTTTGTGCTCGAAATGCTGACGAACTGAACTCAGGAGATGCTCTGGAACAGTTATCTATTCGCTTCGGCATTATGGACCAATGATAGCTTCTGATTTTGTAATATTCCTTTTTGCAATTGACCAATGACTCTTTCATTGATTTTCTAATGTTGCTTGCTGAATCAACAATCTTGTTTCAGAGACGACTGTTGATGTGAGATTTTGGGTTCTACAAAAAAAAAGTAAAACTTTTCTCTATAAACCCAAAAGATACATTTTCTCTCAAATCTTGAATACGATATTTAGACGATATTATGTCGAACCAAGAGAAAAATATATAAACATGTCTTTAAATGTATTGTTTGAAGTTTAATGATCTAAAAGACAGGTCTGTTGTTGACACAGACATTCTTTGTCGACTTAACCTATGTCCTACTGATTGTTTAAAAGACTAATGCTGCGTTCAGACTGGACAGCAATGGAGCATCCAATGCATCCTGTTTACATGTTAAGGCAATGTAAACTCGTGTTTTGAGGCGTCTAGTGAATTTGAGGCGCAAATTGGTATCTAGCACGTCAATATTTGCTTGTTCGGGTGTCTGCTGTTGCCATGTCATACAAAGTTGACGCTTGAACTTGCAGCAGACGCTTAATCAGGCGGCGGTTCCCAAGTTGGACACTACTGAACTTTTATCGTCTGAACGTGACATCCACTAATCAGACACTACTCTCCTGTGACGCAGTGACATGCTGCTCTGCAGTCACATCAATAATTTTTACACCTTAAACATGTAGATTAACATTTCTTGTGAACTTATTGCACAGCTCATCTGCGCAGGTAAAGGTTCATTAAATTAACTGTGAGCACACAAACCAGCTCACATATGTCACATGCTGGGTGCTGCCCTCTGGAGCTCATAGCGAGCAAAACACAAAACGACTCTTTGAGACACGTCAACATTAAGACCAGAGGGGCAAGATACGGCCCATAGAGTTTAAGTCTGTAGAGCCAGAGTCCACTAGCAGAGGGAAACGACTCGTCTAGCAGGACCATGACAGGCTAATCCAGAAGAGGGAGGTAGGGTGGGTGTCCATGGAAAAACTGAGGTCCGACCTTAGTCACTGAAACAAAGATGCTGAAACCTGCTTCCGCCGCACTGCTGCACGACTTTACTATGGAAGAGTACAGAGACAAGTATTAAAAGGACATTTCCTATGGTTGGTTTCGGGTAAATTATAGCTAAGTTTATAGCTGAATACTTTGGCGTCATTGAGAGATAGTTTGGCGTTCGATGCAAAAATACTGTCGAGTCAGAACCCAGCTACAGATTGGCCACAATAAAAGGACAGTTTCTTTTCCTGTTATTTAAAAAAAAATGACAGTACATCTAACTGGAGGTTCTGTGTGGTTGGCGCTTATTTTGATAATCAACGTGTTGTGCTTAATCATTGAACTCCAACCCATTTTTCTTGAACATACATCCACCAAACCACTTCACCAGCATTTCTGTACATTACCCAGTCTCCTCACCCTCGAGCCCACCCTCATCCTCACCCCCCGGAGCCCACCCACCCCAACCTGCGAGGGCCTGCTGCTCCTTTTAGCTTTATTCCTTCGCTCATTTTTCTAACAGATTGCCGCCTCCACGCGCGCAGATCCATACTCCGCCGCTCCTGCTCCCGAAGAAAGAGGGTGATATTTTCCCCTTGAGTTAGGACACCTCGTGACAAATGATAATGGATAATCGATAAAGGGGGAAATATGAGGCAGCAAACTTTATGAAGCCGCCAGGACGTACAGCGGCGCGTTGGCTTAACAAAGTCACTACTCGGCTCCTGTGCCTAATAATCTGAAGGAAAATCAAAGCGGCCGCAACCACATCAGCAATATTGGCAACTTATTCCGCTGTAATGGCATTTTGATTGATTTTTCTCCCCCGTCCTAATGGTCCTTTTATAGATTCGACGCTGCTCCTGCAAAACAGTGGCGTGTTATAAAACTCCCCCTCAAGGCAAGCGCCGGACATTAAGGCTCTTGTCTGGCTGACGTTTGTAATTGCGGGCTGACCACTGCGTTTGGGTTCTTCAGAAGCAGGACAATTAGCCGTGGGGTTGGTATTAAAGCATCTTAGAGGACGCAGATCCTTTTGTTCACTGTAAAACGCAAAATGGATTTAAAACAGGTTAGAAATATAAACAGATCCATAGTTTATACACTCTCAGTCATGAAAGTACAGGGTTGTTCTTTTAGGGGTACTATCACTGAGGCAGTACCCTTAGCAGGACAAATGTGTGTGGTACATATATATTGTACCATACACATGATATTGTATATATACAATATATTATATTATATTATACAATTGTGAACTTTCCTAACCTCAATGCTCTATGTGGCTAAGCTCAAAAAAGGTACAAAAAGGACATTTAAAACGCTATACTCGACTTTTGCTTTCTTAAAAATGTTTTGCTCACTTATGCTATGCTAACAGCACTTAGCCACAATGCTAACAAGAGATGAACTGCATGGATTTTGATAAAAAAAAAAACAAGACTTTATTAGATATAGACAGAACAGACACCTTAACAAGATATCTGTGCTGTCATTTTAATATTAGTATTATTTAAAAAAATAAAATTAAAAAAGGTATAGGGTCTATAAGGTAATCTACATTTTTTTATTTATTTATTTTCTTCAAAAAGATACTTGTTTGTGTTGAAATTCGATTTGAGTTCATAGAATCCATCTGGATCTTTCGCAAAAAGGTACCTTAGTTTGTGCTTAACCAATCACCAACAAATATCACTTTTGTTTTTAAAAAGTATTTCTGCTAAAGCAGAAACAGATGCAGCAGAAACACATGGGAGCTGCCATCTTAGATTTGCTTGGTTCAGACGCTATACACCAATACATTTTGCTACATATGCATACATACAATTGGGCCGGGTACAGATGAACTAAAGAAAGCATCATCAGGAGTAGTCTGCACCAGGAGCAGAGTCACCTGCAGCCACAGGACACCAGCTCAGAGAAAAGATGGGTCCAGGGGCCCGTGAGCCAGAGCCCTGCAGCTACAGCAAACCACAGCCCCTGGTGCAGAGACTCCTCAGAGGAAACACTGGAAAACCTAAAAGTGAAAGTAATAAAGGAATTAAGATAGGTAAAAGCTAAACACGAGAATGCTAAAGTGAAAAAATATAATTAGTAAAAGATAAATAACAAAAGTGGAATATAAATACAAAAATAACAATTAAATACAATTAAAACTGTAGATACTAGTCAAAAACTAAGCTAAAGAACAAACAAAAAACAACAAGATCATTTATGCACTCTTGATTCCTTTTATGCATCTGTCAGTGCAGACCTCAAGGTTCAAAGAGCCAAATTTACACTTTGAGCAACACAAGTTAGTTCCGTTGTCTGAGTTAAGAGGTAGGTGAAAACAGAATTATTAAACTATAAATCATTTTCATACATTCTGTTAGTTGTAAAGTCCATAGATCACCTTAGTCTCCTTTACCAATACTAAACACTGCAACCTAAACAAAAAACACTTAAACGACACTAAATATTTTCTCAAACTTTTTCAGGTCTTGGATAATTTGAGTTTCATTTTCTTTGACTTTCCCAAGTTTTATGATTCTGTATATGAACCTTGCTAACCAATCCAAGTTTAAGATATCGAACATCCATCCTTCAAAGTTTGGGTTGCGTTTTTGAGCGATGGGGTTAAAAATAGCCGTGGAGCGCCGGGGTGACCTTGACGTCGACATTGAGGAGTCTCCAAGCCAAACGCACTGACCTGATGAAAATGGAAGGCCGGCGCGCTAATAAATCAGGATGCTTTTAAAATGAGTTTAGCCTAATGCTCATTCATCACCGGGCCGTAATGCCATTTGCTGGGCCGCGGGATCCACAAACAGAGCAGTAAATAACAACAAGCGTCTTCTCCTGCCCCCCCCCAGCCGCTCCACCGCCGGCGCACCACACCCAGCCAGCCTTCTACATCAGCATACATTTATTAAAGTCGCCCCCGCCTACCTGCTTTCTCCGCAGCACTGTAAAAAAGTAGCTGGTTAAATGGACTTGAGTTTTTATAGGTTTGAGTAGTTTTGCCAACAGGTTAGATGGAATTTAAGTTTAAGTGCATGTGGTTTTGTAGTAAATTATTTGTAGTGTTGTTCCGATACCATTTTTTTTTTTTTTTTTACCGATCCAATACCGATACTTTGCCTCATGGAATGTGCAGATACCGATACCAGTGCCGATGCCAAATTTTACATTATAATGGCTAAAGAAGTAAATTATAGGTACAGCTTTTAACTCAAATTTAAATCAATAATAAATTTTAGTAGAGTCTAGTTTGCATAATGGCTTATGCAAACTTGACTCTTAGGTCTCAAAAAGCTAAATGAATACTGAATAAAAGCTACACATATAAAATAGACTATTGTTACTTTATAATAAAGATTTATTGTATTCATTTTTTTATTTATTGTTTATTGTAACTGTTATATATTTGGATTTTTCAGCCTATTTTAGAGTCAAATTTTTGTTGTTTTGAACCAGGACTGAACCAGGTCTAAACCAGGTCTAAACCAGAACTAAACCAGGTCTAAATCAGATCTAAACCATGTCTGAACCAGGTCTAAACCAGGACTGAACCGGGTCTAAATCAGGTCTAAACCAGGACTAAACCAGGTCTGAACCGGGTCTAAACCAGGACTAAACCAAGTCTGCGTTGAGTTTATTCTTATTTAGTGCTTTTCCACCTTTGTGTGTCATAAAAACAACAGTGAGGCTGTAAAAGACGCTCATCCTAATGAAATGCAATGTAAACAAAAGTCCGAGTTAGCATGTTAGCTTGTTAGCGCCGCTAGCTAGCGCTACTTTTGGACCATTTTTAGAGTTAGTTTAACCACAGTCCTTCTACTCTAAAGGCTAAATGAAACACCACTGAGGTAAAACGGGTGTTTGTGAGCATATATGGAGTATTTTTGTGGTTAAACTTTGAAGAGTCTCCACAGAGCCTTTTCTAGCTGGTCTGACTGTTAGCATTAGCATTAGCCACGAGCAGAGAACAGCTGCTGCGACTGCATCTATGGCTCCTCATTCAGGACAATACAGGACGGTATCGGATCGGAGATTTGGTATGAGTACTCGTCGATACCGATACCTAAATGTTTATGTAAACTGTGTTCACACTGGACTAGTTCTAACTCGAACTGTTTGTAAAGCGAAAATAATTCCAAAATGTCTGTTTTTTGTTTTTGTTTGTTTTTTGTGTATTTGGATGAGACCTAGCCTAATACTGTACATCAGCTGGTTTGATTTCACTTTGTGGAAATCAGGCACCACAGCATATGCAGTATAACACATGAGCTCATAAAAATACAAACAAAATGAGTTTTGAAGCTTCTATGACCAATAAACATGTTATATTTATTAGTGTTTGAGAGTGTTTTTAAAAGTGCTATACACATACAGTGTATTCATAATTCACAAACAAATGAACCAGGGGTGTCAGACGCACAGCTGTTTGTCACGTGCACCAGAGCTTCTCAAGTTTCACTTTTGATTTCTTTGTAAGCTTCACTTGTATCAAAGTCAGCGGAGCACAGTGCGTGCTTTGGAAAACAGGAGCCTATACTTTTTACACGTTTACATGGGCATATAAGAATTATTATGGAATCAAGATTGGATCTTTACTTTGTGCTAGATTATAACCACTGCACATTTACTGTACTTTGGGTTTGCTCTTTGTCTGGATCGAATGAAAAATGATTATAGTCAAGTTTAGATCATATACATATATTAGATAGATACGATAGATACGATGGATAGATATTTAAGGGGCTTTTCCATTAGTACCTGCTTGGCCCTACTCTACTCTACTCGGCGCGACTTAGCCCTGGTGCGGAGCTTTTCCATTTGGGGCTGATCGCGCCGACCAGGTACTTTTTTAGTACCTGCTCTACCCCAGGGCCAAGTCGAGCCGAGCAGATACTAAACCTGACGTCAGACGCACGTCGCCTGTTGCGTCACACAAGTGCCGCTGATTTGTTGTTGTGTACGCTAACGTGAGTCGCCGCTAAGCTAGCTGCCGATAGCACCGAAATGCTTCTACGTTTCGTATTCTCTGTAGCAAAAACAGCTCAGTGACATAAAAAAACGAGTCCGTTGCCCCTATCCGCTAAATACATAAGACACTGTAGTTCGATGAGTATGTGCGTAGACCACACGGGCTTGTACGTAGGCACATGCAGGTTACCTGTGCTGCTGCGGGGTCCTGGTTCTCACAGTAAACACCGATGGACATCCGATGCACACGTTTTTGAAGCAAGAGATTATAATGCAGCTTCGTCAGGACAGAGAGACGGCGGAGGAAGATGGGACAGCTGACTTTGTGATTGTACATTAGGACCAGAGCGGGACTTTAGACAGACGTGTCGGACGGACGTGAAGAAGGGGTGAGTCAGTGAACGTGTTGACATGAAAAGCTTCACTCTACTGGCCAATGCGGCGGTGGATATTTGTTTTATATTACGCTTATCAAACGCTGGAGAACGAACGGTCTGATTACCTTTAATTAAAGCCGATGCGCATTGAAACGCTTCGTTGTTTTCTATGAGCTTGCATCATGTCCCCATTTGGGGAGTGACAGTGTTGGCAATTGTACCGCCCAGCTTCACAACAGCCCCACTCTGCCTCTCTCGTAATGGAAATGCTCTCCCTCTGAGCGGGGCTAAGCCGGGTAGAGGCGCGTAGAGTCGAGTCGAGTAGAGTAGGGCCAAGCAGGTACTAATGGAAAAGCCCTAATAGAGAGAGATATATGCATATGTAACTCCTGCTCACCTAATGCTGCCTTCATTTGATGTGGGAATTATGGTAAATACCACTTTCCGAGTGGGAAATAGCAAATGAACGTCCCCTCATGTCGTAATTACCACTGGGAAACTGGGAAATTATTTTGATGCCCGAGTTGCCCAGTTGAAAATAACCTTTGACCTCTCACTATGGCAGACGGTGGCACAAGAATCACAAATGAAGAATATTAAATGTTTTTCACTTGTTGGCAGGTTGAATTATTATCTAGAAAATGATATGACTGACAAGTCAAACTATTTACTGTAAATAAGCAAAAAGTCAAAAAGTTTATTTTTTTTCCTCAGAGCAATCTTACGAGTATTGAAAATTATTAAGTTACTTGTTTACTTTGGATTTACATAGATTTGTCAAGATAAAGTGTGTTTTTAACAAGTTTCCTTTTGTTACGACCACAAAACCATTTGAACACAACCTACTGGTAACTACCACTTCACAAGTGGTATTTACCATCTTTTCCAGAGCAAATGAAGGCAGCATAACTGCGTGGTTAACTTCATGGCTCATTGGCACACAAATATGTTAAGCATAAAGGGGACTGACAACTGTAACCTATCCCAGTGACTTTGGGCCTTAGGTGGGGAAAACCCTGGACAGTGGTCAACTCACAGCAGGGTTAACACATAGAGACAATCATTCACTATCTCATTCTTTAACTAGTGGAATTTACAGTGAAGTACCCTGAGAGAACCCACGATAACACGGGGAGAACATGCAAACTACTTCGAGAGATCAGGAGATGCTGACTTGGCTCGACCTGAGAGTTGAACCCACAATCTGCTATCACTATTTTAATTGAGTAAAACATCACTGACAGACTAACTAAACGACATAACTTCATTTTCTGAAACTTTAAGCAATATCATCTGTTCATTTTTGCAGTGTACATCCTCGCTCGTCCATACCACCCTCCTCTTTCTCTCTCTCTCCTCCTTTTCTCTCCGGATGCACAGCGCACTATTGTCTTCTTAAAGCGAGCCCTCATAAAAAGAAAAAAAAAACAACAGCATTAATGTTGCAGGAAGAACAAAGCCCCAGGCAGCGTCGCGA
The DNA here is from genome assembly GCA_038363315.1 of Mugilogobius chulae. NCBI lineage: Eukaryota > Metazoa > Chordata > Actinopteri > Gobiiformes > Gobiidae > Mugilogobius > Mugilogobius chulae. The sequence continues at coordinate 40,676,703 of CM076404.1, read as the reverse complement.
CTTTGCACCTTGTAAACATTTGCCAAATTTACTGTAATTGTCCCGGCTTGGTATAAATTCAACACTATCACAGGGCACGAAGAACAGAGGAGACAAAAGGTAGAGGAAGAAGAATAATAAATGTAGCGCTTCTCCGCTGGGGATTCGCCCGAGAGAAAGACGACAGTGTAAACAAGTCGCTTTTCAAAAAAACAAAGCTATAGCGAAGTAGCATAGCCTTGATTCTTTTTTTTTTTTTATCGTCTCATTTGTAAGCGCTATATTGGGAGCTAGCTGGGGTGAGGGAAACATACGCGTGGCTCCTCGTTATGTGGAAGACACCGGTTGTGGGAGGACTGTAATAAAGAGTAATGGATGACAAATGTTATTGGGCCTGACACTGATGAGCTCCGATGCAAGTCAGTCTCGCAGGGAGGACAAGCTAGCGCTGTTTGAGAGACACAGTGCAACAGACTGGAGGGTATTTTTAGACGGCGCTTTAAGCTAGCAGGTGTTGGTTTAATGTTGTTTAAAGATAAAATGGTCGTGCAAGGGAAATAATGGATAGAAATATGTCTTTGTGGTGCAGAGAAGGGTCAGTTGATGGTTAAATTAGGGAATAAATAGGTACAAACGGCTGGGCGATATAGATAAAAATTAATAACTCAATTTGTGTCATCTGTCGATAGCAATATTTGGACAATGTTCTGTCAGTCTAACAAATAATTATCAGGCGAATTTTACCAAAATATCACACAGAAAAAATAACTTGGGGGCACTTTATACGATAATGAGTTTTCACGAATCCAAGATGTTTCTATGTCAGATTGTTTTTAAGACAGTGGAGAGAGCGCTCTAGTCCAGTCAAGACCCGAAGTGTTTTGACCTGACGCCTGCTCCCGCCTGAGACAACATTAAAACCGCCCGATGCAGGTCTGTACATTAAGCTGCGTTCAGACCGGACAGCATCGAAGCGTCTACTTTCGCACGTAGAAGCGAATTTTGACGCAAAATATTTTCAAAGCCGACGACCCAAAAGGCGTTCAAAGCCACCCAACGCACGTCGGGTGACAGACACTATTTACAAACCGACGCACTTCTTTGCGTTCATGCTTTTATTGCAAAAGGCTTTGTTTTGCACTTTGCCATATCACGTTAAGAGAGAAAAGGAGGAAGAGAGAGAGAGGCTTGCTGCAGTGTCGCGGTTGAAAGTTCACCAATGCCCGACGCTTGATGAGGCGGCCAACGTGTCCATTGCAGGTTGAAGCGTCTACTTCGTAAGCAGACGCCAGAACAAGTCAATTTCAAGGTGACGCTAATTCGCACCTCAAATTCGCTTGCCGCCTCAAGACGCAAGTATACATTGACTTAACATGTACACTGGACGCTGCAATGCTGTCCGGTCTGAACGCAACATTACACTTTTCTTTGTAGCAGCATGTGTTCTGTTATGATAATCCTTTTTTTTTTTTATTGTTATTTTACAAATTAATACAATAATACAGGCACTTCCACTCAACCAGAGCAAGATAATCCGTCCTGAGTCACTCACATATAACAGGCTGCCTGCTCTTATAGAGGCAACCTCAGAGATTTTACAAAACCTCATGGCATACGTCCAGGGAACTGTAATATGATATATAGCGCAACTTTGAACATTTTAACCTTTATGTCAACATTACACAAAATAATTACTTTCCTTATTAAACACTGTGAAATGTGTTCTTAATGTATTGTTTTGCTTGCACAATTTAGTATCTAATTTCATTGTCGATATTAGTATTGTTATGTGATTTCCGAAACTTTTGACAATCTCTTTGCAACTTCATTTCAGTGAAAGAAACGTGATTATTCGCTAAACTGTATATTACAACTAAACTTCTTTTTAAAGTTACATTATCCAGCGTTGATGATCAAAATGTATAAATAAAATATAGACAGAACTGACGAGAAACACTCAAATGTACAAAAACGAGCCTTTCTTTCTTTGCCCATAAGTAAACAGTAAACAAGATGGCATCACCCGCCTCTCACTCGTCTCATTTGTAGCACTCTCTCTAAAAAAGGGTGAAAAAGCCATTATCTCACAAACAGAAAAATGTCTACGGAAAAAAAAAAAAAAAAAAAAACTCATTATAGGCCAACATTTGTAGAGGGAGGATGGTAATAAAGAATAACGGATGACGAGCGTTATTGCCCCCGACACTGACGAGCTCCACTGCAACTTTGTTTATTAATTAAAAACTAAAAAAATGCACAGGGAGAGAGAGAAGGGGCGATCAAATTCCTCCTCATCCCCAGTTTCTCTGCTTCTTCTTTCTTCCTCTCTCTCTTTGTCCCTGTGTCTCTTGTCTCTCTCTTCCTTCTTTCTTCCTTTCTCTCCTTTTCCCTCCTCTTCTCCTATGTCCCATTCTTTCTCACTCCTTCTCTCACTTCCTCCCTCTCTCTCATCATTTTCTCCCCTGCTTCCTTTTTTTCCATTTACTTACTTTCTCTCATTCTCTCTTCCTCTTTTTCTCTTCCCCTCCCTCTCAGTCACTCCCTCTCTGTCTCTTATTCTCTCCCTCTTCTATTTTCCTTTCTCTCTTTCTCCTCCCACTCTTCCCTCATCTTTCTATTCTTTTCTCTCTTCCTAGCTCCCTTTTTGCTCTTCCTCTCTCTTTCTCTTTCTTTATTCCTTCCTTTATCTTTTATTCATCCTTTCATCTTCTCTCTCCCTCTTTGCTCTCTCCCTCACACCCCCTCTCTTCTTTTTCTCTCTCCCTCACCCCTATCTTCCTCCCTCTCTTCTCTCTCTCCCTCTCTCTCCCTCCTCCCTCCCTCCCTTCCCCTTTCTCTCTCCCTCACCCAATCTCCTCTCTCTCCCTTCTCTCTCTCACTCCTCATCCTCTCCTCTCTCTCTCCCTCACCCCTCTCTCTTTCTCCTCACCCCCTCTTCTCTATCTACCCCTCTCTCCCTCCCTTCCCCTCTTTTCTCCTTCCTTCCTCTTTCTTCCTCATCCCTTTCTCTCCCTCTCCTCCCTCCCTCCCTTCTCTCTCTCCCTCACACCCCCTCTTCTTTTTTCTCTCTCTCCCTCACCCCCTATCTCCCTCCCTCTCTTCTCTCTCCTTCCCTCCCTCACCCCCTCTTATCCTCTCTTCTCTCTCTCCCCCTTTCTCTCTCCCTCACCCCCTCTCTTCCCCCCTCTTCTCTCTCCCTCACCCAATCTCTCTCTCTTCTCTCTCTCTCACTCCCTCTACCCCACTTCTCTGCTCTCTCTCTCCCTCCCTCCCTCACCGCCTCTCCTCACTCTCTCCCCCACCCCCTCTCTCTCTCTCTTCTTTCTCCTCGCTCCCTCTTCTCTATCTACCCCCTCTCTCTCCTGTCCCTCTCTCCCTCCCTTCCCTCTTTTCGCTCTTCCTTCCTCTTTCTTCCTCACCCCTTTCTCTCCCTCTCTTCTCTCTCTCCCTCTTTTCTCTCTCCCTCACCCCCTATCTCCCTCCCTCTTCTCTCTCCTTCCCTCCCTCACCCCCTCTTATCCTCTTCTCTCTCTCCCCCTTTCTCTCTCCCTCATCCAATCTCTCTCTCTTCTCTCTCTCTCTCACTCCCTCTACCCCACTTCTCTGCTCTCTCTCTCCCTCCCTCCCTCACCTCCTCTCCTCACTCTCTCCCCACCCCCTCTCTCTCTCTCTCTTCTTTCTCCTCACCAGTCTCTCTTCTCTATCTACCCCCTCTTTCTCTTCTCTGTCTCTTACCCCCCCTCCTTCCCTCTCTCTCTCTCTCCCTCTCTCTTCATCCTCTCTCTCTCTCTCTCTTCTCTATCCCCCCCCCTCCTTCTCCCTCTCTCTCTTTTCTCCCTCTTCTCTCTCCCTCTCTCCGCACTGGTCCGTGGAGGCGAGCTCGTTCATCAAACTTCATGGAGCAGGAGGGGAGAAGACGGCCCCTGATAATGCGCGGCGCTAAAGCTGATTTTCCATGATGAATCTCGGAGCATATAAATTGGCTAATATCTGAAAACATTTACAGATACTACAGGAATTGACTACTTGTGGGACATGATGGATGGGGCGCTCTGACGCAGGACGACAGCTCCGCAAATCTCGCCGGCTGCCTCCCAGCTCCTCTCATTTGATTTTCCAATTTACTCCGTTTAAATTTATCCTCCTGCGCTGGGGAGAAAAAAAAAAAGGAGAGGAAAAACACGTAGGAAGATGGGTGAGGAATAGACAAGAGGTGTGGGATATTTTTAAACCTTGTGTTGGTCGTGGTGTTCGAGAGGATTTTGTTTGTTGACGTCACGGAATTCTCAAAACAAGTTCTTCAAAAATCTAAGCCGGTTCATCTTGCAAATATATAGACCTAATCTATCTTGTTTATGGAGTTTGGAGTTTGCATGTTCTCCCTGTGTCACCGTGGGTTTTCTCCGGGTACTCCGGTTTCCTCCCACCTCCAAAAACATGCATGTTTAGGTTAATTGGGCATCACTGTAAATTTCCCTTAGTGAGTGAATGAGGGAGTGAATGTTTGTCTGTCTAACCCTGCGACGAGTTGGCCACTGTCCAGGGTGTTCCCCGCCTAAGGCCCAAAGTCACTGGGATAGGCTCCAGTCACCCGCGACCCTTAACGGGATTAAGCGGTAGAAAATGAATAAATAATCTTGTTTATGGGTTTAATTCAGGGTTAGTTTATTTTACACAAACACGGAATGCAATTACAGTGGGTTAAACAAGTATTTGGACACTCGTGGATTGAATTCCCATAGGTAGAAGGAAAATTGTATTCATATTTGAAGTCAGTTTTAACAGTCACTGCTCCACAACTACAACTGCAAATGTGGACTTAAGAAATAAATTGTGTCAAATATAGATCTAAAGACATGGAGATGAACATAGTGGTCCAGTAGTTCAAAATAAATTTGTAAAAATATCCAAAAGTGCTAACTAGAGCTGCGAGGTAAATGCTAACAGGGGCATTTTCACAGCTACAGAACTATCTGAGATTACTGCGCATGTGCATTTAAACTTTGACTTGAATTATGGTGCGTTCCAGGCAAATGGGAACTGGCATATTTCCCATCTCCCACTTGTAAAAATTTGCTATTTTGTTTATATTTTGTAGTAGCCTTCTTATTCACATTTTTGCTTGTTCCATTGGCAGTTTTATTTTGAGGTTACGTATAATCTACAACAAAAAAACAACCACGTATTTCAAGCACTATATTGCTTATTTAAGTATTTTTTCTTGTGTGATTAATTGGCAAAAAGTCATATTCGTCTGATATTTAAAGAGAAGCTAAATACTAAAACAACTTTTTTGGGGGTTGTTAAACTGTATACTGTGTTTAAATTGCATTGCCTAGTGTTCTGAGTAATTTTTTGGCATTTTTAGTGCAAACAAAGCAAATTTGCAAGTTTCAGGTGAAAATAGTCACAAACTGGTTGTGTCTCTCATGTCATTTCTAGACTTTGTGTGACGTCAGTGTGTATTTTCCACTCAAACCTGAGTACTAATTGCAGACACCTGCTGTCAATCCAATCACACTGTTGCTCTCCACTCCACGGCCCCGCCTTTGCTCTTTTCTCAATACATTTCAATGTCTTTGCTGCGTTTGAAATGTGTTTGTGGGTGGAGTTTAGGGGTTGAGCTTTAGTTTAAACATCCAATATATTAGAAGACGCATTTTAACACGTTTATGTTTGACTGAATATTGTTCAAATATAGCTATCGAGATCAAGAGAAAAAAAAAAAGAGATATTCATATGTATCTATGTTGTATATGTATGGATGTGATACTTCTTTTTATTTATGTATTTTTTCAGTGCAAGTACAATGTTAATAGACAAAACTGCATCTTGCCCTCCATTATCTAACATGAATTGCACCGAATCAACAGCTCAACTGATGCACCATGCACAGAAGCAATTACATCATGAAAAAAAATCCATTTCACCCTAACCAGGTCAAAAACCACCAAAAACGACCATACGACAATGAAAAAGTCACTCATAAATCGTGACTAAGCTCGGATTACAAGTCAGCCACCTCACAAACCACACCATCACTTTGTATGAAAAAAAAAAAATGGCTGAATGGCTGTCTTTTGCTTCCACCACATAACCTTTTCCATACTGCTGTGTAGGTGCTATTTGATTATACGCAGCCCTATCTGTGATCCCGGCGGAGGAAGAGGAGGAGGAGGAGGTTACTGGGGCAGAACTGATGTCTCGTCTACCTGATTCTCCCTGATAGCCGTCGAAATGAACCTTCCCGTCTCTCTCTCTCTACACTCTAATAGCAGATCTGTAGAGAAGAAGAAGACGCCTCCATCCAAAGAGCCGCCTCGAAAACCCCGGGTCAGGCCATTAGACTGTGGCAGGAGCTGACTGCGGAGAGGAGTAATTAAGTATACTTGTCAAGTGAAGTGGCGCGCTGTTGCTTAGACCTACCCCCCCCCTCCACTCGTGTGGTTTCGTTGGCGCGCCCACCCTTACGCTCTCAGGCTAATAAAGTGCCCCGGCGCTCATTACGGTTGAGGAGGAGGAGGCTTTTGTATACACACTAGACTTGGAGGAGCACTCGGGAGGTGGAAGAGGCGAGGCGTTCACGGTTGCCTAGAACAAAGGCGGGATTTCCACTTGGAGTCCCAGAGGCTGTCGAGGTACAAAGAGAGGTTTAAGTACGGTGGTGAGAATGGTTAAGTGATGGCAAAATAACAGAATAGAGTGTCATGTCAAGTAGAGCGGAGGTATGTGGGTGAAAATTAGCATCGTGATATAAACGGCTCAGTGGCGTTTTAGGGTTGCCAGGTTCTCAAAGAATGAACATGTTAAGAAATGCTTGATTAATGGTGTTTTCGGTGTATTTAAGTGTCTATTTTAATGATTTGTTGATGCCCCTTGAAAAATTTTTTGACAAAAGTATATATACTGAATTGTTTCTGCTGTTTTGGAGGTTTGAATCTTGGACACTTTATTCAAGGGGCAGGTTTTATGTTGTTTGTGGACAAAAAAAATCAGCTTTTCTTGTCAGAGAGCGAGAGATAGAGATGAGAAAAGAAGAAAAAGTGTGTGTGCCAGTCCATCTCAACACTCTTATACTCTCTGCATTAACAGTTTGGACTAAAGTGGCTAACTTTAATTAGTCTATGTGGAGAGAGTTAAATATCTCATTAACTGGGCAACTTGACATGGCCCAACAAAAATCTCCAGTGACCCATCGTTGGGTTGCAACCCTAAGACAAAGAACCAATGCTTTAGTACTCATGACAGTAGAAGTCTCTCCTTTGCTTGGGATCCAGACTCCACACTTCAGCAAATTGTGAAGCCCGGGTCTGGTAACCACGTCCCCCGTCTGACTTTCAACTCCACATCGTACCGGGCAATCAGGTTAGTTTATTTACCTGACGCAGATGAAACAAAGAAGCTGATTGGTCGTCTGTCATTTAAACCAAAATCTAACTTCACTCACTTCACATTAAAATCATTTTATGCTTCGCTCATTGATTCTGCACAATTTCGCAATGTTTTCAGTTTCACGTGATATTTTTTTATGTACTTTTTTTTGTAGAGCAGCCATGTTGGTTTCATACAGAGATAATGCTTGTCCCTGATTGGCTAATTAATCTGTCAATCACGACCACTGAAATTCAAAAGAGGGACACGATGATTTTTCAAGCAAGTCTTTCCTGAGAGCTCCCGTTTGTGTACAGCGCTGGATATGTGATAGCATATATACCCTTGCAACTACAAACCTGTTTGTACAAATGTAAATACTTTTACGCAATACAATACAATAGAAGGGCATAGGGAAAGATAGGGCTGGACGATATGGCCAAAAAATTACATTTTTGGATTTTCGATTTTTGGAACACTGAACAGTTAAAGTCATCAATGATGCTTTTTAATACAAGCTCATAATATTCTAAAGCATCTTAAAGTAGCATAAAGCAGGAGCCAATGAGCTTGTATTAGTTTTTATTTAAACTGTGTTTAACTGTTTTACTGCATATAGGTTACAGCTTTTGAAATTAAGTAACACCAAATATTCACAGGACTAGAAAGTGGTAATAACCAGGGTTCCCACACGTCCTGGAAAACCTGGAAATTCTGGAAAATGATTAGCTCAATTTCCAGTCATGGAAAACACATAGAAAATGAGAAAAACAGCCAAATGTCATGGAAAATATAATGTTTTTCTGGAAAATTATTTGGCTCAATAATAAAATGTATAACAGTGCGCAAACAAATAAACCAGATTTTTGCAATGTACAAACATAGTAATAATAAAAAAAAAATAATAAATGCCTTTGTACTAATGTAAAACTGCTAAAAAGTATAGGATTTGCAAACCCAGATTGCAAAAACTTACATCCAAATTTAATTTATCCTTTTTTCACTTGGCTGTTTATCCAAATGTTTTAATTGGTGGCATACATTTTTACAAACAAGGTCAACAGTAGTTTGATTTTAGTTCTACAGCCTGGGGTAAAAAGTGTCAAAAAACATGATTTTTTTCTCATGTTCTTCAGCCACTGGAAATCTGTAAAATGCATCAGGTTGCACCAAAATTGACCTAATTTTTCAAAAACCTCAGGGGGAGGACCCCCAGACCCCCCCACTCATGTTTTTCTCCCTGCACCACTGCAAAAAGACTGTTACTGTGATGCTCATGAAACACCTAAAAAAAGACTATCAAAGCAAACTGCAGCTTTGCAAATTGCCCCGTCTGACAAGATCAAATTTAGACTGAGAACTGGCCATACGACGGTTTTATACACTTTGATTGTCATAAATGTGGACTATTGGGCTGTCACAAACTTGGCAAAACAGGCTAAATTTTGGTGTTGTAGATGTTGTGATTACATAAAATCCTTGTTGCGAATGTCCTGTAAATGTCCTGGAAAATGTTCTTGGGATATGAGTGGGCCACTATTTCCAGAGTAAGAACCAAGAACTAAATCTAGAAACACGGAAAAGTATTTTTTTATAATTAGGAAAGGGCCAATTTAGATTTTTGGAAGGCACCATTTGGCACCCGGGCCTTAAGTTGAACAATCACACTGCTCCTTACACTGTCAGACTCTGCCTCTCTCTTTGACCAACGGCATGGTTTGTTTCCATGGTGATGCTCTTTCATAGTGCACCTTTAAAACAAAACCTCAATTTGTGCAAGTTTAAAGCATTCTTATTTATTAATAACGGTGCAAAATCAGTCATGAAATCTTTTAAACAGTCGCCCCAAACAAGCTAGCACTGAGCAAAGTCATTCACAGCCACACTCTGAGATAAGCAGCGAAGCAATAAGCTCAAGTTGAGATTCAATAAAGTCATCTTCAGTTATCAACACGTACAATCTGCCAAAGCACAAATACTGTCAAAGATATCACGTTCTCCAAGTGTTAACCTCAAAAAGGGAGGAAAGCAAAAGGGAATGTGACAATAAATCTGGGAGAACCGCGTAGTTACAAAACACGGAGCGGGAATCCAATCTGGGACAGGGCCTTGGGAAAATGGAAAAGGTCAAAAAGCAGCAGAATTGCCTACACGCAGAGAAAAGTATATCTAAATCTACAGACACACACGGGCCTGTCAAAGGAGGCTACGGGAAGAAAGACGGACGAGTGAGAGTGGGACAGGGATGTAATGGAGGGAAGAAGGTATAAGAGGTGTAAAAATGTAAAGTTTTAGTGCATATCTGGGTCGACTAACTAGGGTTTTATTGAAGTTACTCTTTAACACGTGTGACAAAGCACAATTAATACCACACACGACATAATTGCTGTAATAATCAATCAATTTTGGCTAGAAACTATCGAAACAATAGAGGATGTATCGTGTATGTTTTTTAAATAGCGTTGTCTACTGTTCTGAGGCATTTTTAACGTAAACTAGGGATGGAAAATTGTTCGAAAACTTTGAAAATTGTTCGAAGTATCGAATGGAAAGTCCAGAATCGATCTGTTTTGCTCATGCAGCCAAGTCAGTGGCTGCATGAGCACACACACTCTGTAGTTGTATAATACACACAATGATACAATACGATGTTTGAAGAAACAAAACGTGAACTTGTGTACTGTTCAAATGTTCAAAAAATACACTAACAATAGTGATTTTGTTTTAAATGTCATTTATTATGGTTTGCTTTGTGATTTAAGGTAAAAAAATGTTTAGGGTAAAAAGTATGATATGAAATAGGATATAAACGAACAAAATCAAACAAAATCAAGAATCTTAGCTGCAAAATTGAAAACTGAATCAAATCGTGACCTACGGCCATACCTGCTTGTCAATGCCTGATCCAGTCGGATCTCAGAAACTAAGCAAGTTGGGGCCTGGTTAGTATTTGGATGGGAGACCGCTGGAACACCGGGAGTCATAGTGGGACTACAAGGCCCTGCCCCAATACCCATACTACACACTACACACTTCACTGAAGTGTGTATTTTCTGAAAGTGTGCCAAGTGTGCACTTGCACAAGTGTGCAGGACAGGTAAATGTAAGGAATGGGACAGTCCACACTTCACTTGATGTGATCAAGTCAAACAGCTGTGGTATTAAACTGCTGCCACAGCTCACTGCAGTTTGGATCATTTGCTGATTTTGCCTAAAACAAATAAGAGCAGTGCTGTGGATGTCAGTGGATTTATGCCTGTGTTTCTATTAAAAATGTTGCTATTTTGTTAATATTATATTTTTGTTTTACATATATTACATTCATACATACATATTTTGAGCTGAATTAATGAGCAAAATGAATTTGATTGTATTTACTTTGATTTCTGGATATTATTTAATGTTTGTTATATTTTTACGTTACTGTCACTTTAAGAGAGAGAGAGCTTGCACTCTGATGGTCAAACGAACTTTTTAATTTAATTTTTTTTCCTTAATAATGAATCTTACTGTGTACAATTTGATATTTACTAAACAAAATAACAACTGTACAATTATTACACAACCTAAATAAAATCAAACTAACTGACATAGTCATTTTTGTACACACAGCAAAGAACTCTGGGTAATACACTTCAGCCAAGTCCGCTTCCATGCGGGCTTCACCAAAGTGCACATAAAGGGCGTGAAGAGGGCGGGGCTAAAGGCTGTTTGTGTCAATTGGGACGCACTACGCACTACCACCCCACAGCGGGAACGCGCTTCTGAGGGCCACAAGGGTGGAAGGATGGATATTGGGACAGGGCCCAACAGTAGATATTGTTGTTGTCTCCTTGGGCAAGACACTTAACCCACATTGCCTCAGAGTCTGCGTACACTGGGTGAGTGCATACTAGATTGTAAAGTGCTTTGAGTGCCTGGAAAGGAAGAAAAGCGCTATATAAATAGACCATTTACCATTTACGTGAATCGTCCCAACCCAAACTGATCAAATTACCAAGTTTCAGATCAAAATGATCACAAATCTCCAGTGTCTCACTGCAAAGGCCAGTGGCATTTTTAAACTCCATGTGACACCAGCATTGATTAGTCCACTCAAAACTGAGCGAACTATAAACACCTGCTGTCAAAACAATAACACTGCAGCTTTCCACGGAAAGCCTCTCCTTTCACCTTCTCCTCATGCTTTTCCAGAAGCTTGCTTTATTTGAAATTAGTTTGTTGGTGGAACTTAAGAAGTGAACCAAAAACATTAACATTGTTGCCCTCTTTCTCTACAATGAATAAAGAGCATTTTCTCATGGTTTAATTTTCTCTAAAACTGCCAGCACAAAAAAACTAACTTAATTCATGAGTGAAAATTCCCTAATATTAAAAAGAAAACCTTAAAGGTCTGAACCCAACACTGTATTTTTGACGACGATCTGCTTGTACGACCTCACTTCCATCCACTACTAGACAAAGCCCATTACAGACGCTGATTTCATATTCAATACGTGATAAACGCGCTTTGACTGCATCGATTCATTTCACGCCCTCCATCAGATAAGTCCTCCATTCTTCTTGACTGATGCTCTCTCCAATATTCCGACCTCAGCTGCAAGTTGGCGCGCTTGGGAATCGCAAAAACAAAACAAGGAAGGCGAGAGGAAAACAATTTAAAACTGCCTATCGATCCGGCGCTAGTGATTGTACATATATTCCGGCTTCCCAACGGGCCCATTCCGATGTCTTTTAAATGCGGGAGGGGAGAGAAAGAACGCTGGGAGGAGGCGATCCACTCAGCCAGTTGGGGGTAATGTCCCTTATATAGAAATCTATTGATCTCTTGCACAGCCACTGCCTTTGCCCTTCTCTCCGGAGTACGACAAAGTAACACAAACGCCCACGCGCACGGCAGCGGCGTGGTGGGGGGGACGGATCGTGACGGATACGGTTGCCAATAGCGCTGGACCGACCTGTTAGCTAATTGCAGGCAAAGACAATTATCCTTGCATTGTTTGGTAATGGAAAGGCATTACTCGGGTCTAATATACGCGGAGGGAGAGCGCGGGATTTGACCGTGCGCGTCTTGCGGGTTGTAATTTATCTGGAGGGAGGGCGAGAGGGTCAGGGGGAGATGCAGAGGAGAAGGTAAAACGCTGGTAGTGAGTAGAGGTAGGTGTAATGGAAGGATGAGTGTGTAATGTGGACTGTGCTGGGTTGTTGGGTTCGTCGAAAAGGGGTTTATGATTTTTAAAAAAGATCAATACTGCAAAATGTTTTTTTTTTTTAAGTGATGCTAATATAACTCAAAAAAGCTGGTAAACTAGGCAGCGGTGGAAGAGTAAAAGAGAGGGTGAAAGGAGGGACTGAGAGTGGAGAGGAGCAGTGTTATAGGTCCACTTCAATGAACAGTTGGTTTGTGACAAGAGAACGACCAATATGGGTTTTTCTTTGGCCTATGCAGATACAGATATTTACGGTCTTGACAGTATTTGTCAGGGCTGATTTTTTTTTTTCCCGATATTTGTTATTTAGTTTTTAAAAAAGCAAAGCTGGGATAATTTCAATCAAAACTAGTATTTTGTCTCATTGTTTAATGAATAAAACAGTTTTTGCTCATCACAGAACATTTTTAAAGAGCGATTCAAGTAAGTGCTTTTCGACACACAATGACAAAGTGTTTGTATCATCACACTGCATAGTGTTAGTTCATAACATAGACATATAATTAGTAGACGCACAATCAACAGCTCTGCGCTGCTGCTGCAACACGAACAGCACAAAGCCATATTTCTCCTGCAGATGTGATGAGGCAAAACAATTGAACTCAATGGCAGAAGTTGCACTTTTATGGATAAAACGAGCTTAAACAAGCGATTTCAACAAAACCATGAGCAAAACAGACTGATTTGTCTTATGAAGCTTTTTTAAACAACATTAGCGATGTGAGATTATATTTCTCAAACTACTATATTCATAGGCTGCAAATGCTACAAACTCTATCACTTGCCAATGCGACAGATGCTACTCCACAGATAACTGAAGCTACAACTTTTATTCTGCGTTATTTATGTAATTTGTCTGCTGTTCTCACTAGTAACATGTAAAAGAGACGTTTGGTGTCATTAGAGTCTTAAAAGATGCACAAGATCAGGAATCTCTTGTTGAAGGTGGTTAGCCTTCGTTATCGGTAGCTACGTTATCGGTAGCTTTGTACCAGCTGACACTCTCTGCATCTTTCATAACTTGTGTTTTTTGAGGGCTAATGCTAACGGCTATAGGAAAACAAACAGGAGAACGCTCCGGACTAGCTCCGATGCTAAATGTTCAATAGCATCGGAGTTGAACTGTGCGTCTACCAGTTATATGTCTATGGTTCATAATGAACTTCATTTTCCGGTGTGTTCAAGATGCCACTGCTGGTGGCTTACTACTCTGTACCCCAAAAATCCAACTGTGAGCGATCCATTATCAGAGGAAGTCAAACTACTGTATTTCTTCATATTTGGAGGGTTCAATCTAATCTCTGCTTCATAAAAGAGGCTGAATCTATAGAATCTGCATCAGAAAGTAGAAAAGTGCTGCTGCCTTCTCATCTGTAACACAGCTTTTGTTGGTTTAAAGATGAAAAAGACACTCATCCTCATTGTTTTAATCATGTAAACATTGTATTTTTATCCTAAAGACATTATTTCATTGCAGTGGCTCAGATTCTTTCACCAAAAAATTGTATTAGAAAAAGGACGTTTTCTCAAAAGTTTGCCGTCAAATGGTGAAATCTAATGGAAAGTTTTTTTTGTGGAGCTGTGAATATTGCTTGAAATTAGCAAAAAGGCCTGGCAAAGAAGGAGTGTCAAAGAAGAACATTAACTCTAGCACTGAAAGAGTTAACATTCCCAACATGCAACAGGACTTGTTCAATAACATCCATCAACAAAACATTAAAATAAACTGCACACAGCACCTTTGTCTTTCAACCTACACAACTACACTCCCCAAAAAAAACTCTTTCAGCCGTCTTATAAATACTCCAACACTAAAACCGCTCTCTTCCAGACAGTAAGCTTTGAATACCGACAACAGTGTTTGGAAACGAGACAATGCGGAAAATGTTATCATCCCGGCTCCCATTGTACGCGGTAATAAAACACGGGCGCGCGTATGGAGATGGGGGAACGCGGCGTACCATTATCTGCGAGCGAATGCCTCTGCTGGGGGATGAATTGCCTGTTGTACACGAGTATTTTGACAGGCGCTGGATAACGGCGGGTCCAAGGCAATCACATCTCTGACTTTGACAAATGACTGCGCTGTGCTCAAGTTGAAAATAACACACATCCACTTTAAGCTTTCTTGATTAAATTGCGGGCACGTCGCGTCTGACACGGCGCGGGGTTTCTTGTCTCGTGTGTGTGGACGGTGTACGAGAGTTATCAGCGACTGTGTTTAAGGAGGATCAGATGGAATCGTAGGGCAATGCGTTGATTATATATGTGGAAATTGGTGGATGTGCAACAGTATAAGAGTCAAAATACTAGGATGACAACACAATTATGTTTAAAATATGGTAAAAAACTTAAATGTCATATTGTGAAACCCCTACATTCAATGTTTAGTTAGATTGTGTGAAAAGTGTTACAACCAAAGTTTACGCTAGACTTTAAATTCCAGTCAATTAGGGGTACAATCGGTCAGATATTATTGCTGTATGCAAACAACAAGACATGAATGGCAGTACACGCTTTCGCCTGCCTTCCGGTCTCTGATTTAAAGCTAAAATTGGTCATTGTTAGTTAAGTGTCCTAAACTTTCACCTATCATAGCGATGAGACGTGCTTTGGTTCGCTCCCAACCAGATCCCAACCGTGATCCCCGGGTGTTTGAGGCAGCCCGAGACAATGCGCACGCTGAACCCAAGTGAAGCCAGCAGAACGAACAAATGTGGAATTATAATTAAATAGCCTGCAGTAAATTGTGAATTAACCTCATTTTACTTCGACTTATTTATTTTCGTCTATTATTTCCTGACCCGGGACGTCTATTTTTTCCAGTCAGCGGCACATTTTACCAGCAAAGGACCGGCAGGTGCCAGCGAACGTGATCTCTGGTTACAACTATTTGTTAAATCGTAAGGCTCCAACATGTTAGGAGGAACTTTAACACAGCCAGCCTCCCTAGGGACGGGTCTTAAAATGTACAAACAAAGTGTAGAAATAAAAACAGGGAAGCGCTGATGCAACTTTTTCATGTTACTCTATCGATTTGGATATGTTGGCATCAAAGCCATGACAGGTTGGACAACTCATTTCACAAGAAAGCAATTTAGGCCATATTATTTTCAAACATTTTACAAGAGTTATTTCAGTTTAGTCATTTTTAAGAAAAAAAGTTTTACTTTTAGGTTATAAATAGGGATGGGACGAGATCTCGTGCCGCGAGATCTCGCGAGATCAAACTGTCACGATACTGTGCGCACACGTACTGATCTGTCTCGTGAGATTTTTCCATGGTCATGAAATTAAGTTTCGTATCTTTGAGCAGCTGTAGTAAATATTCTCCTCCACACACAGACTTGTAGCAGACTTATTCTGACAGAAAACAGTCTAAACTCTGTCTCAGTTTTTATTTCGTAAAGATAGGACCAATATTGACAGAGATAATTAGTCCTAAACATTGTAAAAGTTAGCGCGAAAAATATATAATCGTCAAATATACGCGCGGACATCGCGGGAACAGCGCAGTGTTTTTCACACTTAAACATTGTTTAAAATAGATCCACAAAGAGATATTTTGGCCTCTGTCATGTAAAAAGTAGGAAAGTCTCTCCTCATCTGTGTGTGTCTGGTCCCTGCAGCAGCAGCGGCAGCGCTGTGAAGGAAGGGGAAGGGGGCGGAGCCTGAGCTACACACGGAGGGGTGGATCAATTTCAGTCAAAACACAGATCGTTCAAATTATAAAAATCCAAGGTGATACACATAATGAAAGGTAAAGCTAAACTAAAAGAATATAAACTAACAATAATAAATAATACAAATCAAATTTTTTAATTTGCCTTGTTTAAATTCTAAATTGAAACAATTAATGCAAATTATTTAAAAATCTTGTCTCGTCTCGATCTCGTGGACTCAATCTCGTGGCTCGTCTCGTCTCGTGAAAATTCTGTCTCGTCCCATCCCTAGTTATAAATGATGACATTAGAGGTGGGCAATATATCGAATTTTAGATAATATCGTGATTATTGTTTTGAAGATATCCAAAAATGTTATATCGTGTATATCGTTAATTGTAAAAAATGCTACAAAAATGAGCTGTTTAACAATGCAAATGAAGAAAGTTACATTGTAAACTTCTAGATCAGGGCTCCAGACTAACTTTTTTGGGGACCGTCCCGAAACTGTCCCGAACCCCAAACTGAACCGTCCCAAACAATATTTCTTCCGTCCCCATATAGTAAGTTAAAATAATGATTAAAAATATATATAGACCTATTAAATTATGTAGGCTATAGTAATTTGTATAATTCCACTTAATGTTGTCTCCATATATTATACAACACTTCTAAATTAGTAGCTAGACTTTTTCCCCATTTTAGTTTGACATTTCTGGGACAATTTTATAGCTTATACCTAATGAAAAGTCTTTGAATAAAATGTGTCACTATCTACTGAACTAACTAACTGGCTCTACAGTGTATAAAATGTGTTGTTTGTCCTTCACATCAGCCTAGAGAGAGTTTTCATTTGTGCCTTGTGCTTGTGTGACAGTGGCAGGTTAAAGCAGGAGGAATACAGCAGCAGCACATCAGCATAGCAGTGTTAGCACCATGGTTAGCAGCTTTTAGCTCTTAGACAAACTCAATGAGAACGAAAAGTCCACACGGCTCTGTCTTCTGTGTGGACACAGTGTGGTGTTGGGGTAAAAGAGCTATTAGCGCATTTAGCAACAAAGCTGATTGTCAAACGAGTCGCATGAAGCCGTTTGAGAGCTCGGAAAAAAGTTTTGATAGAAGCTATCGAAGCGTCAGGCTAGCGCTGCCGCGTGTGCTCGCGTGTAATGCCTTTTTTAAAAAACTCGAATGTGAACAAAATGAGATGAATCCTGGATAAACACTCCCGCGGGTCAGAAATGTTGAGCGCTGTAGTTTTGAGAACAAACACGCTCAACAACAACAACAACAACAACAGCAGCAGCAGCTCTAGCGGCATCCTCCGCTCTGCCGTGGAGGGAGGAAGAGGCGGAGGGAGGGAGAGAGAGAGACGCAGCAGGCTGGTGCAAGCGAGGCTCGCAGTGACTTAAAATAATAGAAATATTTGCACTGTAGTAGATATAAAGCTCATTTAATAGCGATGGCATTAATAAAGTGCATAATAGATGTGCAGAAGCTGCCAAGACTTCAATAAAAAAAAAATGACGGGAGGGGCTGTGTTCGTCCCAAGACTGTCCCGGTGGAAAGTTCTGATCGTCCCGGACTATATTTTTATCGTCCCCGGGACGACGGGACGGTGTTAGTCTCGAGCCCTGTTCTAGATAAAGGTAGAAATGGGATACTTTAGTCAGTTATTCACTCGTTTGAGACTTCGTTGACCAAATGTTGTATTAGTCTGACTTTTTATAAACGACAATCTGGTTTAGATGCAGTTTTTTTCTTTACAACTAAAAAAACCTGTGGTATTCTGAGTGTAGTTTGGGTCAGATACATTTAAAGACATGTTTGAACATTTCCTGTTGGTTTTACATAATATTGTCAGAATATTGTAATCGAAATATGCCAAAAAATTATCGAGATATCTACTTTTTTCAATATCGCCCAGCCCTAGATGACATCACAATAGGAAGTCGCGTAGCAACCATATTGTGTACCATATAGATACAGTCGGCCCTGCTGAGGGGGAAAGTCGTAGATGCTAAGCCGTGGTAAGCTAAACTTTTTTACCACTTTTAAGACATTTTCTGACAAATTAACAGTATTACTAGTGCAACTAATTAAACTCGAGTCACAGCTGTGTTTAAATGGAGGATGTTGATGTGGCGTAATGTCAGAAAAGTAAGCAAAGTTAAAGAAAGATGTTAAAACACGCCAGGTGGCGCTAGCATCACATTCGCATTTAACTCACAGCTACCGTTAGCATTGTTGAATATATTTACAGATTTGGAGAGTCGGTGTTTGTGTCTTTATTTGACACAATAGATTTCCTTAAGTCCACGTTTGCTTCTCCACTCTCAATGTTATGTTTCCCTCACATACTGTAGGTCCGCTGGTGTAACTATACACTCATTCTATAATGAAGCATGAGTGTAGGCCTGTACGCACTACAAGCAAAACCCCTATGCCAATTGTGTTTTTATGGCTCAAGTAAAAAAAAAACCTGCGACATTTGAAGAGTATTGGTCCAATTTATTACATGGTTGCCAGGCAACTACCTAGCGTGATGTCATCATTGATGAACAGGAAGTACATTTTTAGTGCTAAAAATGGCCAAACTGGAATGAAATTTGAAAAATGTTTAGTAAAACCTTAGATATATTGATCTTAACCACGTCTTTGTGAAATGAGCAGTTCAACCTGTCATAGGCACTTTAAGTTGAATAAGCCTGGTGTACATCATTGAGTGTATTTACTCAATGACTCTAAACATGCTAGGTCTGCCATGTGGCTAACTTAAACAAAACATGTTTCACATTCTATGGCCTCAGTCACCATGAAACATCCATTGCCAAGCTTTATAAAGCAAGTTTTACCAGCTACACCAATTAAAAAAAGCACATTTATAGGTATTATTAAAGTCTACCGCACATCGTTGTTACTTTCTTTGCACACTCCATTTCCCTGATGGAAGCTAGAGAGATGCTCAGGGAAGAGAAAGAAAGAGGAAGAGGAGGAGGAGGAAGGTGGATTGGGAGGCACTGAGGTATGAAGGAGAAATCAGGCCCCGTTATAAATAACCGTGATGAGGTGAGCTAGCATTGATCCGAGCTGCGGTGGAGAGGTGCTAGTGGTCGCTTTCGTACAAGGGCTTAATTGCCAGTTCTGTGCTTTGGGGATCCGGCTAACGGCTAAAATGCGGTCTGTCTGGAGTTAAGCTTGGGAATACACAAACGGGGGAAAGGAGGAAATCGGAAAAGGCAAACGGTTACGATGGGCGGACAGGGTGATGGAGAGGAGTGAGGTGTGCGTGTGGTACTAACGTGCTTCGCCGTCAGATTGTTGGAGGAAACGGTCCAGGATGAGACGAGCCATGAGAGCGGGAGACAGATCCACCTGGACAGAGAAAGAGAGAGGAAATATTGTGTTTGTTCAAAGTAAAATTAAGCAATTATGTGTGGTTTAGCTGGTTTAAGAAGGGTGTTTATTGTGTAGCCTACAGGTAATATTAAGCATAATGTCTACACACTCCAGCTGCAAAGGGGTGGGCTAGAATACATTTTTTTCAAGGAATAATAATCTTGACAAAAATACCTTCAACATTACTAATTTATAAAATACTATACACACTATGATCTCAAAGAAAGAAAAGACTTCCACTGACATAAACTCACAACTCATAACAGTGCCCAGCTCTAGTTTGTGGCATATTATACTTGATATACAATTATATGCGGTCGTAGGGCTGATGATTCCACAAACACAGTAAAGCTCTTCCAATACTGTCAAAACTAAGAGACATTAGCTGTTTCCCAAAGCCGAGGTGCCTTGCCTTGCCTTCAAAGCCAGTTCCTTCAACGTCAGTTCCTTTCAGTCCAAGTCAAGTGTCTTTTTTCAGCCCAAACTGACAAGTAACAGAGCAGACTTCAGAGGAACAAGACAAGGCTGAATCAAGTGAACATAATGAAGCAGCAGGACACACATGAGGGAGGGGCTCGTGTTCTGAGCAGGACTTAAAGATTTGATCAAGCCTTTTTAATTTGTTTTACGAAAGAAGTATTTTTTTTTCAAATAACATTTGCCTATTTTGCATATTAAGTACTGTTGAAAAACTATTTGTTTGTCCTTCTAAAATGATCATAGTGCATTATGGGTAAATTCCCCAGAGCAAGGCAGCGAAGGACACACCTATGTATCCTTGGTAAATGATCCACATGCTAACCAAACAGAGGACACTGCCTGTGGAGGACATAAACATTGGAACACGACTTGGATGACGCGGATGACTCGCCTCGCCCAGATCAGACCAAGGCAAAGCAAGGTGCCTAGGTTTTGGGAAACAGCCATAGTCCCATCAGTATGTCCTGGATTTTCCCAAGGTCTTTTAAGACACACATCCAGGAGGCATTGAGCGATGCCTGAGCCACCTCAGCTGACCGCTCTCCACTTGGAGGAGCAGCAGCTCTACTCCAAGTTCCTCCAATGTAATTGAGTTCCTTATCCAGTCACCTGCCAGAGTAAATTAATTTAAAACCTGTCTCCTCCATCTTGTTCTTTCAATAATGAACATATAGGTGAAGGTTGGAACATAGACTGGCTTGTAAATCAAAGGCTTTCTTTACCACAAAAGTCCAATAAAACAACCTCACCAATCCTCAAGTCAGTCGCACTCGTCACTAAGACCTCAAGGTTCTTGAACTCATTCACTTGGGATAAGAACTCTCCACCTAGAGACGTTTTCATTTTGAGACATTTCAATATTGCAGTATACCTAAATACTGCTTTTTGTCCTAGTCCTAGTAGAAACTTTAAAAATTCTAAAGGGAAAAGCCCAACACACAGATCCATGTCCATAAGTTTGCTAAAATAGGTTAAAAATGCTTTTGGGCGCTGCACATTTGACTTTTGCCCAAACCACAATGCTACATTTTGATTGGTCCTGTTCAAACCTGACTGTGGGAAGCTGGCCAGATGGATTCTCAAGAGTTTATTAAGTAAGGTTGGCTAAACCTCCAGATTAGATTGATTGAGAGAAACTTGCAACATGCAGTTGCAAGTCTTCATGGGTTTATTTTAGCCACCCAGTTATGCCATGACCCAATTAGCATACCATTCCCAAAATCCTAAACTTAATCAAATTAACAAAGCTAAGTAAATATTATAAAATAAAAACATTTGCAAGCATAGCCACCAATACAAACTGTTGTGTGTGGCAAAACTTGGGTCAGGGTTAAAATGCTAATGATAATGCCAAGTTTGAGACATTCTAATGATAAAAACACAATAACTTCACATAATCATCTTTAATTTGTATAAGCATATTTTATATTTTAACAAAAGTTAACATTAGCTTTGAGACACACTGAGCTTGCTAGCACGCCGCTCTGCCCTGACAAACGTTTCCCCATTCCCTTTTGCTACATTTGGCAACAGATTTAGCGAAACAAGCGAAGAAACGTATGTATAAAGAAGATGAACTGAGAAGAGGCAGCGCAGAGACGTGAAGAAAAGCCCGGAGCTGCTCGCTAACGCAAAACGCTATCTACCGCTAATGAAGACATAAACCCTGCGCTCCCTTAATTATTATAGACACGTTTGCCCTTTTTTTTTTTCTCCTTAAAGTAATATTCTTGTGCTGCGGGGACAGAGCTGTTGTTTAGACAGAAGAATGGGGCATCACGGAGAGAGATGAAAAGCGCTCTTCTCACTACAGGCTAACGGCAAACTCGCTTCTGTTCCCCCAATTATGCTAACAAGAGGAAAAATGATCCCAAGCAGGAATGTGTTGGTTCGTAATGAGCGGGCCACTGTCTGCGAGCGCTGTTTTAATCTGCTCTTTATGCAGACAGCTGTGCTTTAGGAGGGGGACGTGTTCAGATGGATTGGGTAATTACAGGTGTGTGAGAGAGAGAAAGAAGAGTGAAAAATGAATAAATTGTCTCGTATGAATTATGACTTGTTTGATTTATAGTTGTAGCTTGGCTTGAGGTCAACGGGCACGACAATTATGTGCGAGGTTACTTTTATTAGCCTAAGTGGTTGTAGCTTGTTTTAGTCCCTGTAGAGAAAAAATAATAGTTTGGCCCCAGTACAGTTGTGTTGTCTGGACGATGCGTGGGTAGGGTTGTAGAAAAAAGTCGATACCTCAACACTAATTAATACTAAAACAGGTATTGATACTTCTTTAAATCTCACAGAGAAAATCTGCAACAAAAAGTATGACAATGCCACATTTTGACCTCCAAATTGCCTTTAATTGTACTTTTAGTCGTTATCACTTGAAGCCCATCTCCGGAAATAACGTAGATATACAACGAAGTGTCAAAACGTAGATATATAGATATATAAGGACACCACATTGGTTGCCTGAGCGCGAGAAATGCGGCGACCATCTTGGCGCGGTCATCCGCTCTCCTCAGTACGATGTATTTGAATGGCGCTATACAAGTTCTGTGCGTTTTATCAGTCATAACTCTATGAAAACAAAACAGATTTTCATACAGATTTTTGGCTGCACACCTCACATGTGTAGCTATGATACAGGGCACATAATTTTCGCCAGTTTGATTATTTATTGTGGTCTTAAAAGCAAAAGAATGTTCTGATACAGGTATTAGGCATATGGTGGGTGTTTAAATCATAACACTATGATGGGTAAATGCATAGACATTAAATTAGTAGACGCGCAATCAGCATCTCTGCTCTGTTGCTACAACACGGACAGCGCGACGCCATATTCCTCCTGTAGAGGTGATGACGCAAATCAATTGAACTCAATGGCAAAAGATGCACTTTAATGGATAAAACGAGCTTAAACAAGCAATTTCAGCAAAACAGACTGATTTGTATCTTATGAAGCTTTTTTAAACAACTTTGGCGATGTGAAATTATATTTCTCAAACTACTATATTCTTAGACTGGAAATGCTCCATCACTCACCGATGTGACAGACGCGCCTCCACAGATAAGTGAAACTATTACTTTGTTTGGTGTTATTTATGTAATTTGTCTACTTTTCTCACTAGTAACATGTAAAAGAGACGTTTGGTGATCACTAGAGCCTTAAAAGATGCATAAGTTCGCTAGACGTTAGCAGTTTTATACACAATTTTTATCAAAAAATAATATACTAAAAGGTTTGTAAACTCAACAATAATTTGTAACAAGGCTCTGACCTTTGCTAAATGTGGTCAGTAGGTTTGTACAGCTGACACTCTCTGGATCTGTCATAACTTGCGTTTTTTGCGGGCTAGTGCTAACGGCTATAGGAAAATAAACAGTAGAACGCTCCAGACTAGCTTAAATCTTACCGGACTAGCTCAGATGCTAAGTGTTCGATAGCATCAGAGTCGGACTGCGCGTCTACTAATTATATGTCTATGGGTAAATGCATCAAGATTATGATAAAAACGGCTTAGAATATAATTACGTTTTTTCTTTCTTTAATAAAACTTTGATGAAGACATCACATTAAATAAGTGATAAAATAGGCTGTTAGATCAGTGATGTCCTGTTCAGATCAGACATTTGTATTTTTACTTTATGGAGAAAAACATGCCTAAAATTAGTCAGCTTTTTTTCTGATGTCCCAAACCCAAATTGAGTTCAAATCTAACCCTTCTCTTAGTCTGGAGCCTAAAGTGAAACTAAACTAGTTCAGCACTAGTGCCTCACCTCTCTTGTGTAAATACTCAACCAAATCAAAAGCAAAACATGATTGTTTTTCTTCCTTTGTGCCTCTGCTCAATTTCATTTCAATCCAGCTACTTGGTATGGCAGAACCACAATCAGTTGCCAAAAACTAGGAAGTACAATCAGCCAATAAGCAAAAAGAGAGCTTCTCAGGAGGGCTTTTGTCAAGTCAAGACTGCGAGTGCGGGATTTCCACCAGGAGGCAGCTGAGAGAGCCAACACATGCCACTTTAAAAAGGAAAGAAAAGACTTTTAACTTACAGGAAAATTGCAACAATTTACAAATCTAGTGTCTCTATTTTTAGAGTTTTGAATATTGCACCAGCAAAGTTATTTTTGTCCATTCTAACTTTCAAATGAATGATCAAACACACATTAACTGCTACCTCAGGATTGGACAGACAAAAAAAGCCAAATCAAATGCCAACGCCGAGAATAGCACAGACAACATTCCGGCTTCCCTGTCCACGTGGGGCCCGCACACTTCATTAGCACGTCGGGATAATGAGCTCCGGAGCAGATCCAGGGAGCGCACACAGGGTTGACACATGAAAAATGGCGACATTACCAGCGCGGGGCCGGCCTGAATAAGGACCACCTGATTAGTTCAGGTACTTGCATCATCCTAATTTTCATATTAATCATGAGTCCATCCGCAGTCACATCTCAGCACTTGGCGGCGGCTAACGTGTGGCTAAGGCTCACAGAGGTGGAAACGGGGAAGTGTTCAAATAATTATTGCTTAGAAACTTGTTATTAGGCCTGTGGGACACTCTGCTGTCTATAGAAAGAATTATACAGTACACATAATTCAGGATTATGATAGATCTGGTGTAATTATTCAGGGAGCAAAATGAGCAATAAAGTGTGACTGGTGCAGTCAGTTAAAGCAGAGTTTTAGTCGATCATGACGCCATCAACAAGGTAAGGGCTCACAGGCTTTTTCAGACATGGAATTGCTTAGTGATAAATGCAAATATCCCACAGAATCTACAATAGCGCACTCCACAACAAAAATCTGAGGTTCAAACTATGACTAAATTTAGAGCAGGTGACAAATTCTGCAGTATAGATCATAAAACACTGTGGTATCAGAATAATAGTCAGGGCCATTTTTGGACAAATCCCAACACATGATTCTCACCTGACTTTGAGAACTTCTGGTCTAAACCATTAGAATTGATCATGAATTACTCATAAATCTTGAAATGATTTTAGGAGGTCCAGAACACACTGAAAAGGTTCTAAACCAGTGGTCACTAACTTTTTTCAGCTTGAAAGAGACTTAGCACAGAAGGAAAATCTACCTATAGATACTTTTATTTAATTAGCAAGTTTTGATTTTCAAACTAGTCTATAGTCCACTCAAACAATGTTGGACTATATAGACTTACTATAATATTATGGTAATATTTCATCAAAATGTAAATCATAGCCTTAACCTGCTAAAATGTAACAGTATATTTAAAAAATAATAATAATTTGTCGCAAAAAAAAACAAAAAAACGTTATCACTTCACTTGTAGCGCTTTAAACTAGTGTATTATGAGTGATGGATGATTATCATGGCAATAGGGAGGGGCTTGAGAAAGTCAGCTTTCCTTTGACTCGCATCAACAACAAACTGCTGTAGGTTGGACAACACCGCGTCAGCAGATTCTTTGGCACTACCTGTGCGAGACTCCTGCTCCTCTCCTTCTTTTGTGTTCTGTCAGCTTGCGCTGCACTGAAACTGTGCACTCCTGTGAGCCAACAGTGGAGAATTCCTGCAGCTGCATCTTAAATTTGCGCTTGTAGATGGCGCTGGAGCGTGTAGTTCAAGCATGTAGCTTGCGGCTGAAGTTCGGATAAACAGGCAGGGTTTTGATCAACTTCCACTGCCTCGGATATCGACCAGTCGATTGCGATCGACATGTTGGTGACCCCTATTTCAAATAAACTATTTAAATGCAGAAATGATCAATAGATATCTCAAGTTTGTTTGATCTTGATGATAAGTCAAGCGCATTAAGATCGACTGGTCCATCAGCCAATCAAAATGTAGTAATTATACATGTATGGTAGTAGTTTTTTTTTTTTTTTCTGGAATGTTTGATCATTTAAGAGAACAACCAGTCAACTGCACATTAATTTTAACGAAGTAAATGGTCATTGGTAATATAATGACAATTTATGTGAACTTATTTACAGTGGTTGCTGGGGAGGAATTGTAGCATTCATGTTAACTGTTCTTTATGTTTTACTGAAAAACACCAATCGAACATTCACACTTTAATGCTCACACTATGTCCATACAAAAAAAACAAGTGTCTTGCCTCAGAAGAACACATTGATTATAGTTCTTGGTCAAATATTCATTCAGAAAACGAGCAAGATCCAACAATCAAGGCAACACTGCAGTTACTTTAAAATGCTGCCAAATGTCCGTTTTTCTATCATACATCCCCTTTAAGATTAGTCTCAGAAGTGAGCGGAGGTGCAGAGTAACCTCACGCAGACTCTCCATCACGGCTAATCATTCCTTCAGCTCCAGATAAAGTGTCTCATAAAGAGATGAAACTACATCAATTAGAGCTGGGGAGACGGCGAGCGTGCGGTTTTAAATGTTAAGTAGCGTATTAAAACACAGTTAAACGCTTCATAGACAGTTATCGCACAGCCCAGTATAATCCCCGCACTGGAAAAATCATGTGTCAATTAAATGAATGTATAACGGCAGTTAGCGATTGAGGTGAGGCTGGGGTATGGGAACTATGCGGGATCGAGATGGGGAAATGTCTTCAAAGGTTATGTAGGTTATTTGAATTAAAAGTCTCATTTTGAAGGGTAAAACAATTCTAATGAGTCGAGTGCCTTGGGTTGCCACAACTTTAACAGTTCCAATGATTTTATTGATAAAATTATAGTCCATTGTGGCTTATATACTTATTTTTTTTCTTTCTTCTAAATAATTTCTTTTGGTTTGTGTGACTCGGCTGCATTCACAAAATAAATCGAACTGGACTTGGCTCAATTGAGAACCAAAGTTGCGACATTGTCTCTTTCTCTAAACTGGCTCGGTTCACGTTCACAATACACTTTTACCAATGGAACCAGCGTAGTGCTGGACAGAAACACGTTACGCAAACAGCAAAGAAGACACCCGGCTTCTCTGCTACATCAGTGGCTACGGCTATAACTAAAACAGAGTAAAGATGGAAATGTGACAAAAAGTTCATCTGTTTGAGTAAATCTGGCTCTGAAAGGTCTGTCATCTGCTCATTTAGCTGTAGGACTAAATATTGGCCATTCCCCCACAGTAATGTGAGCTGTAGTGTTACTTTCTGTTGTTTGGTTCCATCTAAGATTTATAACTTTGTAACTTTTTATATATAATATATGAGATAACTGTGACTGGTCATATAGGGCTGGGCAATAAATCGAAATATCGAGAGATTGAATTGAATTGTCAATTATTTGGTTTTATGATTTGAATCCAAACCATCCTTTGTTAAAATTTGCCATTTGAAGCAAATGTCAAACATTGAGGGAGAATATTGATATATAAATATATACGTATATAGTAAACAAGACATTTTAATTTTTTCTCTACAAAAAGCAATTTTTTTGTTTGTTTTTGAAAAGGTTAAACAAAATCAAATCGATCAAAATGATCACCCAGGCCAGGGGTCTGCAACCTGTGGCTCATCAGTGTGACTGAGAATGAGGAAGTAGACTAGAACAAGTTAAAGAACATTCTTTGCTACTTTATTTCATTCACAGTTTGTGTTTATTTTAAATTAGCAGTTGTTTAGTGTATGTATACGGGTGATTTAATCATTTCTAAATCTAATACAGCCGTAACTGGAGTTCATCGGTTTCTCTCTTTCAAAAAAGCACAGATGCATTACTTACAGAAAAGTGCCTCACCATGCTTTTTTTTATGAATTCACACAATATTGTATTTTGTAATACATTGTGTTAGTCCACTTAAATGTCTAAACGTTTTTATCAATTTTATCATTTTAGATATATTTTTTACTAAATAGTTGTGGCTCTTTCCGACTTTGAATTGGTTTGAATTGAGCAAATGTGGCTCCTTTGCTGTCCGGTCATGTGATCATAACTGAAACAGCCACTGCCCTTCTCTTACTTTCATGTGTTTTTGAACAATATTGATCTCACATACAGATGTTTGTTATATTCTAAGCGTGGATCATGTCACTGTTCACTTCCTGATTTTGTTCTGCTCTCTGCCTGTTCACAACACAAACGAACTACTCCAGTCAACCGAGCCGAGACCGACCTCTCCAACCGGACCAGATACTTTCATTTTGGACCGGATCAGAGTAGTGAAGTGTATTGTGAATGCACACCTATAATCCGGAGTGATACATACAGTATAGTCTTTAGTCGCTGGTTCAGAATGTCACAATTTTCATCCATGTTTAAAGCCATTTTTTAAAAAAGAAATTGAAAGGGTAAAAAGTGTATGCACTAAGAAGAAACTTCAACACAAATTATTTATATTTACAATGTTGAAACCTATACATATAAAAAACACAAGAGCCAAAACAGAGACTAAACCTAATGGAAAAGTTTAAAATGTGAACTAGTGGTACTGATACTTACTGATACTGATCTGCTATTAACTGACAGCTAAACCAACACGTTTCTAACTATGTAATTAAGATAAAGATCATGTTTAAAATTGAAATAGGTAAATTTCTCCATTAAGCGGTGAATGTCGACAGGTGGTGAGTGTGATGAAAGAGAGCTTAACCTGTGCTCACCTGTTACAAAGCTACAATCAGCCAAACTGTTTTTACATCTGTGCAGAGCAGAGACGTAATTACGCTCAATAATTGATAATGGACCGGGCCGTTTGACCGTTTGACCAATTTTGATAATGGCTAACAGGCAAGTCAAGGTGCTTCAAGTTCTATTTTTAGCACCGATTGTGAGGAAGAACTGGGGCATTTTGGGGTTTTATTATTATTTTTTTCTTTCTTGTATTGTTCAATCACACTTTTACATGAATTAAGGCCAGACAATGCAGGCAAAACATATTTCTATCTTCTGTTTTTTGGTCAGTTTGTTTTCTCAGTCTAGTGGCTTTCGTGTGGACACAATTGCCCCAATCTGATCTTAGCAGTGTTTTACAATTTACTTTATATACCGAGACTCACTATGTGCTCAGAGCTTCTGTTATAGTTCACTCACACTTTATAACTTTTTCTTATGAAAGCCCAGTTCAGAAGCTGCTTATCGCTTACCTCTGTCAGTCTGAGACCGGAAGACGTTAGTGCATAACCCAGACCTGGGCAAACTTTAAGAGACAAAAGCTTGGGCTACGACAATAAACTTCACAATGTTATTAAGTCCAAGTCATAAAAAGCGATTTTTCAAAACGTAATTTGGATCTTGAAACATTGTTATAAATATAAAAACCTATTGTGTTTTTATGCAAACATTTGACCCATCAAGTCCTGATAATATTTAGGGTAAAACTACAATTTTATTTTAATACTTCCAAGTTTAATCTATAAAATGGCTTCTTTTATGGCTTCAACTTCTGCTCAGAAAAAATCTCAAATGTTTCAAACTTATTATAGTGGAGCAAACCTTTTATTTGTAATGGATTCTATACTCTGTCAAAGAATGTGTTTGCAGTAACGGGAATTGTTTTACCAATGACGCAGTCCAGCCCTCCACCACTGTTCATGCATATGGCCCTTCAGTAAAAATAATTGCCCACCCTGGCATATCCCCAATTTTTGTATTTTTGGTTTGTTGTTTTCATTAACTTCTTCAGAGTAAAGCAACACATACAATGAGCTTTTTAAAAAACTAGTTACTTATTTTCTTTTCTTTTCTTTTCTTGACACATTTTATAAAGTGCACCATACACCAAGGTCTTTTGAGGGGCATCTGGCTGCAGACCTCCATGAGGAGGACCCTCACGTGACTTACCTCCATCCAGAGGATCCTAAAGCCCGGATGTTCACCCCATATTATGTTTACGACACCATGGTACAGTAAGTGGCGCTATGTGCTTTAAACATTATTAGCAACCTGCCAATAACGTTGAAGAAATCAAGAGGAGCCCAGGTGATTTGTCGGTGTGCGTAAACAAACCATAGCTGTTATACTTCATGTGACAAACACGGTACAAGACACCGAAGGGACACATGAGTGGATCGGTGGCTGAGTAGGTAGTGCGATGGTCCTCCAATACAAAGTTCTCAGGTTCAATTCCCAAACCCCTTCAAGTCTACAATGAGAAAGTGCTATAGGGCAAGTGAACTGGTTGCCATGGTAATGGTAAATTTTCATATTTTTAACCTTAACCTTTACCCCAAACTTTTTTCCTAACCTTACCCATTACCCTTTCCTAAACGTACCCGTTCTCCTAAATCAGCGTCTCTCCGGCCTGACAATTAGCATTTACCAAGACCGCCCCAAGGCCTGTTATTACAATGTTATGTTGTGCAAATAAAAACTTTTTGAGTCTTTATTGTTAGTTCATCACATTCATGTTACGTGAAAGTTATTGGTTGTCATAAAAACTATACTTGATCCAGCAAAAGGGATAAAGTCTTGTCTGGCTGCAGTTTCAAGCATCTCAAAATGAGCTTTGTTTTGCTTTACGGTTCTCTCGTGGAGGAGCCTCCTGATGGAGGTCTGCAGCCAGACCCTCATGGCTATTTTTGATTCACGCTTGGACCACCAGCCCATCCCTATTCAGAAAACATTATACATTTAAAATACTCAAACAATAAGCTTGAGCATGTGTTAAATTTTGAATGGAATTGTGATTGTACTTTATCAACTTGTATGGTGATTTATTCTTTGAAAAAAATGTATATAAATAAATTTGCCTTGCCTTGCCTTATATATGGCTATTGGAATCAAATCTATGTTTTTACTGCTGTTAATGAATGGCCCCCCTGAACCCTTGTGTACATTACCACATTACCTCATTTGGCCATCTCCAGCAGCACGGGGTCACTGGGGCGCGCCTGGGCTTCACTCTCGTAACCTACAACAAAACATAATGAACAGGCGTGAACAAAGCACCGGGGCGAGCACAGGCTTGTAACGTCCCCTGTGACTTCGGCCCCTGGTGCATATGGCAGGCTGCGAGGGGACCGGCGGAGCGGTGACGGGCTGCGTGTCGTGGGCCGGCTGAGGAGGGACTCGGATTTCTTCCAGTCCCATACGAGAGCGTGAGTGATAGTTAACCCGAAACAGCTCTTCCCTGCTCAGTGTCCAAGTCCAAGTGCACCCCCCTGGTTTAGAAGGAAGTCCCGTCATGTGAGGAATGGTTGTTCTAGTGTTGTGTGATAAAGAAATAAAGTGCATTTGTGGGATGTAAAAGAGGACTTGTTCCCTAAACTTTAGGCCCTAAAGCATGACTTCATTTAGTTTGGTTAAAAAGGAGTTATGCACTAACATCTTCTTCGGTCTCAGATTGACATATGTCACTACATCTGGTGGCGTAGTTGCCGTAGTGACACAGTTGTTAACTCTAAATACGATGGACATCAGACGAGGAATTTTGGGCTAGTCCTAAAGCAATACTTAAAAAAAAAAGCGTTCTCTTTTGTCATCAGCTGTAACAGTAGAAAAAGTGCCCAGGCTCACAAGCATAGCGAGTCTCGAAATGTACACGGAGCGTCTGTTCGCGTAAATTAGCTCACTTTTACAACTTTTCCTTATGAAAACCCGGTTCAGAAGCTGCACTTTTCCTGCTGTTACAGCGGACAAAGGACACCTTTTTTTTTTTTTTTTTAAATAGAGGATGGCTTCCGGACTAGGCATGGGACGATATTAAAATTTGCACTCACGATTATTGTGACCAAAATAATCACGATTAACGATATTATCACGATAATTTACTAAAAATGCGCAGTAACAATGCACAGATTCAAAATCACTGAAATATTTATTAGCACACAATATGTTTGTATTTGAACAACTACTTATTGTATTTTGGTCTAAGTACAATCAATAAAGATTCAAAGTGAACAAATGTTTACAATTTTGAGCCAAAATCTACTTACTTTGTCTCAGAGTCATTAATTAACTTTAACACATGAACCTTTTCTTTGTTTAACCATAACACAGCTTTTACTGAGTTCACAGCAGTCATTTTAGATGCTCTTATGAAGACACGGCGCGCGCCTGCTGCTTTTATTGCGATTAATTGCGATTACGATTATCACGATTATGAAAACGCCACGATTATTTAATTGCGCCCTTAATTATCGCGATTAGCGATAATATCGTATATCGTCCCATCCCTATTCCGGACTAGCTCAAAACCTCTGCGTCTGATGTCCATGGCATTTGCAGCCTCCAGCGCACACCTGATGCAAAAGAACAAAGGATTTATGTGTACAACGAGGTATGTAGCTTTAGCCTAGCTAGCATACATACTGGTAGACTCTTCATAGGAGATGGACTTTCAGTGAACAACTGACAAACTATTGTCAAACCTTATTAACACCGAGACAAGAAAGTCAGGATATCAACTGTGTCACTATGGCAACTATGCCACCGGATTCAGCGACCAATGTCAATCAGAGACCGGAAGATGTGCAGAACCCCTATGAAGCATCCAGTAGTGGAGGCATAATGTAGCAAAAATTTTGGGGCTATTTTATTTTTTTTTTTCACTAAATAAGAGAGTTACATCTTTCTTTTTTCGCTAGCATTTCCAGGAGCTTGGTAGTGTGTTTTTATAGACAAAAAGGAAACCCTGTGAGAAAAAGTGGGAGGGTCTAGAGATGGCCCTGTACCTCTGACTGTGGCATTCACTATGTGCACATGTTGCATCAAGGCACCAAAGCTTTGCGTCGTTTTTCAACAAGTCATAAATAGTGAGGAAAATGATAAGATTGTCTAAAAAGTGATGTTATTAGCATGAGAAAAGTGTTGTACAAACTGTTAACTCATTTGCTTTTTGTATCACAAAAAAAAAAACTACAGTTACATGTTCAGCGCTCAGGGATGATTCATTTCTTTAAAAAAACTAAATAAATAAAACAAATAATCCTAATCATCCCAAACTTCAAGTCCAATTACTAACTAAATATGTATAATTCTATAAAACACAGAATACTGTACCTTTTGTAGTAGCTTTCCACAACATCTGGTGCGTGGTGTCTGGAGATTGTCCTTTTGATTCGCTTCTGATAAAACATGACAAAAAACATGTCAATACTGGAATTCATTGACAACATTTTAACGTAACGCTCTATATGGATTCAGTTAATGGTTCAAAGAGAAGAGTAAAATATAACTAAACAATGGCAACACTAATAAAACATGTCACTCCATTTCCATGCACAATGAACACTGGCTCAGACCATTACTATAGTTGTGTTGTACATTCTGGTGCATGTGAATGTGGTTGAGGCCGATGGCATAGGCTGGCCTCTGTGGCTGCACTTGTGGCTCATCATTTCGTGTGAAGAATAAAAGTGTAGTGTAGTACGAGGATTTGTCGAGCCTATAAAGCACATTACAAAGACAAGGCTTGATCTTTACTATAAATAATTAGACCATCTCTGCAGGACTGACTCAGCAAAGGTCTGCATTTAAATTATGTTGAAAATGAAAGTTCAGTTTAGCTGAGATTCTGATTGTGCCTTTAATTTATTGTAATTAAAGTCTAAACTCTGTCCCAGTTTTTATTTTGTAGTGATACGACCAATATTAGCGCAGATAATTAGTTCTAAACATTTTAAAAGTTGATCGTGAGAAAATCTAGTGACCTGTCACGCACGTTCACAAACACCACAGTCCAGCGCTCTTTTTCATATTTAATCATTGTTAAATAGTATAGTAATAGCTAGAGTTACACAGAGAGATCAGAGAAGCACATTAGATTAATTATTTATTTAATTATTAAGAATAAAGTATAGGCTTGTTAAATAGACTAGAGTTGCATCATCATATATCCAAAGCACTAAGCATAATGGAGCTCAACAGTGACCGCTCACTTGCTGGTTCCAAAATCTCGGACCCCATGTTAAATTGCCATAGGGGACTAGATAAAAAATATATTAAAAGCTTGGAAACGTCCTCGGGTCTAAGCGGCCATGTGGTGAGTCAGGAGCATAAGACCTTTTGTTTAAAACCTGTTTTTTCAGCTTTATAAACTATGAAGTTATTATGACATTTTTGATGAATTTTAAGTTATAGTTGTGCTTTTTAGACTGAAAACAACCGCGCTGTGGATCTGAGTTAGCACATAGCTGGTTAGCCCACGATATGTCTTTAAACTCTTAATATTTGAATTTTTCGAAAAGCCTATGGCACTTTAACATGGGGCAAAACTCTTCCGGAACCAGGGCGGTCTTCCACTGTGCAGCTCCATATAGAGCTCCTGCACTACGTGACTAAATTTGCTGCGGCCGCCATTACGGCATTGACGCTACCATTGAATCTAATGGTGAAGAAGCCTAAAATTTTGCTTTTGTGATTTATCTCAAAGTTTGACTTTTGCTCCAGACTACACATTATTTTGTAGGTTGTTTTTTTTTTTGTTTTTTATTTTTTACAAAAGACTGGTTTTCAATAAAACCAACCACCAAATAATTGGTGATTCTGTTCGGTACGATTCGATTCGATCTCTCGATTTTTTGATTAATGGCCAGCCCTAAAATAAAAAAAATGTCATTAATGTTTTGCAAAACTATGTCTTTCAAACCATGCGCATTTAAATATAGAGAAATATTACGTTTTTTGAATTCAGTCTAATTTAAAACAAATGTTTTTGTCACATTAGCATTTTTTTTTTTTTTTAGGAACATTTAATTTTATTAAATTGGTCACAAACTTGCGGAAAAGTGACATATTTCATAATCGCTAAATCATGATATTTTAGCTCGCAATAATTGTAACACTAAAATTTGATATCGTGACATCCCTAATCCCAAGCATATCTGTATTGTTTTTTTCTACTTTTCTGTCATCTCGAAAAACACCGCCAAATTATTAACAACCGACATAGGAGAAACAATCATAACACACACACAACACCAAGTATTAAAGACAACGCCACTTACAGTTCTATCATATCTACATTATCTGTACCCGCTCACAGCTGCTACGCCAAGAAGAAAATCATGACAAAAACCGCCACCAACACACAAGAGAAGGTCAGCCAACAACTACACTCCTTCACAATCCATACCACCAAATAAAACGACTATCGGTCAGTCTACTACAAACGTCGTTACGGAGTAAAATAAAGGACACTCAACCCGAAGGCAAGCAGTGTAAAGGACAAACAAAGCCAAACTCACCATGAATTGATGACCTATTGTAAACATGACACCCCTCCGCTAACCCTATATAGGCACAAAAAATAATAAATAAACACACTCCCACAACCGGCGATATGTATCAATTTCCTCTTTCGCATTGTTAACCCAATACACGACAACATCAAACAATGTGACCCTTACTCACCAGCAGAAAAACGTTACACCCTGACCTTCGCCCTGCGTGACATTTCCATTCAGTACGACACCATTACCACTCTACCAGGAGCCCAACACGAAATAACCGAGCAGACAGACGATGGCATAAGGAACAGCTTCACAANGTTATGTCACAGTTGTCCAGAGATTGTATGCATCATTGCTCATGTTGGCAGGACAAGTGCCTGCCATATGAATCCATATGAAAGATCACTCTAGTGACAAGCTTTTAAACATGAATGGATTTAAAACATGTTCTGAAGAGGTGAAAAACGTTGACCCGCAGCACTGACACTGTAATGTGACTTTTGACTTATTTATTACGTGTAAAGCTGACTTGTATCAGCTTTTTGCCATTTTAGAATGTTGCTATTTCATCAAAAATCTGCCCACATTTAATTCGCAAATGTTTAAGTAATTCTGAATTGTTTAACTGTCTGAATCTCCAAAGCAAAAAATGCTCTGCTCCACCTTGTGATGTCACTAAGTGCTCTTTTAGCCTCAACTAATTTGATACACGATAATAAGAACCTTAAAGTGCATTTGACAAGTTAGACCTTATTTTCAGTAAAACACAGTGAATTGATTATTTTTAAAATTTCAAATTTTAACTTGTATTTTGCCCAGCAACATGACATATGTAGAGGCAAACCCACAGCCATTACCATAGCCAGTACGATCACATAAGTCCTGTGCTTAGGTCTTTGCACTGGCTTCCAGTGGCTCAGAGAATAGACTTTAAAACAGCTCTGCTTGTGTTTAAGTCTCTCCATGGACTAGCTCCAAAGTACATCTCTGACATGTTAGTGCGTTATGAACCATCTCGCACTCTGAGGACCTCAGGGACCGGCCTCCTGCTGGTGCCCAGAGTCAGGACTAAACATGGGGAATCAGCGTTCAGTTTTATGCAGCTAAGATCTGGAACAGTCTTCCAGATAAATGTAAGACAGGCCTCCACTGTGACAATGTTTAAATCTAGGCTCAAAACATTTCTTTTTATCTGTGCATATGACTGAAATGTTTGTCTGCACTCTTTTCTTCTTTTAAAGTAAATTTTATGCTGATTATTTATATATTTTTAATCATGTTGTATTGTAATTATTGATGTATATTTCCTGCCTTGTAAAGCACTTTGAATTGCTTTGTGTATGAATTGTGCTATACAAATAAATTTGCCTTGTCTTGCCTTACCAAGCAAACACATTGTAAATGTGGGCCAAACCCCACATAAATGCCACAGATGCAATGATTTGACAACAAAAATATTTTGTAACACTTAAACTGTGTTAAATGATTATTTAAACTATAAAATAAACTGTGTCACTTGTGTGTAAATTGGTGCTTTTTGACCAGACATCAGGAAGGATCTGTTTCAGAACTCAGATTACTTGCTGTCATTTTTAACTTTAATTTGTCAATTTCTTCATAATTGGCAACTTAACTGTTGTAAAACTATGATAAATATTAACACAAGGAGTATCCCACCAAACCAATGAAAAACAAAACAAAAAAGTGACAATCTGTCATATAGGCTTTCAGTTGCACTCTTTTTGTTTTATATTTTCTTTTTGCTAGGTGTTCTAATAAAAAGCAATGCAATAGCTGTAGCTTCAAAGTTTCAAATTCAAGGCTGAATGTATTCAGGCGACTCTAGAGAAGGTGTGGAGATTAAAACACAGTGGAGCACTTACTGAATTTCACCTAATGGCATCACAAGGGGTAACGGACTGTCAGAGTCTGAGAAAAATACAGGCTGGATTTGTGAATAAAATGTTGTGGATGAAGGGAAACAGCTTCAAGTAAGTTTTTAATATGAAATAACAATAAAAGTGCCCCTTATCTGATTTGAAGTTGTTCTTATATCTTCTAATATCTGTATATTTACTACATCTGGAGTTGTTTTTTTGTATTAGGCCTACTCTTCACCAACACCTCAAAGCTCACAGCGCCTGATTGGCCTTTGACTCGCCTGATCTTTGCCATGGCATAAGTCTATTATTATTATTATGAACAGAAGGGAGATTATGTCTTAATCCACTCTTATTTCTATTCAAAGAGTTTTGTTTATGCTGTCTCTTTAACAGACTGCAGAACCCTGAGTCGTTCAGGCAGATATTTCCAGTGACAGTGCTGTAACCTGGACAGCTCTATCTCCCATGATGCACTGAGGCTGATGGAGGTGGCTGTTGGTGCTGTTCCATTAACACTCTAATGTGCGAGAAGACTTATTTTTGAAGTGGGTCATTTGCTGAACTGGAATACTTTGTACTCTTGTTTAGATTCGGGTCTTTAAAGAGCCTTTGTTATACTATTTACCGTGAGTCTTTATTCATGTATCAAAAACTAAGCTAGAGTTGTATTGATAACTGTTTGAGTGATCTTTATTTTTAGGTTGTCTACATGCAAAGCTTTAGATCAAAGGTGGGCAGTTATTTTTCTTCCGAGAGCCATATTCGAATCTAGAGAAGTGACAAAGGGCCAGACCACAATTATATGAGAATTGTTATGGTTACAAGCACATTTTGTATAAAAAAGTAGGCTACATATCTATTACAGGTATTATTGTACTTATTAATCACAGGTGCTAAAATGTCTTGAAATCTGGATTTTAATCTTTATTTTTTTGTGGTTGAGTTGGTTTTAGTTGATGGACTTAGATGAAAACTAGATTCAAGCTAAAATATCTCGGAAACAGTCAGAAATGTCTTCAAACAAGAGATATTAACAATTTTAATTGAATATGGCTAAAATAACTACAATTAAGATGAGTATTCTGAATTCTAGTAGTTTTAACCTTGACTAGATAACATAGATAATAAGACTTTGCAGGTTAATAGTAATGGTTACGCTTAAAAACATGTCGGGGGCCTGATTAAAACAAGTGGAGGACCGCATCTGGCCCCCGGGCCGCAGTTTGCCCAGGTCAGCTTTAAATGCTAAATCTGTTTCACCTTATGATGTCATTATGTGGTATCTTTAAAACATAGCTTAGCTTAGCTTTGTTCAATACTAAAACAACATGATTGAAAAATGAAGATTGAAAAAAAAAAAATGATTGAAATAATTGTGGTAAAGGTTTGTGAAGTTTAAAAACACAGTAGAGCACTTTCTTGTGACATCACTAGGTAGAACAGAGTGTTTTCAGTTTAAGAGCAGAGGACAGACTTAAAAAAAAGCATTGATTGGTGTGTTAAATGTGTGTAAATGAAACAAATCCCAGCGCTAAAATTGTTTTGATGAGGAAACACAGAACAAGGACAACAACACAAGTCCTTTAAATCTGGTTCTATAGAGAGTCTCAAATGCAAGAAAAATAATGAATTAGGTCATACAAATGATATAACCACTCAACACTACACAACGCTATTGCCAAATGTCATAGTGGCAGTGATAATCCATTGGAATGTGTGCGATAACCTTTCCTACACACATGAGATGTGCACAGTGGGATTAACAAAGCGATGCCCCCCGCTGATCCCACGCCGCGCACAAGACACATCTTAATTGCTAATGTGCCGCTGGTTAAAATATTGACAAACATACAGTCATTATCGCATTGAACTGAAGACATAGAAAGTAGCGCCTCGGTTTTGATTCGCATTGTGTAAACAGTTCATGTACTTTCAAAGTCTTGGCACAACATTATGTGTTTTTTGTATAGCATGAAAAGTGATTCAAAGTAACAATACAAACAAATACAGACACAATTATTCTATTGCATACTTTGAAAAAGAGAGCAGATAAAATCATTTTAGTCATGTTTACCTAACTGATGTGCATTATAGAATCGATTGTAAATAAGTTGGCCGATTAAAATAAAGATGTCTGGAGGTTACATCCTAAACTTATCATACTTATCTCCATGGAGACAAGTGGGTAGTGCAAAAGGCAAAACAACAAGTCAGATAACAGAAAGACAGCACTCAAAGTAAGAATGTTTGTTTTAAATAACTATTTAGAACAGCAGTTCCCAAAGTGTGGGATGTGACCAAAATATGGAAAATACAAGATGATTTCAAAATGTATTTTTACACTTATAACTTGACATTTAATCTTCTTTTTGTGAAAACAGTAGGCTTGCATGAAATTAGGTTATAAAAAGCAATATCAAAATATACCAAATTAAACTCAATTTTAATGGCTTTGCAACTTAAAATAAATGCAAACGTATGTTTTGGTTTGCAAATTGATTATTTTGGGGGTTCTGGTCTGAAAAGTTTGGAACTCTTGACTCGGAGCAATAAAACACATGTAATTGACGAATGTTAACTAAGTAAAACATTACCATGGTGACAAGGAGGGGAGTTATCGTCCTCCGAGAAAGTTAGATAGTGCATCTTTAACAAGAATCTTAAATCAAAACCCATTGGAACACTTTAAATGCCCACTTTTCCACTGATACAATCAATCAACTCTGTCAAACCCAGTGAGTGTTTACACATGTAATTGCCAGAAAAGAACTGGTAAGTTTAAGCAAGAACATGTTCATGAAACAAACAGGTGACAAACTGTTCACCAAAAAGCTACAAAGTGCATTGTTAACATTTAAATTAATTTAAAACATGTATACAGCAAATATGTATCTCAGGTGAGGTAATATCTTCACTATAGTTACATAAATGCAGCATTGCAGGAAAAAAAAAGTATGATTTAGCACAAAATGTATCTTCAGAATTTATCTTATCCTTTAGGCTTTGTTAATGTCCATTTGAAATACAATCTAGTAAATATACAACCACTGGTACACATCTGGAAAATTCCAAACTACAAAACCATTTAACTTTTGTGGAGACAGAGAGCCTGGAATAACTTAACACTTAAAACATATAGTAGCGGTTCTCATCGACACATAATTTTGTATATGTTATATGAACTGCGTAACTATTTACATCTGTGGCTTTGAAAACCTTCTTGATATTCTCCTAAACAGTCAATCAATAGAAACTACGAGCCAGTCCCTGTCAAACACTTTTCTGTTGTAAAGCACAGAAAACACAGTGAAAGAACTGCGCACAGGCCTGTAGTATTACTGTGTGTTTTCCACCAAACATCAATGACATTACTTATGCCCATTTCCTGTGTCTCGACTCGGTTAGAGCAGTACAAATGTGTTGGTGTTGGGAGTGTCGGGGAGGCTGTGCTCTGTGAGGCATAACAAAGTGCACAGACTCTCCTGGTGTTACTGATGCACATGCAAATCACACCCATCACATCGAACTGTGAAACTGCAGCGAGTCCGGGAGAAGAGATACTCAACAGATTTAGCGAAACAAGCGAAGAAACGTATGTATAAAGAAGATGAACTGAGAAGAGGCAGCGCAGAGACGTGAAGAAAAGCCCGGAGCTGCTCGCTAACGCAAAACGCTATCTACCGCTAATGAAGACATAAACCCTGCGCTCCCTTAATTATTATAGACACGTTTGCCCTTTTTTTTTTTCTCCTTAAAGTAATATTCTTGTGCTGCGGGGACAGAGCTGTTGTTTAGACAGAAGAATGGGGCATCACGGAGAGAGATGAAAAGCGCTCTTCTCACTACAGGCTAACGGCAAACTCGCTTCTGTTCCCCCAATTATGCTAACAAGAGGAAAAATGATCCCAAGCAGGAATGTGTTGGTTCGTAATGAGCGGGCCACTGTCTGCGAGCGCTGTTTTAATCTGCTCTTTATGCAGACAGCTGTGCTTTAGGAGGGGGACGTGTTCAGATGGATTGGGTAATTACAGGTGTGTGAGAGAGAGAAAGAAGAGTGAAAAATGAATAAATTGTCTCGTATGAATTATGACTTGTTTGATTTATAGTTGTAGCTTGGCTTGAGGTCAACGGGCACGACAATTATGTGCGAGGTTACTTTTATTAGCCTAAGTGGTTGTAGCTTGTTTTAGTCCCTGTAGAGAAAAAATAATAGTTTGGCCCCAGTACAGTTGTGTTGTCTGGACGATGCGTGGGTAGGGTTGTAGAAAAAGTCGATACCTCAACACTAATTAATACTAAAACAGGTATTGATACTTCTTTAAATCTCACAGAGAAAATCTGCAACAAAAAGTATGACAATGCCACATTTTGACCTCCAAATTGCCTTTAATTGTACTTTTAGTCGTTATCACTTGAAGCCCATCTCCGGAAATAACGTAGATATACAACGAAGTGTCAAAACGTAGATATATAGATATATAAGGACACCACATTGGTTGCCTGAGCGCGAGAAATGCGGCGACCATCTTGGCGCGGTCATCCGCTCTCCTCAGTACGATGTATTTGAATGGCGCTATACAAGTTCTGTGCGTTTTATCAGTCATAACTCTATGAAAACAAAACAGATTTTCATACAGATTTTTGGCTGCACACCTCACATGTGTAGCTATGATACAGGGCACATAATTTTCGCCAGTTTGATTATTTATTGTGGTCTTAAAAGCAAAAGAATGTTCTGATACAGGTATTAGGCATATGGTGGGTGTTTAAATCATAACACTATGATGGGTAAATGCATAGACATTAAATTAGTAGACGCGCAATCAGCATCTCTGCTCTGTTGCTACAACACGGACAGCGCGACGCCATATTCCTCCTGTAGAGGTGATGACGCAAATCAATGAACTCAATGGCAAAAGATGCACTTTAATGGATAAAACGAGCTTAAACAAGCAATTTTCAGCAAAACAGACTGATTTGTATCTTATGAAGCTTTTTTAAACACTTTGGCGATGTGAAATTATATTTCTCAAACTACTATATTCTTAGACTGGAAATGCTCCATCACTCACCGATGTGACAGACGCGCCTCCACAGATAAGTGAAACTATACTTTGTTTGGTGTTATTTATGTAATTTGTCTACTTTTCTCACTAGTAACATGTAAAAGAGACGTTTGGTGTCACTAGAGCCTTAAAAGATGCATAAGTTCGCTAGACGTTAGCAGTTTTATACACAATTTTTATCAAAAAATAATATACTAAAAGGTTTGTAAACTCAACAATAATTTGTAACAAGGCTCTGACCTTTGCTAAATGTGGTCAGTAGGTTTGTACAGCTGACACTCTCTGGATCTGTCATAACTTGCGTTTTTTGCGGGCTAGTGCTAACGGCTATAGGAAAATAAACAGTAGAACGCTCCAGACTAGCTTAAATCTTACCGGACTAGCTCAGATGCTAAGTGTTCGATAGCATCAGAGTCGGACTGCGCGTCTACTAATTATATGTCTATGGGTAAATGCATCAAGATTATGATAAAAACGGCTTAGAATATAATTACGTTTTTTCTTTCTTTAATAAAACTTTGATGAAGACATCACATTAAATAAGTGATAAAATAGGCTGTTAGATCAGTGATGTCCTGTTCAGATCAGACATTTGTATTTTTACTTTATGGAGAAAAACATGCCTAAAATTAGTCAGCTTTTTTCTGATGTCCCAAACCCAAATTGAGTTCAAATCTAACCCTTCTCTTAGTCTGGAGCCTAAAGTGAAACTAAACTAGTTCAGCACTAGTGCTCACCTCTCTTGTGTAAATACTCAACCAAATCAAAAGCAAAACATGATTGTTTTTCTTCCTTTTGTGCCTCTGCTCAATTTCATTTCAATCCAGCTACTTGGTATGGCAGAACCACAATCAGTTGCCAAAAACTAGGAAGTACAATCAGCCAATAAGCAAAAGAGAGCTTCTCAGGAGGGCTTTTGTCAAGTCAAGACTGCGAGTGCGGGATTTCCACCAGGAGGCAGCTGAGAGAGCCAACACATGCCACTTTAAAAAGGAAAGAAAAAGACTTTTAACTTACAGGAAAATTGCAACAATTTACAAATCTAGTGTCTCTATTTTTAGAGTTTTGAATATTGCACCAGCAAGTTATTTTTGTCCATTCTAACTTTCAAATGAATGATCAAACACACATTAACTGCTACCTCAGGATTGGACAGACAAAAAAAGCCAAATCAAATGCCAACGCCGAGAATAGCACAGACAACATTCCGGCTTCCCTGTCCACGTGGGGCCCGCACACTTCATTAGCACGTCGGGATAATGAGCTCCGGAGCAGATCCAGGGAGCGCACACAGGGTTGACACATGAAAAATGGCGACATTACCAGCGCGGGGCCCGGCCTGAATAAGGACCACCTGATTAGTTCAGGTACTTGCATCATCCTAATTTTCATATTAATCATGAGTCCATCCGCAGTCACATCTCAGCACTTGGCGGCGGCTAACGTGTGGCTAAGGCTCACAGAGGTGGAAACGGGAAGTGTTCAAATAATTATTGCTTAGAAACTTGTTATTAGGCCTGTGGGACACTCTGCTGTCTATAGAAAGAATTATACAGTACACATAATTCAGGATTATGATAGATCTGGTGTAATTATTCAGGGAGCAAAATGAGCAATAAAGTGTGACTGGTGCAGTCAGTTAAAGCAGAGTTTTAGTCGATCATGACGCCATCAACAAGGTAAGGGCTCACAGGCTTTTTCAGACATGGAATTGCTTAGTGATAAATGCAAATATCCCACAGAATCTACAATAGCGCACTCCACAACAAAAATCTGAGGTTCAAACTATGACTAAATTTAGAGCAGGTGACAAATTCTGCAGTATAGATCATAAAACACTGTGGTATCAGAATAATAGTCAGGGCCATTTTTGGACAAATCCCAACACATGATTCTCACCTGACTTTGAGAACTTCTGGTCTAACCATTAGAATTGATCATGAATTACTCATAAATCTTGAAATGATTTTAGGAGGTCCAGAACACACTGAAAAGGTTCTAAACCAGTGGTCACTAACTTTTTTCAGCTTGAAAGAGACTTAGCACAGAAGGAAAATCTACCTATAGATACTTTTATTTAATTAGCAAAGTTTTGATTTTCAAACTAGTCTATAGTCCACTCAAACAATGTTGGACTATATAGACTTACTATAATATTATGGTAATATTTCATCAAAATGTAAATCATAGCCTTAACCTGCTAAATGTAACAGTATATTTAAAAAATAATAATAATTTGTCGCAAAAAAAACAAAAAAACGTTATCACTTCACTTGTAGCGCTTTAAACTAGTGTATTATGAGTGATGGATGATTATCATGGCAATAGGGAGGGGCTTGAGAAAGTCAGCTTTCCTTTGACTCGCATCAACAACAAACTGCTGTAGGTTGGACAACACCGCGTCAGCAGATTCTTTGGCACTACCTGTGCGAGACTCCTGCTCCTCTCCTTCTTTTGTGTTCTGTCAGCTTGCGCTGCACTGAAACTGTGCACT
Source organism: Mugilogobius chulae (assembly GCA_038363315.1). Lineage (NCBI taxonomy): Eukaryota > Metazoa > Chordata > Actinopteri > Gobiiformes > Gobiidae > Mugilogobius > Mugilogobius chulae. The sequence goes on along the minus strand of CM076404.1, from coordinate 40,632,088 downwards.
CCTGTGAGCCAACAGTGGAGAATTCCTGCAGCTGCATCTTAAATTTGCGCTTGTAGATGGCGCTGGAGCGTGTAGTTCAAGCATGTAGCTTGCGGCTGAAGTTCGGATAAACAGGCAGGGTTTTGATCAACTTCCACTGCCTCGGATATCGACCAGTCGATTGCGATCGACATGTTGGTGACCCCTATTTCAAATAAACTATTTAAATGCAGAAATGATCAATAGATATCTCAAGTTTGTTTGATCTTGATGATAAGTCAAGCGCATTAAGATCGACTGGTCCATCAGCCAATCAAAATGTAGTAATTATACATGGTATGGTAGTAGTTTTTTTTTTTTTTTCTGGAATGTTTGATCATTTAAGAGAACAACCAGTCAACTGCACATTAATTTTAACGAAGTAAATGGTCATTGGTAATATAATGACAATTTATGTGAACTTATTTACAGTGGTTGCTGGGGAGGAATTGTAGCATTCATGTTAACTGTTCTTTATGTTTTACTGAAAAACACAATCGAACATTCACACTTTAATGCTCACACTATGTCCATACAAAAAAAAACAAGTGTCTTGCCTCAGAAGAACACATTGATTATAGTTCTTGGTCAAATATTCATTCAGAAAACGAGCAAGATCCAACAATCAAAGGCAACACTGCAGTTACTTTAAAATGCTGCCAAATGTCCGTTTTTCTATCATACATCCCCTTTAAGATTAGTCTCAGAAGTGAGCGGAGGTGCAGAGTAACCTCACGCAGACTCTCCATCACGGCTAATCATTCCTTCAGCTCCAGATAAAGTGTCTCATAAAGAGATGAAACTACATCAATTAGAGCTGGGGAGACGGCGAGCGTGCGGTTTAAATGTTAAGTAGCGTATTAAAACACAGTTAAACGCTTCATAGACAGTTATCGCACAGCCCAGTATAATCCCCGCACTGGAAAAATCATGTGTCAATTAAAATGAATGTATAACGGCAGTTAGCGATTGAGGTGAGGCTGGGGTATGGGAACTATGCCGGGATCGAGATGGGGAAATGTCTTCAAAGGTTATGTAGGTTATTTGAATTAAAAGTCTCATTTTGAAAGGGTAAAACAATTCTAATGAGTCGAGTGCCTTGGGTTGCCACAACTTTAACAGTTCCAATGATTTTATTGATAAAATTATAGTCCATTGTGGCTTATATACTTATTTTTTTTTCTTTCTTCTAAATAATTTCTTTTGGTTTGTGTGACTTCGGCTGCATTCACAAAATAAATCGAACTGGACTTGGCTCAATTGAGAACCAAAGTTGCGACATTGTCTCTTTCTCTAAACTGGCTCGGTTCACGTTCACAATACACTTTTACCAATGGAACCAGCGTAGTGCTGGACAGAAACACGTTACGCAAACAGCAAAGAAGACACCCGGCTTCTCTGCTACATCAGTGGCTACGGCTATAACTAAAACAGAGTAAAGATGGAAATGTGACAAAAAGTTCATCTGTTTGAGTAAATCTGGCTCTGAAAGGTCTGTCATCTGCTCATTTAGCTGTAGGACTAAATATTGGCCATTTCCCCCACAGTAATGTGAGCTGTAGTGTTACTTTCTGTTGTTTGGTTCCATCTAAGATTTATAACTTTGTAACTTTTTTATATATAATATATGAGATAACTGTGACTGGTCATATAGGGCTGGGCAATAAATCGAAATATCGAGAGATTGAATTGAATTGTCAATTATTTGGTTTTATGATTTGAATCCAAACCAATCCTTTGTTAAAAATTTGCCATTTGAAGCAAATGTCAAACATTGAGGGAGAATATTGATATATAAATATATACGTATATAGTAAACAAGACATTTTAATTTTTTTCTCTACAAAAAAGCAATTTTTTTTGTTTGTTTTTGAAAAGGTTAAACAAAATCAAATCGATCAAAATGATCACCCAGGCCAGGGGTCTGCAACCTGTGGCTCATCAGTGTGACTGAGAATGAGGAAGTAGACTAGAACAAGTTAAAGAACATTCTTTGCTACTTTATTTCATTCACAGTTTGTGTTTATTTTAAATTAGCAGTTGTTTAGTGTATGTATACGGGTGATTTAATCATTTCTAAATCTAATACAGCCGTAACTGGAGTTCATCGGTTTCTCTCTTTCAAAAAAGCACAGATGCATTACTTACAGAAAAGTGCTCACCATGCTTTTTTTTATGAATTCACACAATATTGTATTTTGTAATACATTGTGTTAGTCCACTTAAATGTCTAAACGTTTTTTATCAATTTTATCATTTTAGATATATTTTTTACTAAATAGTTGTGGCTCTTTCCGACTTTGAATTGGTTTGAATTGAGCAAATGTGGCTCCTTTGCTGTCCGGTCATGTGATCATAACTGAAACAGCCACTGCCCTTCTCTTACTTTCATGTGTTTTTGAACAATATTGATCTCACATACAGATGTTTGTTATAATTCTAAGCGTGGATCATGTCACTGTTCACTTCCTGATTTTGTTCTGCTCTCTGCCTGTTCACAACACAAACGAACTACTCCAGTCAACCGAGCCGAGACCGACCTCTCCAACCGGACCAGATACTTTCATTTTGGACCGGATCAGAGTAGTGAAGTGTATTGTGAATGCACACCTATAATCCGGAGTGATACATACAGTATAGTCTTTAGTCGCTGGTTCAGAATGTCACAATTTTCATCCATGTTTAAAGCCATTTTTTTAAAAAAGAAATTGAAAGGGGTAAAAAGTGTATGCACTAAGAAGAAACTTCAACACAAATTATTTATATTTACAATGTTGAAACCTATACATATAAAAAACACAAGAGCCAAAACAGAGACTAAACCTAATGGAAAAGTTTAAAAATGTGAACTAGTGGTACTGATACTTACTGATACTGATCTGCTATTAACTGACAGCTAAACCAACACGTTTCTAACTATGTAATTAAGATAAAGATCATGTTTAAAATTGAAATAGGTAAATTTCTCCATTAAGCGGTGAATGTCGACAGGTGGTGAGTGTGATGAAAGAGAGCTTAACCTGTGCTCACCTGTTACAAAGCTACAATCAGCCAAACTGTTTTTACATCTGTGCAGAGCAGAGACGTAATTACGCTCAATAATTGATAATGGACCGGGCCGTTTGACCGTTTGACCAATTTTGATAATGGCTAACAGGCAAGTCAAGGTGCTTCAAGTTCTATTTTTAGCACCGATTGTGAGGAAGAACTGGGCATTTTGGGGGTTTTATTATTATTTTTTTCTTTCTTGTATTGTTCAATCACACTTTTTACATGAATTAAGGCCAGACAATGCAGGCAAAACATATTTCTATCTTCTGTTTTTTGGTCAGTTTGTTTTCTCAGTCTAGTGGCTTTCGTGTGGACACAATTGCCCAATCTGATCTTAGCAGTGTTTTACAATTTACTTTATATACCGAGACTCACTATGTGCTCAGAGCTTCTGTTATAGTTCACTCACACTTTTATAACTTTTTCTTATGAAAGCCCAGTTCAGAAGCTGCTTATCGCTTACCTCTGTCAGTCTGAGACCGGAAGACGTTAGTGCATAACCCAGACCTGGGCAAACTTTAAGAGACAAAAGCTTGGGCTACGACAATAAACTTCACAATGTTATTAAGTCCAAGTCATAAAAAGCGATTTTTCAAAACGTAATTTGGATCTTGAAACATTGTTATAAATATAAAAACCTATTGTGTTTTTATGCAAACATTTGACCCATTCAAGTCCTGATAATATTTAGGGTAAAACTACAATTTTATTTTTAATACTTCCAAGTTTAATCTATAAAATGGCTTCTTTTATGGCTTCAACTTCTGCTCAGAAAAAATCTCAAAATGTTTCAAACTTATTATAGTGGAGCAAACCTTTTATTTGTAATGGATTCTATACTCTGTCAAAGAAATGTGTTTGCAGTAACGGGAATTTGTTTTACCAATGACGCAGTCCAGCCCTCCACCACTGTTCATGCATATGGCCCTTCAGTAAAAATAATTGCCCACCCCTGGCATATCCCCAATTTTTGTATTTTTGGTTTGTGTTTTCATTAACTTCTTCAGAGTAAAGCAACACATACAATGAGCTTTTTAAAAAACTAGTTACTTATTTTCTTTTCTTTTCTTTTCTTGACACATTTTATAAAGTGCACCATCACACCAAGGTCTTTTGAGGGGCATCTGGCTGCAGACCTCCATGAGGAGGACCCTCACGTGACTTACCTCCATCCAGAGGATCCTAAAGCCCGGATGTTCACCCATATTATGTTTACGACACCATGGTACAGTAAGTGGCGCTATGTGCTTAAAACATTATTAGCAACCTGCCAATAACGTTGAAGAAATCAAGAGGAGCCCAGGTGATTTTGTCGGTGTGCGTAAACAAACCATAGCTGTTATACTTCCATGTGACAAACACGGTACAAGACACCGAAGGGACACATGAGTTGGATCGGTGGCTGAGTAGGTAGTGCGATGGTCCTCAATACAAAGTTCTCAGGTTCAATTCCCAAACCCCTTCAAGTCTACAATGAGAAAGTGCTATAGGGCAAGTGAACTGGTTGCCATGGTAATGGTAAATTTTCATATTTTTAACCTTAACCTTTACCCAAACTTTTTTCCTAACCTTACCCATTACCCTTTTCCTAAACGTACCCGTTCTCCTAAAATCAGCGTCTCTCCGGCCTGACAATTAGCATTTACCAAGACCGCCCCAAGGCCTGTTATTACAAATGTTATGTTGTGCAAATAAAAACTTTTTGAGTCTTTATTGTTAGTTCATCACATTCATGTTACGTGAAAGTTATTGGTTGTCATAAAAACTATACTTGATCCAGCAAAAGGGATAAAGTCTTGTCTGGCTGCAGTTTCAAGCATCTCAAAATGAGCTTTGTTTTGCTTTACGGTTCTCTCGGTGGAGGAGCCTCCTGATGGAGGTCTGCAGCCAGACCCTCATGGCTATTTTTGATTCACGCTTGGACCACCAGCCCATCCCTATTCAGAAAACATTATACATTTAAAATACTCAAACAATAAGCTTGAGCATTGTTAAATTTTGAAATGAATTGTGATTGTACTTTATCAACTTGTATGGTGATTTATTCTTTGAAAAAAATGTATATAAATAAATTTGCCTTGCCTTGCCTTATATATGGCTATTGGAATCAAATCTATGTTTTTACTGCTGTTAATGAATGGCCCCCCTGAACCCTTGTGTACATTACCACATTACCTCATTGGCCATCTCCAGCAGCACGGGGTCACTGGGGCGCGCCTGGGCTTCACTCTCGTACCTACAACAAAACATAATGAACAGGCGTGAACAAAGCACCGGGGCGAGCACAGGCTTGTAACGTCCCCTGTGACTCGGCCCCTGGTGGCATATGGCAGGCTGCGAGGGGACCGGCGGAGCGGGACGGGCTGCGTGTGGGGCCGGCTGAGGAGGGACTCGGATTTCTTCCAGTCCCATACGAGAGCGTGAGTGATAGTTAACCCCGAAACAGCTCTCCCTGCTCAGTGTCAAGTCCAAGTGCACCCCCTGGTTTAGAAGGAAGTCCCGTCATGTGAGGATGGTTGTTCTAAGTGTTGTGTGATAAAGAAATAAAGTGCATTTGTGGGATGTAAAAGAGGACTTGTTCCCTAAACTTTAGGCCCTAAAGCATGACTTCATTTAGTTTGGTTAAAAAGGAGTTATGCACTAACATCTTCCGGTCTCAGATTGACATATGTCACTACATCTGGTGGCGTAGTTGCCGTAGTGACACAGTTGTTAACTCTAAATACGATGGACATCAGACGAGGAATTTTGGGCTAGTCCTAAAGCAATACTTAAAAAAAAAAAGCGTTCTCTTTTGTCATCAGCTGTAACAGTAGAAAAAGTGCCCAGGCTCACAAGCATAGCGAGTCTCGAAATGTACACGGAGCGTCTGTTCGCGTAAATTAGCTCACTTTTACAACTTTTCCTTATGAAAACCCGGTTCAGAAGCTGCACTTTTCCTGCTGTTACAGCGGACAAAGGACACCCTTTTTTTTTTTTTTTTTTTAATAGAGGATGGCTTCCGGACTAGGCATGGGACGATATTAAAATTTGCACTCACGATTATTGTGACCAAAATAATCACGATTAACGATATTATCACGATAATTTACTAAAAAATGCGCAGTAACAATGCACAGATTCAAAATCACTGAAATATTTATTAGCACACAATATGTTTGTATTTGAACAACTACTTATTGTATTTTGGTCTAAGTACAATCAATAAAGATTCAAAGTGAACAAATGTTTACAATTTTGAGCCAAAATCTACTTACTTTGTCTCAGAGTCATTAATTAACTTTAACACATGAACCTTTTCTTTGTTTAACCATAACACAGCTTTTACTGAGTTCACAGCAGTCAGATTTTAGATGCTCTTATGAAGACACGGGCGCGCGCCTGCTGCTTTTATTGCGATTAATTGCGATTACGATTATCACGATTATGAAAAAACGCCACGATTATTTAATTGCGGCCCTTAATTATCGCGATTAGCGATAATATCGTATATCGTCCCATCCCTATTCCGGACTAGCTCAAAACCTCTGCGTCTGATGTCCATGGCATTTGCAGCCTCCAGCGCACACCTGATGCAAAAGAACAAAGGATTTATGTGTACAACGAGGTATGTAGCTTTAGCCTAGCTAGCATACATACTGGTAGACTCTTCATAGGAGATGGACTTTCAGTGAACAACTGACAAACTATTGTCAAACCTTATTAACACCGAGACAAGAAAGTCAGGATTATCAACTGTGTCACTATGGCAACTATGCCACCGGATTCAGCGACCAATGTCAATCAGAGACCGGAAGATGTGCAGAACCCCTATGAAGCATCCAGTAGTGGAGGCATAATGTAGCAAAAATTTTGGGGCTATTTTATTTTTTTTTTTCACTAAATAAGAGAGTTACATCTTTCTTTTTTCGCTAGCATTTCCAGGAGCTTGGTAGTGTGTTTTTATAGACAAAAAGGAAACCCTGTGAGAAAAAGTGGGAGGGTCTAGAGATGGCCCTGTACCTCTGACTGTGGCATTCACTATGTGCACATGTTGCATCAAGGCACCAAAGCTTTGCGTCGTTTTTCAACAAGTCATAAATAGTGAGGAAAATGATAAGATTGTCTAAAAAGTGATGTTATTAGCATGAGAAAAGTGTTGTACAAACTGTTAACTCATTTGCTTTTTGTATCACAAAAAAAAAAACTACAGTTACATGTTCAGCGCTCAGGGATGATTCATTTCTTTAAAAAAACTAAATAAATAAAACAAATAATCCTAATTCATCCCAAACTTCAAGTCCAATTACTAACTAAATATGTATAATTCTATAAAACACAGAATACTGTACCTTTTGTAGTAGCTTTCCACAACATCTGGTGCGTGGTGTCTGGAGATTGTCCTTTTGATTCGCTTCTGATAAAACATGACATAAAAAAACATGTCAATACTGGAATTCATTGACAACATTTTAACGTAACGCTCTATATGGATTCAGTTAATGGTTCAAAGAGAAGAGTAAAATATAACTAAACAATGGCAACACTAATAAAACATGTCACTCCATTTCCATGCACAATGAACACTGGCTCAGACCATTACTATAGTTGTGTTGTACATTCTGGTGCATGTGAATGTGGTTGAGGCCGATGGCATAGGCTGGCCTCTGTGGCTGCACTTGTGGCTCATCATTTCGTGTGAAGAATAATAAAAGTGTAGTGTAGTACGAGGATTTGTCGAGCCTATAAAGCACATTACAAAGACAAGGCTTGATCTTTACTATAAATAATTAGACCATCTCTGCAGGACTGACTCAGCAAAGGTCTGCATTTAAATTATGTTGAAAATGAAAGTTCAGTTTAGCTGAGATTCTGATTGTGCCTTTAATTTATTGTAATTAAAGTCTAAACTCTGTCCCAGTTTTTATTTTGTAGTGATACGACCAATATTAGCGCAGATAATTAGTTCTAAACATTTTAAAAGTTGATCGTGAGAAAATCTAGTGACCTGTCACGCACGTTCACAAACACCACAGTCCAGCGCTCTTTTTCATATTTAATCATTGTTAAATAGTATAGTAATAGCTAGAGTTACACAGAGAGATCAGAGAAGCACATTAGATTAATTATTTATTTAATTATTAAGAATAAAGTATAGGCTTGTTAAATAGACTAGAGTTGCATCATCATATATCCAAAGCACTAAGCATAATGGAGCTCAACAGTGACCGCTCACTTGCTGGTTCCAAAATCTCGGACCCCATGTTAAATTGCCATAGGGGACTAGATAAAAAATTATATTAAAAGCTTGGAAACGTCCTCGGGTCTAAGCGGCCATGTGGTGAGTCAGGAGCATAAGACCTTTTGTTTAAAACCTGTTTTTTCAGCTTTATAAACTATGAAGTTATTATGACATTTTTGATGAATTTTAAGTTATAGTTGTGCTTTTTAGACTGAAAACAACCGCGCTGTGGATCTGAGTTAGCACATAGCTGGTTAGCCCACGATATGTCTTTAAACTCTTAATATTTGAATTTTTCGAAAAGCCTATGGCACTTTAACATGGGGCAAAACTCTTCCGGAACCAGGGCGGTCTTCCACTGTGCAGCTCCATATAGAGCTCCTGCACTACGTGACTAAATTTGCTGCGGCCGCCATTACGGCATTGACGCTACCATTGAATCTAATGGTGAAGAAGCCTAAAATTTTGCTTTTGTGATTTATCTCAAAGTTTGACTTTTGCTCCAGACTACACATTATTTTGTAGGTTGTTTTTTTTTTGTTTTTTATTTTTTACAAAAGACTGGTTTTCAATAAAACCAACCACCAAATAATTGGTGATTCTGTTCGGTACGATTCGATTCGATCTCTCGATTTTTTGATTAATGGCCCAGCCCTAAAATAAAAAAAAATGTCATTAATGTTTTGCAAAACTATGTCTTTCAAACCATGCGCATTTAAATATAGAGAAATATTACGTTTTTTGAATTCAGTCTAATTTAAAACAAATGTTTTTGTCACATTAGCATTTTTTTTTTTTTTTTAGGAACATTTAATTTTATTAAATTGGTCACAAACTTGCGGAAAAGTGACATATTTCATAATCGCTAAATCATGATATTTTAGCTCGCAATAATTGTAACACTAAAATTTGATATCGTGACATCCCTAATCCCAAGCATATACTGTATTTGTTTTTCTACTTTGTTGTCATCTCGAAACCGCCATTTTACCTGACTGGGATCATCATACCCACACCCCAGTTTGAGAACCGCCCTTGTTCTTCATATTACATCTGAACCCGCCGTCGAGATCCGGGGGTCAGACTCATTTCATTCCAATAAGTTCTCTGGAGGGTCAAAGTGTGTGTAGGCATCCATGTTGAACACCTCCTCCCGCTCCCGTATTCATTTCCCCTTTTTTCCATCACGCCGTGACCCTATCCCGAGTTCCTCCTCGCTCTGACATTTCCATTCATTCAATTACCATCTTCGCCCAAAGCTACCGGCAGACGGGATAAGACCATTGGATTTTTAGAGAAACGCCACTTATTTAAAAACTGAGAAGGGGAAAGAAAAAAAAAAAGTAATTCCGTGGAGAGAGAAAGCGCGTGAGTGGCAGCTGTCAGCGGGATGATGAATGACTCTATTTCGGCCGGCGTTCCCTCTGCCGTTGGCTCGGCTCGGCCATTTATCATCGTCCGCTGTCACGCGAAGGAGAGGCCGTGACAGTGCGAGTCAGCAAACATTTAGCGCGCGGCGGCGAGCTACACGGGGAAATTATTATTGTCAGAATAATAATGGTTTAGCATAATTTATTACAGGTCCACCAAATAAGCAGGGGCTAGATGTTATTAGACAGATGGATGGGGAGGCTTGGCAGGCGTCCACCAGGAGAGAGGCTGCACTGTAAAAACTCACACAACTGTAAGAGGAGTTTGGACTGGAGATATTTGGTTAGTGTAGTTAAAGGTGCAGTGTGTTGTGTTGGAGGGTCGACCTGCACTTTAAAGGATGCATACAGTACTAAATAACTTTCTTGTGAAAACCACAGCTATTACTATATCTTTTGGTTACTATTACTATACTAATCTTTCCCCTCTGAGCCTCAGAAAATACTGTTTTAGCACCAATCCGATACTAGGATCGGATATCTGTGCCGATCCAAGAAATGTTGCTGGATCAGGTATTGGCTCCATGATATCGGTTCAGCCAATGCCATTGTTGTGCCTTTAACTGGACATAATGAGACTAATTTACAGGCTGGTGTTGCTCCAGAACGTCTCATAATGTTTGACATTTTATTCAGATTAAGTTAAAGTCTGACTTGCGCTATAAATAATAGTTAGATAACACTATTTGACCAAATGTCTTACTTTTTGATAAGAAAAATAAGGTATTTCAGTCCTTACACTAGTATCAGTTTATATCGGGGAGAGGCAGCCAAAAGCCAAAGTGTCGGAATTGAAATCGGAACAGAAAAAGCTGGATCGGTGCATGCCTAATTTTGAATTCCCTAGATTTGTCATATTAGCGCTAGGCGATTTTTATCACAATATTGCCGAGCTCTATGTCATATATAGATATCTGAAATCTTCTGCACTGTTTTAAGGGGGACCTATAGTGCAAAATTTACTATGTTTTTTAACAGAGATTGACCGAAACAGCCGTGGAACAGCCCAATAAACTGCTGGGTCAGTACTGGTAAGTTTATCTACCACTCTGTAGTGCCAGAATATGACTTAATTAACGCTTTTTTCGGTATTTAGCGATTTAAAATCTCCATTGGTTTAACATTATACCAACTGAACATTCTACAGCTGTATGATGTCACGATCCCGAGCCTAATACAGATATTTTAAAAAACAATCGCAGTTTTTCAAGGCTGATTTTCAATTTCCTTATTTTCGTTTTAAAAACATAGCTGGGTTGAGACAATATAACCAAAAACAAAACAAAAAAATTTCAACCTAAACTATTATTCACCGCAATACATGTGCGTTTCTTTCACACAATGTACTGACACTCGATTGTATTTTGGCTCAGAAAACAATCATTTCACAGCGTCATGAAAGACATATTGTTCATATTGACAAACAAACAAGCACTTATTAAAGCTTGTGTTGCAGCCAAAGTCATAGAACAAGAATAAAACTAACAGGAAGTGCACTTCCTAGAAAAGTGGGCAGGGGTCAATATGTGCAACTTTGATTTGGTGATGTTTATGTAATTTTTCTGCTGTTCTCACTAATAACATGTAAAAGAGGACAATTAGTGGTCATTAGAGTCTTAAATGATGCGTTAGCTTAGAAATCTGTATTTGAAGTTTGTTAGCCATTAGCAGTTTTATACACAAACTTTGCCTATAATAAAACACTAAGAAGTTTTTTTAAACTCAACAGAAAATTGTAGCGAGGCTCTGACCTTTGTTAAATGTGGTCAGTAGATTTGTACACTCTCCACATTCATAACTTGTGTATTTTGCAGGCTAATGCTAACGGCTATAGGAAACCCTAACAGGAGAACGCTCCGGAGTTCTTCAAAACATACTGGACTAGTTCAGATGCTAAGAGTTCGATAGTATCAGAGTCTAACTACTGTAATTTCTGCCCATTGTAAGAAAAATGAAGTAAGAAAAATTATAAAGTACATATATAGGCCGCACTTGTTAATAGTAAGTCTATGAGAATCTATAATTTTGCTACATTGCCGTATAAGCAGCGTAGTTCAAAGCATGTGAAAAAAGTAGCGGCTTATAATCCAGAAATTACGGTAATTATAGGTCTATGGTCTCAGACACTCCATTTTGGTCCATTTTGTTGCACTTTCTTTTTTGTAATGACAACTAGGTTGAATCTAATCCAATAGCCTCAACTACCTTATAGGTCAGACTGTGAGCTGGGCGATATTGACAAAAATGAATATCTCGATAATTTGTTGGCGCATCTCGATAACAATATTTGGACGATATTCTGTCAGTTCAACGTGAACTTGTTATAACCTTCAAATTTGTTACTACATTGAAAACGACCTTAAAAATGACAATAAGTTTAAAACTGATTGAATGACTCGGTGTTTATTGGGACTTTAGCTTGTTTTGACTTTATTAAATCACTGCCATTGTGCTGAATGTAATTGTACATTGTCCTTAATAAACCTTACCTTACCTTACCTTGCAACTGACCAATAGAACGAGTAAATTAAGTTCTTATTTCAAGATAATTTCAAGACAGTGTGCATTTTTCTTGTTTTTCTTAGTTCATGTAAATATTTTACTGTATGTAAAACAAGATATTTTATACTTCCATTAGCACTGGCATTGGTTCCATTGGCAATCTCCTGCAAAAACTGCAAAAAAGGAAAATCTATGGATCTATGGAAAATCTTGGACAAAACTACTTGAATTAAGCATATTAATCTTAAAAGTCTAATTTTAAGATTTTTTCCACTTGATAAGACAAAATCTTTCTAAGATTATTTGACTTGTTTTACCTCAAAATAAGCAAAAATGTCTTATTTTTTACGAAAGACCCGTAAAATACTATTCCATTCTTATTCGAAAGCACATATTCTCATGTTCTCGAATTTAACATGGCCATGGTGTTTAAATCAATTACAAAAGTGCAGCAAGCTCTCCTTATACCCTCATGTTCCTGTTTTGTGAAGCACTTTGAATTATCTACCGTACAAACTTGGAAACAAATAAACTTGCTTTGTCTGTTAGAAAGTACACAGCATCCCTTATTAATCCCACTTTTTATGGCACAATATACTCAATATTAAATGTTTGCATTACCTTAAAAATAACATACTCGATATTATCTAAAATTTGATATAATGCCCAGCTCTAGTGAGAACCACGCTCTGCTAATCAGCGTGAGTGTACAATTAATGGTCTTCACACTGGCTTTAGACACAAACGAATCAGTCAGAGCCGAGGTATCACTGATATTTTTATAGTGCAGAGACCTAACTGCGCATGACCGTAGTGGGAGGGGCTTGTACCGACTGAAACGGCTGCACACAACCAATCCCGGCGCTGGCAGTTCAATTACAAAGAAATAAAGGGACATTCATCATTCAATTAGGCACCTGTCAGGGCTCACAAAAGAGAGAAAAGTTCCAACCTGGTACTCGAGGGAGAAGATGCTCAGGAGAGTGGACTGCGAGTGACTGGAACAAATAAAAGAAGGACAAAGTTAATTACCAAAAGAGCAGTCGAGGCGCGGGACAAAAGGGAAAGAAAAGGGGAGGCGGAGAGAGAGAGAGAGAAAGAAAGAGAGAGAAAGCTTCAAAGCTGAGGAGCCGGCTGCCCTGTAATCGAAAAGAACACGAAAACAAGTGTGGCAAAGTTGTTCCAGATGAATACCTCCGACAAAGGATGGCAGTCTGGGTGGGTGTGTGTGAAAGAGAGAGAGAAAGAGAGAGTGTGTGTGAGAGGTGGAGGTGTGATGGTGATGAATGAGAAAAGAGAGAAAATGCAGGCTGAGTTTGGAGCCGGGTCGTGTTGGCGTTCACCTGTGAAGTCTGTTAAGAGGGAGAAAGTGTCAAAGTTGATCATTTTAGACGAATACGAAGAAGAGGACAAGTGTAAGTGGCGTGTGTGATGCTTACAGTAGTTGACATTCATTTTATTTTACATTTTAAAGGTTAAAGTGAGTTTTTTTTTTTTTTTTTTTTTGCGATTTTCTAATTTTTAACATATTACACACATAGTAGAGTAATAAGCTGATGACATCACACTAGAGCAGTGTTTCCCAACCTTTTTCCCCAATATGGCCAAATCAAACTACCTTGAAAAACAAATAATGCAAATTTATAAATATTGTCTATTACACTTTAAAAGGGGCACTATTTAACTTTTCTAGTATTACTCCGCTTGAAATATTCAATCTGTAAAGAGAAGCAAACTATTATTGAAAAAAAAAATTATTTAATTTTTAATTTTATGTTTCATATTTTACTTTAGAACATGATCAAAGTAGTGAGAGAAACCCTTTTGTTAGAAAAGTTACATAGCGCACCAATAAGTTCTTCATTCAGTTAGAAAATGGTGATTGTTTTGCTTTCATTCTTGTTCAAAACACTCCAAAATGATTCAATTCAATTTGCTTAATCTTTTTTCATAGATTGAGTTTTGAAAACTGCTTTTTTTTTTTTTTTTTTTTTTTTTTTTTCTTTTTTTTTTTTCAAGACACATCTGGTGGTATCTCAAAGCAGTAGGTGTTCACTTGTTTTTAATTATAAAAAAAGCTAAACTGGGAGGAAATTTGTAAAATGTTTAGTAAAATCTTAAATATAATGACTTCATTAAAGTGTAATGAGTTCAACCTGTAATAGACACTATTTGACAATTTCAGACTCTAATCACATTTACAAGTGAAAGTGACTACTATGTTCTAAACCAGTGTTTCCCAACCAGGGGTACAGGGACTCTTGGGGGTACGCAAGCAGTTACCAGGGGGTACTTGAAATGATTTCAGACTTTAAAAGGTGGTGAAATGTAATATTATCTGTTCCTAAAATTTTTATTTTTGGTCAGTTTGAATAATAGTATAAGATTTAATGAAAAAATGAAATGTTAAATTAACAATTGACAATGCTATGCTAAGAGATCACTATATTTACCTAAAACTCAAAATTAAGGGGTACTTGGAGAATGAGGGCTACTCGGGACAGAAAAGGGTGGGAACCACTGTTCTAAACTAATGCATTAATCTAAAAAATATTTGCTCAGCTAACTGATAACCAAAATAATTGTTATTGCTACTCTGGAAAAGTTTCACTTTGGGGTGCATGTTTTTTTGTTGTTGTTTGTTTGCTTTAAGGGGACATACTCTATTATGTGTAAAACTAACTTCACTTTGTAAACTAAAATCAAATACTATTCGATGCAAAAACTAGTATCAAAACTCGTATTTAATTAATCTTTCTTGAGCAGTTTTAAAAATGATCTTGAGCTTTATCAGAACGAATTTACTGATAATTTTACTGACAAAGGACTAATTGTCAATCTTTCATTGGTCCAATTTCACATAAATGATCTCTTGATTTTGATAACTGTTCAGCTCTATGTTGGATTGATTAACTACAAACAACATTGCTTAGTGTCA
Organism: Mugilogobius chulae; assembly: GCA_038363315.1. NCBI lineage: Eukaryota > Metazoa > Chordata > Actinopteri > Gobiiformes > Gobiidae > Mugilogobius > Mugilogobius chulae. The sequence continues at coordinate 40,616,928 of CM076404.1, read as the reverse complement.
AACTCCTTGCACTGAAACCTAGAAACTCTACAAAAACAACCGATACTTCCCAATCAAAGTTAGAAAAAGCAGCCTTCTCTTGGACCTGCCGCTGTTGACACGTTACAGAGGTGAATCCTAGCATCGTGGCGCGCGGTGTTAGCGATGCGCGTCCCGACAGCGCCAGCATATGGACCGCTGCCGTCCCGAGTCTTCCACGCTTTGACGGCGTTCTGAAAATGGAAACTTCAGCGACCGACGGAGCGAACGCGAGCTTCTCCCCAGACGGACGCGCTCAATTCCGCGGTCTGTCCAGAGCTTCTTCCAGCCCAGTCAATGTCAAACACCTGGAGGAGGAGGAAGACGAGGAGGAGGAAGAGGAGAGGGGCCCCGAGGTACCATCCGAGTGGGAGGAGATATTTAAAGCAGTGACAGATATGGCACTAATTGGACGATACGCGGGGTCTGCATACAAACAATATGTCAACAGTGAAAGACTGGAAACAGTATGGCATCCACAGCTCAGGCTATGGTTTTCTTTTCTAACAAGCTAGTCCGTATATTTTGATTTTGGTTTAACAAAAGCTGAAGTGTCCGGATTTAAAGATATCGGGGTCACATTGGAGTTAATCTTAAGTTTAACTCAAGTTGGCTGCACACTAGAGGAGTTTAGGATCTTTTGTGATTTTTAGACGTGTCCAAAAAAAGAACAGGCCACAGACATAAAGACATTGACAAGGATTATTTGTCTTAAAGTCGCATCATGTGGAGGAAGAACCAAGACAAGAGACAGAGCGGAGAACAGTGTCAGAGTGTTTTCTTTCACGTGCGCAGTTATAAAAGGGTAACAACAATGAAAAAACACAATTTTTAAAACATAGATTGCAACAAATTTGTAGCAACAATGCTTGTTGGGAAAATCTTGTGGTCTTGTTTTCTCTCCCTTTTCATGTCAAGAGACTTACGCTTGAGATCGACTGATATGTTTTTTTTTTTTTTTTGGCCGATGCCGATACACACTTAGAAATGGAGAGAGATAAAAATCTTATAATTTTTCTCCAAACCAACTCAGACTCATCTGATCACTGTGAGAGGAAAAGCCCAAACAGCTGCCTCATCAGATATCGGCCAAAATACACCGATATACAACAAAATCTAAATATTGGAGGCACGGTGGCAGAGCGGATTAACCTGGCTCACGCCAGATCGATATATGTATCACTCTGCATTGAGTTCTACACATATTCGATCTGGAAGGGCTCTCGTCAAAAGCAGTTGGGAAAGGGAGGGAGTTCTCGCGAAATACGTCGATCTGATTGGACAAAGCGCCCACCCCACCTTAGCGGTGTTTTAGCCAATCACAAGACATAATCAAAATGACGTATCCCACAAACTGCTTTGTTTCTTACCTGCGTATTGCAGAGGAGACGCCCAAACTTCCGTGGCCAGATGCTGAAGACTAATCCACTGATATCATTGTGTTCATATAAACACAGTTTGAAGCACTTCACAACAATAGGCTATTCCACCGCCAGCGAGCAACAGTACGTCTGCGTCTGTTACAGCTGTCCTCCCCGTGGTTGTGTCCATCTCGAGGCGATTTGCGCTTTCCCTGCGCGCTCCGGGTCCGGCGGTCTATCTGCGTCTCTCTCGTGAGCTCCGGGTCCGACGGTCTATCTGCGTCTCTCTCGTGAGCTCCGGGTCCGGTCTATCTGCGTCTCTCTCATGAGCTCCGGGTCCGGTCTATCTACGTTTCCCTCGCGTGCTTCATCAATAGCCTTTGCAGCAGTACCTGCGTCTGCCCGCGTCGCCATGTTTGTTGTTTTGCTGTGAGCGTGACGCCTGGCACCATGCCTGGCACGCGCTGATTTCACATCTGTAAATCCCGCCTCCTCCTGTAGAGAAGCCTTCTGATTGGTTCGAGGATTCGATACTCGGCTCAAACCATAGGGCGGGAGTCTTTCAAGATGGTTTCTCGTGGATTTGTAAACCCACAAATACCGCGAGAATTCATCTTGCTGCGCAAGGTTAAGAGCGGATGGCACTGTGGCCTCACAGCAAAAAGGTTGCGGGTTCAACTCCTGCGTGGCCCGAACCTTTTCTGTGTGGAGTTTGCATGTTCCCCCTGGTTCTGGGTGTTTTCCTCCAGACTCTCCGGTTTCCCCACCAACCAATAACATGCATGTTAGGGAACACTTGGTGGTGGTCAGAGGTTGAGGCACCAGGGCTGCTTGCCATCGCTGAGTGAGGAGCACTTTGGAAGACATCTATCTGTGTAAATGTGCTATATAAATAATTCATTCAAAAGATCGGCCGGCCGATATATCGGTAAATCTCTACTTACAGGAGCCACAAACTGGCCAGGTTCTTGTGGAAGCCTACAACTTTAGAATTTACTTTGGATCCCTTAAAGAAGTCGTAGCTGATGTTCACACTGCAAACATGACTTCCTCTAACAAATCCTGCTTCGACACATTATTGTGGTTCCAACTATGGCTTAAAAACTTCTTTTTACAAAGAACACAATGAAATGGGACGATTCTGTTTTGTAATGGTTCAATTCTTGTCTCAGTATATGAGTCATGATTCGGATATGTTTGTGATTTTGTAAAGTCTCAAGAGAACAAAATTCTGCTAATTGGCTAAATAAAACATTGCCATTGAATGGAAAAAACATATATATTAGTGCTTTAATGTAGTTTTTATGGAAATAAGATTGAAATTTATTAAGATAATGTTTTAAAAAAATCACGTTTCAGTCATTCTTGGGTCAATTTTCTTGAAACAGAATAGGGACTGAATGACAAAACTCAACTGAATACAGTACAATGACAATAATCTGCTGTTTGCTTTGTCTAACTGGGAAATGTAAGTGGAATCAACTCATTCCTAGCAGCATGATATGACAAAACAGAGCTATGGAGGGACACATGAGAACTGAACCCAAAACCAGAAGTTAATTGATATACTACATCTCCGATATTGTCTTATCCCTCATTTAAAGTAAGTACATGCCCAATGTGTTTCCCAAAACATATATATATATATATATATATATATATATATATATATATATATATATATATATATATATATATATATAGATTTTACTTTTTAGTTATAACAACCAGTCCTTCTCCTTATCAGTCAAACTCTAATTGGTACAAGTAACAAGTTTGTCCGTCCAGCTCTGATGCTTGTTTTAGTATTGATTTATGACTTTTTTTTGTTGTTGACAACCCTGATCCATAACTCCAGCAGACAGAGTTCTGCGTCTGCCTGCTCAGCACAACCCGGCGCTCGGCTCAGGGATGAAGCTGGGGCCACCGCAATTAAGTGGACCATTAAACCCTCAACTGTCAACATGTGGACAGTTAAGAGCACGGAGCGAACCCAGCCCCGCACCTGAGCGTTGTGTGTGCGGCACCGCGGGACCATCTCGCTCCCCGCCGCAGGACACATCTGCTAGGTTTTAAATGGATTACTCACTGTAATGAGAGTGATTACCGCTTAATTGCTAAAATGGAAAGCCTGTTAACTTTAAAGGCGCCCGATCTGCTCTTAATATCAAGCAAAACATATCGCTTTCAGAAACAATAAAGAAGTCGGGCTGTGCTAAGACAAGAGTTCTCTGCTGCTGTCATCGAGTTAAAGGCTGCTATAGTTGTGCTGCATTAAGATAGTGTCTCACCCAGCAGTCTTTGGGGTTTTGGGGGCGTGGTTTGTGCCATGACATTTGTGATGTACCTTAACATCAGTCAGATAAGATCGGTTATCAGGCAAAACATCATATCAAATATCTGCTATTGCCGAAGTCGACAAAATCATAATTTATCATCAGATAAACACATGTAACATTAGGCGTTTTCGCACATGAAAGTGCCAAGAACCAGGCATCAGAAACACTTCTACACTCATTCTTTCATGGGGTCAATTCTGTCCTGGGAACCAGTACCTGCTGCATTCACACTGCTCAAAAAAGCATTCAGGAGACATTCGGTGACGTCAGCCGCTGCACAGTGCCAAACTACGGTCGAGGATGGGAAACCATTCGCTGCTTTTTTCTGTTTGCCCCACTCGGGCTGCTGTAGTCCTTGATTTTCTTATAGTCTTGTCAGGTTTTTTTTTTTCTTGCGGCATTGCTTAGCTGTGGGACAAATGTCAATTTGCGCTAGCTCAAAGAAACATTGTACCCCCTCATTAGTTTACGGACTTGTACCTCTGCATCTGTCCATCTCGCACCGCCCTCAATAAACTTTAATGCCAATATTATTTTGATAAAAACGTTCTATTGTTGATGTGCGTCACGGGCGTACAAAATGTGTCAACGACATCACGAATTACGTCGCTGCGTGACTGAAAGGTTCTTGGTCTATAGGAAAGGTATTTGCCCCAAAGCAGGAGCTAATTTGGTTCCCACATTGGCCTCTCCGGTTCCTGGTCCTTCTTATGTGGGAACACGCTAGAAAAGGGGCCAGGAGCTAAAAAGGTTACAGGAACAACAAAAGTTCCTACAGTGCAAAAACCCCTATAGTCCAACTTACTTAGCTCATCTCTTTGAAGCTTGTTCCAACCAAATCAGTTTCCAATTTGCTAATCGTAGAGAAAGTTCTAGCTGATCAAACTGGCGTCAGCTCCTACTCCGCGATGCTAGGCTAATGCTGCACGTCCCATTTTCCATTTAGCCGACATTAACAGTAAGTTATTGCAGTCTTTACATTAATGCACATCCCGACTGGACTCTCCGGGGCCCAGTACGATCACTTCCCACTCCATAAGAAGCAAAAGGCCAGTCGTACAATGAACATTACATAGTGTCTGCCCCGTAGGCTAACAGTAAGTCATGTTAGCACTCCACTCACTACATTAACGCTATTGGTTTTGGCAAAGGAAGAGGTAGTAACAATTACAAGAGGAACCCAAGGGGAGAGGGAAAAGTTGAAGGCGAACGTTGCGGATTGCGAAAGGACAAAAGGGCAAGTTTGGAAATGTGCGCGGTTACTGACTGGGGCAAAAATATTAGCTGGGATTTTGAATATATCTAACAGCTCAGTTTCATTTAGGGAACAGCTTGTAAATATTTGTTTTAATAGAAGTCCATATAAATATAAATCTTCACTTCGGTAATCGATTAGTTGTTTGATCATTCTTTCGATTAATTGTTTTGTTGTTTAAAATGCTAAAGGCACTTGAATAAAAGATTTTTGCAAATTTTGAGCTGAGGTAACATCATAAAAGAAGAAAGTGAAGTGAAAGTGAAAGTTGCATTTTAGAAGTGCAAATTTACAAACAAACTAGATTTTACATCAAAAACGGTTCAGTCTAATGTTTTTTCTGCTCAAGCATGTTTTGAAACCTTTTACGAAAAAAAAGAAAAAAAGTGATCATTATAGTAAATATACTATTCCATAGTAAAGAAGTTAAAATCTATATTCTCATTTGAGCAAGTATTGGTACTGCGAATACTTTAAGAGAACACAATTTGGTCTTTACTGAACAGTTTTAGAATGATCTACTACAAATACTAGAACAAGAACAAATTTAAACAAAGTTTGATATAATACAAAAGTAATTTGAAATTGTGACAACACTAGCATAAAAACTAGTTAACGATTATTCGATTACTAAATTAGTGGAAGATTATTTCAATAATTCATTTTTTAATCGATTAACTTGTTGCAGTCCTCATTTTAGAGACACAAGAAAAGGAAGCTGTCTAACACGGGAATCCCACATCCTGCATATCCGCTGCGCAGCGCTGCACCACAGAACACTTCCGATTTTGTGCGCAAAGCCTCTCCTACTGGATGCATGTTGTCCCCGCCGGGCTGCGCTCCGCCAGGCTGCGAAGCCTCGAGAGGCACGAGAAGAGCATGCGCGGAGAGGACAAGTTTATGAAATAAAAGTTTTAAATTAAAGCCAAAATAGCTCTTTATTGTGCAGCAGGAGTGCAAAAAACGGCCGTGTTTGATGGGATCGCTCTTTGGCTCTCTTCACATGAGCTTATGTGTGTTTTCTCTCTCCCACGAGGGCAAAAACATTACGTGAATAAGTACGATAAAAAGTATTCTCCTGTCAGTGTTTAAGTGACATAAAGTGAAAGTTTACAGCAGACTGAGTTAAACTGGCAAAGCAACTATGCATATAAAGATTAAATACAAGTCCGTGCCAAGTGTTTTTACCTTGAAATTCCGGACGTAGTTCACGTTCTGTTTCCTGTTTGGTGGGCTCTGATCTGTGGAACTTGATCCGGTCGGACCAGGGCGCAGAAGATTTTACCGTTGATCCGCAATTTTGTCGGACGGCGTTGGAAGGACGGAGCTGAGGCGCAGACCTGCGCAGCGCATATGCAGGATGTGGAACGTACCTCATTCATTACAAAGGCTGCGCAATTGCTGCGAAGGTCGTAGCACTGCGCAGCGCAGCGGATATGCAGGATGTGGAATCAGCCTGTAAGCCTCAGCTACATCTTTATATTCTCAACTTCAAAGAACGGTTGTCTCGGAGTCAAATGTGCACAGATAAATACATCTTATTTATTTAGCTTTGCAAATATCAAAAAAGTTTGTACAAATTGGAATAATTGACAAACAAAAACACTTCAACCTGCACAATTTGGGATTTGTACAAATGTATGATTTAAACATTTTGCTAAATATAGTAGGACTAGCAAATATATCTTTCTGAACGTGTACAAAAGGGTTTTAGTATTTGTAAAAACAAATTGAATCATTTTAAAAATGTATGTTTGGAAATGAAAACAGTCATCTTAATCTGCATACAAGTGTTTTGGATTCATACAAAAATACATCATTAGCAAACACAATATTGTTTATTGTCTATTTCAAAGTCCTGAGTTTCTCTTCAGAAATTCTTTGCAGCAGAGGTGCCTCTTTTGCTCAAAAAATACATCACATTTGTGCACAATTGTGATGCGTTTTGTGCTCAGACTAAAAAAAAAAAATCACCAAAAAAAGTGTTTTTAGTGATCATTAAAAAAGTACTACTAATACACATCCACTTCTGTCTATGGAAATCCAGTGTCATTAATAGAATTTTGGCAGATTTTACCTTGCTCTAGGGTTTTCAGGTTTCCACATGACCACAATACCATATTCTCTCCAAAACTATTTAACTTTAAAACTGACTTCTTCTTGAGCTGTCCTGAATTCTTAATTTGACCTTTATTACAGCTCAAAAAGAACTTGTCATTGAGAAGACGGGGAAACAGACGGTTGGGAGACACTAGAATGGTTCGCAGATCATTCACTCTCAGGCTAATTATCGCCTTAAGCACCGACCACAACAGCAGCCATGTCACGAGCAGCAGACTGCGTGAGATCACTGTGTCAGAAAGGGCAACACTTCCAACCGCTAGGTACACTTTGTGATCAGCAGCATCATTTTCTTAATGTTAACCTTCTTGTCCTCTACAATGGACAAGACGACCAGTTTTCCAATTTTTAAGTATAACAGTAAGTATATCGCAATGTAAATGTGGGAAAGCTCCATTGACACAGCCAGACACAGATTGGCCGAAACTATTTCTGTCTGATCACACTTAAGTAGAAGTCTCTATTATTTTTTCATTGCAGAGCTACCTATACAAAACAAAAGTAATAGTGAGCTACTGCTTTAAGTCGTTGCATATCTGGTTCATCTATAGTAATCGCACAGTAACAATTCTTAAAAGACGGGGTACAATTTGGTGTCTTAAAAGTGAACTATAACTATTTCTTATTGCACAAAGTTAGGTCAAAGTTGCTTAGAACGCAAAGGTTCTGCGGTGAGAACTTTCTGTAAGTGTAGATGTAGACAAACTAGTGTTTAAGTCAACAACCAAAATGATACTAAAATTACACTCCAGCAATTACAAATCCAGCGATAGTGCAAAAATTACTATCTCATTATTTTTTTACGTATCTCAATGACTATATTCAGACGATTATTTATCAATCCTATCAATCTTATCCTATTAATACTAACTAATAATATATTATATGCAACATTTATACGTGACTCTCAAAGGAGACGTCACCCACACGTTTTGTTTTTCCAGTGGATTGTCACGTGACAGCATGCACGCGTATATGCTTTCGCTTTACTTTTAGATCAAATCAAATGAAGCTCGAACTCGATCGGAACCCAATCATTCTGTGTGTGTTTGAGTGAACCTGCTCGCCTCACTCACTGAATTGTGGTTTTAATGACAGAAAAAGCACATTATGATGTGTCTCATGTGTTTACATGTTTCCAGTGTGTCTCCAGAACCAGAAGCACGTTCTCCACCACACATCTCTCTCTCTCACACACTTTTTCATTCTTTTCTCACAGCGCACCTAACATAAAATAAGGTTAGGGTTAACCCTAACTAGGGCTGTCAAGATTATTAGGTTAATCGATAATCGTGATTATTCAAGCCACAATATAATCGTAAGAACACAAGAAAAATGATCGTGACCAGCTCAGAAGCAACATTTTGTATTTTTAGTCCACATTGAAGATACAGAAATACAAAATATCAGTTCTGTTTTAGCATTGACCAGGTTTATAAGAAAAAAAAGTGATATTTAATTAGCACAGATGTTACTTATGATCTAATTAATTTTTTATTAGCGTGAAAAGTATATTTGAGATTTTAGGAGACTTGTAATGGATACAAAAATTCAAATATTGGAAAAAATCTATTTGCAACACCAGAAAGTTTAATAATGTATATTGTTTTTGGCTAAAAATTCAACAAAATCAGACCATCTCTAATAATGGCCATTTTAAAAGCTACATTTTTACTTTGCCTCTTTTTTATTGCAATAAAGAATAGTTTTAATGTTTTACAATAGTAAAACTAAATCATCTAAAGTTTTGTTTTTTAGTCACATTAAGTTTTTATATTCACAAGATCTGATAAAAAAGTGGTCACGAACTTGTGTAAAAGTGACGACATGTTAGACAATGAGAATGAAAGAAAATGAAAGATTGATCATGACAACAGTAATCGTGAACAATCGCTAAATCGTGATATGTAGTCTCACAATAATCGTAACACTTACATTTGATATCGTGACATCCTTAACCCTAACCATAACCCTTCTCTTCTTCATGCTTGCCTCACTGCGTAGAAACACATTTCCTACACTCTCCTTCTTTCTCCGTTTTTCCTCTTTTCCTTGGTCTGTGTGTATGAAAGACATGTCTTCCCTTCTGTCTCTCTTTCTGGTCACGGGTCCAGAATCTAAACTCTAGTTTACCGTGCAGTTATAAAAATTCCACAAGAATTTCACCTACCATGGCAGAAAACAGTCACGATTATTGAAAAAAACAGTTAATCTTGACATTCTAATTCACATTAATATCTAAAATTCAATATATTGCCCATCTCTACTGTAAACAGGTGTTATTTATGTCCTATTAAAGGCATAGCCAAGACATCGTCTGAATCAATATCATATATCGATCAATATTCGATCCCAGTATCAGATCACTGCATCCCTATTCACATTCAATTAGGTGATTTCTCTTAGACACTAGGGCTGGACAATAAATACTCTGTTTGTCTGCAGGACAATACAAGATTACTCAAACACACATGACTCAATCCAAATACAACTGAGATGAGCAAACGCCGCTATTATACATTTCCAAACTCTTCCCTTTTAAAACACTACTAAACACTCTCTTAAAATGCTAAAAAATAATCTAAATAAACACAATTCCCTTTAAAAATGCTAAACTCCAATATTCCCCAACCAAACCAAAACACCCCCTCCCATCATCTGCGCGGCTGCATCCCGAAGGAAAAACCAGATCGGAGCAAAAAAATATTCCCATCAGCCTAATTAACGGGAGATGGGGGAAATCAAGCTATCAATTATATTCAGAATCTTCCTATTTACAAATAATTAATTATGAGCAATGGCGGTAATTTGGCTAATGAATGCCACCTGGCTAATGGACGCGCTATCATATGCCGCCGCCGCGTTTAGCATTTGGCGAATCCGCATGCGCCGCGGCGTCGCTAGCATGCGTGTCTTCGGGGCATGCGGCTGGCTAATTGACGCTAGCGCAGATTTCATGCTAATGGTCGACTTTTTCAACAGAACCGAGTCGTGAATAACGTAAATGTGCGCATATTTCTAAGTTTCGTGATTTTGCTGTCGTCGCAAATTATTTCACAGCGTTTTTTTAATTGATAGAAGAAGGAAGTATTCTGATAGAACTTGCACAGATCGATAGTTTTCTTAAAAAAAAAACAGAACAATTAGACTTGCTGGATATGCAAATCTAGCTAATTACGCATGCTGATAAGCTAAATGCTAACATCTGTTTTTTGCGCGGCTTAGCCTAGCGTCGGCAGCGGCAAAACAAATGGGGAAAAAATGACTGGGTTAATATGCGGAGCGGTGATGTATTTTGACAAGTGATAAGAAACAAATAAGTGTCACGCCGCTTCAGACAAATACTTGCTCAATCGGCGCGCTGCGGATGAAATGAGTTTGGATTTGAGGTGATTTTTGCGTCATCTGGAGTATTTAATGACGTGCGATTACAGTAATGAGGCCTGGCTCTAGGCAGTATACGGTTTGGAAACTTGGGTTAGGCTGAGGCAGAAGTTGGGAAAGTGGGTTTAACAAGATGTTTTAGATGTTTGAAGTACAATTTTGAATATCAGCTGTGTATTTTAGTGATTATTTATATAGTAAAAATGTATCTTAGTGATGTTTTTGAGATATTGTGGAGTACAAATGGCATTCTTTCTTGCCCTGACAAGTTGTCTGAGCAAATATAATTAATACTTTATGGAATATCCAAGCTTTAATTACTGACATGCTGTATATTTCAGTATCAAATTTAGAAGAATCATTTGTAACATAATGTAACATTACAAAAGATGGGATACTCTCAAAATTGTTGTGAAACCAAACTTTTGTCTCAGATGTTCTGGTAACAGACATTTCTGGGATGCACCGATCTAACTTTTTCTGTTCCGATACCAATTCCGATATTTTGGCTTCAAGTATTTGCCAGTACCTGAAATCAACCGATACTATTGTAAGAACTGAAACAGCAGTTTTTTCTTAACAAAACATAACAACTTTGGTAATTTAATGTTATGTAACTGTTATTGAAAGTCAACACTTAATCTGAATAAAATATCAAAGATTATGAGACATTCTGGATCAACACCAATCAGTAAATTAGTTTCATTGCGTCCAAACAAAAGGCAAAACAATGATATCAACTGAATTGACATCAGTCATACCCAATCCAACAAAGTTTTCTGGATCGGCACAGATATCCCTTACTGCAGAAAAAACGTTATCATAGACTGGATAATGTACATTGTGCTTTCAGTGCCTTTTTAAATATGTTACAAACACTGACTGTTAGTTCTACACTCTATACTTCATGGACTGTCTAGTAGTGACTGACTTGTCAAACAATAGGCTCTGTTCATGTTCTAGAATGTGAAGATGCCATGAGGCCACAAGATAGGCAAAAGGCAGTTTTTTGAGAGAATAAGTTTCTGTCATGAACAAAAGCTTCACATAAGTCGCAGCACAACGTGTTTTCACTTTTGTCTCAGAACAAATTGTTTAAATAGTCAGTCTGAGTAAACGTTATATGTCTAGGGTTTTAGAATCAAATATATTTCACACAAACATCATCAGGAAAACGTTCGGATGAGATAAGAAGGTGGAAAGTGAATCAAATTAACAAAAAATGAAAGAATCTGTGAAAGACTTGTGAAAAGCAAAGTCAGGCATCAAAATGGTCGCTAATGTTGATTGGAGTTGTTTTTTAGACGTATGATTATTTATGGCCTTATTCAATGCCAAGGATAAACCACAGAAACTAAATTTTAGACTTCTTCCCATTAGATTCAACGATAGCATCACTGCCATAATGGCGGCCACAGTGAATTTAGTCAGGTGGGTACTCTGACCCCTGACTTGAAAAAAAAAAAAACAATTTATAAGTCAATGGTGTCTGTCAACTACAAATTTTGATCAACTAATAGCTTTATTTTATCAACACAAAAGACTGAGTTATGATTGTTTCAATTAATTGATTTGTTGCAAAAAGCCTGTGAAAATTGCACCTACTTGGTTCTATTAATACCCCCTGGAGTGTTAAAGTCCAAGCCCATTCTCCCCACATCTACATCCCATTGCAGAACTGCTCTCTCCTCAAAGCACAAACACACCATTATCCAACCTTTCCTCTGCTTTTCTCTCCATTACAATCTTCAGACGGTCTATCCTCGACTCCAGGCAGAGGAGCGCAAAGAGCCGGCGTTCAAACCTCTAATTGTGATTCTCTGTGAAGGCCAAATATCTGCGGAACTGGGAGTCTGACAGAACACGTTAGGCCCATTAGATGATAGGCCTATGTGCTTTGGAGCCATTACCGCCGCGGATGTCTCTGCGTAGCTTCACGGCAGATTCAAAACGATGTGTGCGTAAGCTAACGAGTGTCCGCTGGTCTGGGGGAGAAATGCCAACACGCTGACCGAATGTCCAGCGCTCGAGACAAAAGGTACAAGGCTTCTGGGTAATTTGTTCCATTCGTGCGCAGACGGTGGAATGCCAGCAAAGTACACATTGAGAAAATACAGTAAGCTGGAGATAAGACAAAGAGAATGCAATAATCAATGGTTTCTTGAGAAATTCTCTCAGCTACACCTCCCTTCTTTCCATTTCAAAAGTTTAGACATTCTTGATGATTGTGTGACCAACTTTTGCCGTCTTAAAGAACACAAATTATGCAAGAATGCTTTTTTGAGCTGTTAATCATGTTTTAACATTGCTTCCTCATCAAAACAACAGCTGGAAGTCTGTCTGTGAGATACTATTCATTCCCTTTTGAGCCTCAGAAAACACTTTTCTGAATGTGCCAGATCTGCGAGCCCCAACTGACGCTCTGAATGTCCTTAAGCGCCTTGTCAGTAAACAAGGACACTTTTGAATCGACATGCTTCTCTGCAAAAGGCATTGTTTTGCAAGTAGGCAGATCACGTTGAGAGAGCAATGGAGGGGGAGAGATAGAGGCTCCTTTTGCTCTCTCTGTACTCCTCCGTTGTTACGTCATACCACAATGGTTTAAACACCACAATAAACACAGATTTTCAAAGAGCAACAAGAGACCAAGTCTTTGAAAAAAGCCCCAAAACAAGTGACCTTTTGATAGAGAGAACAGTCCTTCTTTTCTCTTGATGTGAGAGCAGAGCTGCATGCCACTACGTCACAGGAAAGTAGTGTCTGATTGGTTCAGGCGATTAAAGTTCAGCAGTGTCCAACTCGGACGTCAACGCCTCATGAGGTGGCCAAAGCGTCCACCGCAAGTTGGAGCATCTACTTCGCAAGACGCAGCATCAGCAGACGCCTGAACAAGCCAATTTCGATGAGCTAGATGCAAATTCGCACCGCAAATTCACTGGATGCCTCAAGACGCAGGTTTACATTGACTTAACATGTAAACTGGACGCATTGGATATTGCAACGTTGAATTGGTCTGAACACAGCATTAAGCATCATTTTCCTCTCTTATCTAATGGATTCGGAGTCTTTATTTCTTCACCCCAATGAGATTGGAGTAGGGATGGAAAATCAATTGAAAACTTCGAAAAGTTTGCAGCGATTGAATCGAAAGGCCAGTATCGATCAGTTTTGCTCAAGCAGCCACATACTTAGATACACACTCTGTAGTTGTATAATACAAACAATAATACAATAATAGCCACAATGTTTGAAGAAACAAAGAGTGAACTTGTGCAGACCTGACTGAATGTGCTTTATTATGTTGTGTTAACAACTGATGGGTTAACGACTAAATATAGAAACTAAATATGTTTACTGTTTAAATGTTTATAAAAATACAAGTTCTGACTCACAAACAGCGGCTTTGTTTTAAACATAATTTATTATGATTTATTTTGTGTCTTAAAGAAAAAAAAAGTGAACATAGAAAAAACTAACAAAACCGAACAAAATCGAAAATTGTAGTTGCAAAATCGAAAACTGAATCGAATCGTGACTTAAGTGATTGGTCCTATCCCTAGTTTGGATGCGTTTTCCAAAACTTTAAGAGACCAGGTCGAGTTGAGCCAAGTCGGTATACTAACAGAGGCTAGCTAGCACAAGCTAAAAACAATAGTAAATGATGGGTTTTAGAGGAAAAAAAAGTCAAACAAGGAGACACTGCAAACATTTTGGAAATTCCCCTTGAGAAGTGTCATCTCATTTTTAAGGGATTTCAAACTCCTTATTGAGCAATCATGACAAAAAGAACGCTTTTAGTTTCACGTTTAAAAAAAATCATCAATCAAAAACCAGTTGCCCGCCTCTTTAAAATAATAAAGAAAAAAATATATAAAACAAATCGTGGGAAAACAGAATCGTCCCGTTAGTCAAGAGGTCAAAACCCCAGCCTTTGTTGCAGAAGTATGAGATTCAAATGAATGTGTATAACAATTGCACACTTCAAACTGCTCGCTGCTACACAACACAGAAGACAGCTGCTGCTTCCTGAAGAGCGATCTATAGCACACGCCTGGAGAACATCTCAGAGGTATCAAGAGGAAGTAGTCATCCCTGAGCTTCCTAATCATCTCATTGATTGCATCTATTATTCATGCGCTCCTTAGGCTGACATTAGCTGGAGACATGTACCTTTCCTCTCCTCTTCTTCTTCTCATTCTTTCACCTTTCTCAGCAGAGCAGGCCTTCCGGTGTAGCCTCAGCGAGTCCAGGCTGCCACTTTGCGTTAGCGCTTTTCCGGACAGCCCCGAGGTGTGCGATGAGGAGAGATGGGACTCTGGCTAACGTCTCTGCCACTTCCAGGCGCTGAACGGCCGCAGGATTCTCTGGTATTTATAGCAAACTAAAGGTTCTGCTAAGAAAAGACACGCAGTAAAGTTGGGACAGAGGATTGAAGCAGACACCGCAGAAGCAAGATGATTTAGGATTGTTATGGTTTGCACAATGTCTGAAGCTATGAGATAGGTTAAGGGGTATACTTTATGGTATTTTGTCTTTTTTCATCTTTTATTGAACTTTGAAATTATTCAAAGTATACCCTGCTGTACTAAAACGTGAGTCTGATAATAGAACGTAGCCCAGTCTTGATGTAAAGGAATCCAGTTCATCAAAAACTTAAACTGCATTAAAATATTATTGTTTTAATAAAAACATAAAAAGACAAACAAAACAGTACACGTTATTTTGTTTGTACATTAACACACATAAAATGTGTGTTAATGTACAAACATTTTATGTTTGTACATTGGTGTGAAATGTACAAACTTGGTGTGAAAAGCTTAAAAAAAAGTTTATCAGACAATTATTTGGCAGGAATGTGGGATTCTTTATGATTATCAATCCTATAAGAACTTTAGTACATCTGATACTCCTGATGTTTAGTTCTGTAAGAGAGGAAATATCTAATCAAAAACTAACATTGATCAAGATGGGGAAAGGTGATTTATCTTTGTAGACTTCAAATTATGTTTCTAAAGATAAATCGCACCTCAAATCCAGTATGTTTCTGACCGCAGTTTTCAAGGTGCAACGGCGTGCATCCACTGAGACACAAACAAATAAGCACCACCGTTGATTTCGACAGGAAAAACATTCAAAAACAAGAAAACCGCTTCCAAACCCAACCCATTGTCGCTGCGCGGCTAGAAATCCCACCTTACACATTAGCCAAATCGCCACTCGGGGAAGATCACTCAAGCCTGTAATTAGTTCTTTATAGACGGACACATTTCACGCAGAGATTAGCCGTGTAGCACCCTGGGAGTCGCACCGAAAAATCCTCTCCTTAAACCTGGCTTGTTAAAAAAACCAACCCAGACCCGATAAATAATCAATGAGCGGCCCTACCCTTCTGCGTCCGGGGAGCCAAGAGAAATCAGCATATCAATGGCCTCCACCGAGATCACGCTAGATAAACCCGGCGATAACAGAGAAATTAACAACTGCTTGACATTTGCTCAACATCCATTATTCTGACACTTGTTCGGCGCATTCAAAGGGCTGAACGCATGCTTAATCAACATTCATATTCCCAGAGCAGAGGTGCAGGAGCGGGGCCAGATTGGAGCCCGCCCTGGTGCTGATGAGCGGGGAGCGTTAGGGGACTGTCGGGAGAGGTGTTCGGGGAGTTGGCGTGGGGAGGTCGGAGGATGGAGTGGAAGGTTGGGGAAAGCGGTGTGATAAGAACTAAAAATTGTTATTATCATATACAGGTGCTTGGCTTAAAATGTATCAGGAAAAAGTTTTTTTGTAGCTCAGTTCAGAAAGTCAATACGTGTATTATCCAAAAGAATCCAGAGTCGTGACTTAGATTTGAGTTTTGATAACTTGAGATGCTACTTAATAAAATGGACTAAGATCTGAGACAAGGGTTGGGTGATCTGGGAATAAACTTAATTAAGATTTTTTTCCTCATGTTGATCGATCTCGATTTTTGATTCAATTTTGTGTAAACTTTTCAGGAAGAAAACAAAACCATCTTAAGTTTGACTTTTACTGAAAAAGGATTGGTTATCAATATTTTGATTCAAAACAACCAAATTGACTTTGATTCAAACCAAATAATTGACGATTCGACATGACACATGGCCTACTGGGACTCCACTGTGACTAGTGACTTGACTTGGAGCTATGTGACTTAAAACAGAAGTTCTTAACCTTTTTAGCCTCAAGGCCCAAATACTCATATGCAAAGTAACCTAGGGCCCAATCTCATATTAAATGTATTGTATTTTACTGATTGTGCGGCCCTCAAGAAGGTGCTCACGACCCAACTTTGGGCCCCGACCCTATGGTTAAGAATCGCTGACTTAAAACAACTTGAAGCTTCTCCTCAAAAACAAAATGTAATTTTAGATTAGTATCTGCAAACATGTTACCGAAATTAACCTGAGTCTTCTTAGTTTGTCAATTATACTAGAGATGCATCGATCCAGCTTTTTTAGTCCCGATACTGTATCGGGGCTATTAGACGTTTTCACACATAAACCTACCAAGAACTATTCCCAAGATTCCTCCAGTCCCTGTTTAGCCAGAGGAACTACCCAGTCCCCATGTTTGTGTTCACACAGCCAAAGTACCCGAAAATGGGTCTAACAACCTTTAGCATTTGAACAAGTCTGGAAGATTTAAATAATTAAGTGGTGTTAGGGAAACAAGCTGTCTTTTTTGATTTCACATAAAACTATGATCTACAAAATCTAAAATCATGACTGAAATTAACAATGGGCTACTATTTACAAATTAATTAACTATATTTGGGAGTTGAGAACTAAACGTGAGAACGTATAAAACATGTTTTCAAACAAAGTTAGCATTGTAAATGTGCTTTTGTCAACAAAAGGTTCCTGGTCTGACTGGAAAGTACCTGCCCCAGAGCAGAAGCTAAAAATGTTCCTAAAATGTAGCCCCAGTTCATAGTTCCTGCTCTGTGTGAATGCGGACTGGAACTACAAAAGTACTAGGAACTGAAAAAGTTCCTACAGTGGGAAAAGGCCTATTGATACAATACAATACCCGATATAGACCAATATCAGCGTAGCAACTGAAAATAGCTTCTTTATTTTTTCAAGGAAAGAGAAGAAACCGCAAGGTTTTGAAAAATTAATACAGTTTTCAACATAAAATTCACAAAACTAACAATGTTCTATGTAAATGAGCATTATTGTATCTATATTACACACCTGTGTGTGGAATTACCAGACAAATTTGACTAAAGCCTAATTTTGAGGAGTTTTAGCCTTAATTAGCAGACGAGATTATCATCTATCACGATATAAGTAGAAGACGATATGACGATATTGAAATATGGTTCTCATCCAACTCTGAGCTCTAATAATTTGTATTATTATTATTATGCTGTGATTTGCTGTTGGATTATGTTAACCCTCCATCTTTTCTCTTCAAACCAAACCAGCAGTCGAGCAAAGCCTCTCTGATCATTATCCAAACTTAAACAAACCTGCTTTTGATATGGGCCTCATTATTTTTCGGAGAGGAGGGTCCCGTTCCACACTTTAGCAGCTCATTCCCAAAACAGTGGCATCTGCCCCATTCGTGCCGCCCCTCCCACTTTTCGCCCGAGCCATACGTCGAGTGGGCTGCTTTGTGCCATTCTCGAGTCATTACAACCAAATTCATTCATACGACGGCAGCAGGACACCGCAGGCCGCCCCCCTCCGGACCTCTCGGGGGACAAACGGAGGGTAGAGAGGTGGAGGGGGGTCCCATGGAGGATTCAGGGCCTTGGAGAGACACACAGAGAGAGAGACAGGAGTCATTTCCAATTCTAATAAGAGGAGAGAGGAGGACCTGATGGCACTCTTGTCACTCTTCTGCCCACGCTGGGGTGAAGCAGGACCGTCCCACAAACAACAACAGAATCTGAGAGAGAGGATTTGGGCGAAATAGCCAAAAAAATAATAGGGGGTTTTTATGACAAGAACAGCAGATGGGATGGAATATTGTAAAGCTAAACTTGACCAACGCAAAAGATCAATGGCAAATGGAAACAGGACTTTATCTGCAAAAGTTTATATAAGAGCTAGGGCCTGATATGTTAATAGGGCAGGGTAATTAATCGAAAAACTGAGAGATTGAGATCAAATCGAATGGAATGGTAAATTATTTGGTGGTGGGTTTAGAATTAAAAGATCGAAAACCAATCCTTTGTCAGTAAAAATGTGTAGTTTAAGGTCATACTTGAGGCAGAATATTAATATATAGTTTCAAAAAAATCTAATAAATAGGACATATTTAAAGTTTTGTTGATGAATGTCATTTTTCATTTGTTTTTGAAAAGGTTAAACTAAATCGAATCATAAGTCAAGATCAATTTCCCAGATCGCCCAGCCCTAATTAGGGGTGTGCTAAAATATCAATTCTTAGACATATATCGATATTTAATAAAATGATTCGGTCTCGATTGAGCCGAGAGAAGAGTCAAAGCTAATAAAACAAGTTTAGAAGCTGTCAGACAGTTTTAGAAACTCTTCATTATAAATGTGTGGACTAGGGATGCACGTTTGCAAATTTTTCTTTAACTGCTAGTTGGAGCCCTTTACGGTCAATAATCGATTAGCCGATTACGTTAACGCAGTACTTTGTAATGTTGTTATTGTCAATGAAGTGGGCACAGAGCTACCAGAGTGACGCAGAGCAGCGAGACAGCGACAGGCTTTTGAACTGTGCACAACACGACTTAATAAAAGCTTCTTTAAACACTGCTGCACTGCACTGTGTATGCAGTAAAATCATTTATAAATTGAGAGTCATGTTGGCTGCTAGTTAGCAGCTTACCTTACAGGTAAAACATTGATAATTTCTCATGTAAAAAAGCTGAATAATCCAGTCTGTTTTCTTCTCCAACATAAAATGCACAATACGTGATTGATATTAGTCCATAAACACTGCAGTGTCAGGTTTGATCAGTCCTTATGAGATAAGTTGTTTTTGTAGTTTTAGCAGAGTTATTGTATATTTGTGTCAGTTAGCTAGTTAAAAAGATCATACTCGGTTACGCCATTAGTCACGGTTAATCGGTTTAACCATGAACATCCCTAGTGTGGACATATTCTGGCTTTAAAACAATACGCACAGGTTTTTCATGGCATTCTTAGAAGCAACAAAAGCGTTTAAAGCAAGCCCTGAAAGCTTAGCTGCCACGAGTGTAGCTAGCGCTAGCCTGCAGATGCTAAAGTTAGCATTTGCAGTGTTGTACACAAACAGGAGCTCTGAGGAAAGATTTCTGCTGTGCGCTATGAGCTAAAACAACCTCGTACAGTGCGCACCAATGAATCATTTTGTCACTTGATAAAAACTTTCTACACGAACAATGAAATTAAATAAAATAAGGTGCTTTAGCCTGAAACAGACAGAAAAAGGCCCTTGGGTTGTGAAGAAAAAACACTGTCTTGGCTGTTTTATATGTTTCTCAATGCAGCAAAGCAAACATTTTGTCGCTTCTTTGTAATAGTGCTGCGTGTGGCGAGAAAGTGAAAATGAAACTTTGAGCGCTCCACGTGGGAGTCCACATGAGAAACAGTTGGTTAATTTGCATGCACTTGGCTTTGAGTTGTAACTGAACAGACTACAAATGTGTTTTAAAAATCTAGTTTGACATATGTATTTTTGCTAAAAACTAAAGTTAAGGAAACGGTCTCAAAAAGCAAGTTTCGTTAAAATACTACTGTCGAAAAAAGTCTAACAATACCCAGCCCTACTGGTAATGACAGTAATCAGTAATGAAGCTAGAAAAAATCTGGATCAGTGCATCATCGTGACATCCCTATAGTTACAAATTTATACAACTATTTTTTACTGGGTTTGACAAAAAAATAATAAAAAATCTTCCATAAATATGACAAAAATACCAGCATAATTCCATCTTAACCAGCTCTTAAGTCGAGGTACAGAACTGGCCACTGGAGGCTGAACACTTGACATGTGCACGTTCCTCCATTGTGACTTTTTAGGATGAGTTTGAGGGGGTGTAGAAAGTGACAGCACCGTGTCCAATTCCGCTCCCCCCCAGAGAGGACCAGCCTCCGCCCGACAGCCCGATGAGAAGGAGGGGGCTCCGGGCTGACAGATGACTCCCAACATCTGTGTTACGCGGCCGGTTCCAGATGAGGGGGTTCGCATGGCCGCCCCAGTCTGCCCGCGGGACCCTCCCCTCGCCACCGCCCAGTCGCCACACTTCTGCAGACACCAAAAGACACCGCAGCAGACTGAGCGTGGAAATCAACCTCAATATGGACTCTCGTTTTGGTCAAAGTTTACATTTTACACCCTTTTAGGCAGCGATGACTGAGAATGAGCCATTCGGGAGGCTCCATTTCGGGGGCCATTATGGAGCTCATGTATTCATTGGGAAGTAAATGGGCTTGGGTGGGACGAGTGGGTTTGACATGCAAATGTGATTCTTTTTTTAAATACAATTGAAATGGCTACATTAAAGTTGGCTGCACACTAGAAGATAACATTTTTTCAAAATTTTTTAAATGTGTCAAATATGGTGATAAAAATTTAACTTTAACAGCCACATCAAGTCAAAAACATCAGCAGCTTTTTACCACCTAAAAAACATTGCCAAAATCAAAGGTATAGTGTCAAAGCCTGACTCTGAGACACTTATCCATGCATTTGTCTCCATTAGGTTTGACTATTGTAACAATCTGCTCACTGGCCTATCCAAACGAGCTGTAAAACAGCTGCAGTACATTCAGAACGCTGCTGCTCCAGTCCTGACTAGAACCAGGAAGTACCATCACATTAGTCCTGACCAGAACCAGGAAGTACCATCACATTAGTCCTGACCAGAACCAGGAAGTACCATCACATTAGTCCTGTGCTTAGGTCTTTGCTCTGGCTTCAGGCTCAGAAGAATAGACTTTAAAACAGCTCTGCTTGTATTTAAGTCTCTCCATGGACCAGCACCAAAGTACATCTCTGACATGTTAGTGCTGCATGAACCATCTGCACTCTGAGGACCTCAGGGACCGCCCAGAGTCAGGACTAAACGTGGACCAGAGTCAGGATTAAACATGGACCAGAGTCAGGACTAAACATGGACCAGAGTCAGGACTTAACATGGACCAGAGTCAGGACTTAACATGGACCAGAGTCAGGACTTAACATGGACCAGAGTCAGGACTAAAAATGGAGAATCAGTGTTTCAGTTTTATGCAGCTCAGATCTGGAACAGTCTTTCTGAAGATGTAAGACAGGCCTCCACTATGACAATGTTTAAATCTAGACATCGTGACATCGTGGAGATGTAGATTTTAGGCTTGTCAAAAGTATCTGAAAGTCTGATACAAACTGACACTAAAACTGGTATCAAAACTAGACACTCAGTTGAACAAGTATTGACCAAAAATACCATTAGCATGAAAAAAAAATATATTTTCTGTTGGGTTTTAGAAAAAAAAGCAATTTTTTGTTAAAATCTACAGGTGCTGGCCAGTAAATTAGAATATCATCAAAAAGTTGAATTATTTCAGTAATTCCATTCAAAACGTGAAACTTGTATACTGTATACTTTCCTTCCACACATAGTGATATATTTCAAGTGTTTATTCATTTTCATTTTTATTATTACAACTGACAGCTAATGAAAACACCAAATTTAGTATCTCAGAAAATTAGAATATTCACCTGCACACAGTGCCAAAAACACCAGTACCTGGTTCAAGCACCATGGTATCCCTGTCCTTGATTGGCCAGCAAACTCACCTGACCTTAACCCCATAGAAAATCTATGGGGTCTTGTGAAGCGGAAGATGCAAGATGCTAGACCCAACAATGCAGAGGAGCTGAAGACGACTATCAGAGCAACCTATAGGCTCTCATAACACCTGAGCAGTGCCACAGACTGATCGAGTCCATGCCACGCCGCATTAATGCAGTGATTGAGGCAAAAGGAGCCCGACTAAGTATTGAGTGCTATACATGCGCATTCTTTTCATGTTCATTCTTTCAGTTGGCCAACATAAAAAAAACAACTTTTTTATTCATTGGCCTTTTCAATATTCTAATTTTTTGAGATACCAAATTTGGAGTTTTCATTAGTTGTCACTTATAAATATCAAAATAAAAAAAATAAACATTGGAAATACATCGGTCTGTGTGCAATTGCATGAATATAATGTACAAGTTTCACTTTTTGAATGGAATTACTGAGATAAATCAAGTTTTTGATGGTATTCTAATTTACTGGCCAGCACCTGTATTATGATATAAAGAGCATTTTAATGATCATTATGGTATCATAATTAGGTTTTTATCAAGAATGGAGTCCATTTCTTAGTGTTAAAATTCAGTTTGTAATTTAGTATCATCGAAACACAAGGCTCAGGCAAACTTTTTACAAAAAGCACAAAATTTACACAATTTTTGTGTAATTTACATTTAATCTGACTTTTTCCACAGCTCATGGATGTTTGGAACCAAGACCGATTATTCAACTACAAAATTAGTTCTCGAGTATTTCAATAATGGATTAGTCGCGATAAATCGATTAACTTGTTGCAGCCCTTCAAAATTCATGGGGGAAACACAGCTGTGCATATTTATTAGTAGTGTTGTTCTGATACCATTTTTTATTTATTTTTTACCGATTTGATACCGATACTTTGAATCAGGGTAGGTGCCGATATCAATACCAGTGCCGATACCAAATATTACATTATAAAAAAGTAAATTATAGTACAGCTTTTAACTCAAATTTAAATCAATAATTATTTTAATAATGGCTTCTGCAAACTCGACTCATAAGTCTCAAAAAGCAAAATGAATACTTAAAAGAGCTACACCTATAAAATAGGCTATTGTTACTTAATTATAAAGATGCGTTTATTGTAACTGTTATGTATTTGGATTTCTAAGCCTGTTTTATAGTTAAATGTATTTTTCATTAAACACAACTGTGTTGAGTATATTCTTATTTAGTGTTTTCCACCTCTGTGTGTCATAAAAACAACAGCAAGACCTGTAAAAAGATGTTCATCCTAATGAAATGCAATATAAGCAAAAGTGTGAGGTAGCATGTTAGCTTGTTAGGGCCACTAGCTAGCGCTGCAGTTGGACCATTTTTAGAGTTTGTTTAACCATAGTCCTTCTACTATAAAGGCTAAAAGAAACATCACGGAGGTAAAACGGGTGTTTGTCTGCATTTATGTAATATTTTTATGGTTGAACTTTGAAGAACCTCCACAGAACCTTTTCTAGCTGCTCTGAGTGTTAGCTTTAGCATTAGCCGCAAGCAGAACACAGCTGCTGTTGTTGCATCTACGGCTCCTCATTCAGGACAATACAGGGCGGTATTGGAACGGAGATTTGGTATGAGTACTCGTCATACCCATACTTGAAAATGTAGGTTTTGCCGATACCAATAGACCCATTTGTAAACAAAGATGGCTGCGCGCGGTAACTGGTGCCCTGAGTGGTGCCCAGTCTCAGGCTTTTCAAGCTACGCAGGTGCATTTTCATTAAAAAATTGCAAATCTCTCTTTAAAAACTCAATTTAACGAACAGCAAGCGACTCCAGATCCATGTACAGTTAGCTACTGAATGTTAGCCTGACGTTAGTAAGTATCGCGATATTCAGTGGCCTGATATTTACTTATATTTGATGGGAAAACTCATGTGTACAAGAGAAAACTTTGAGCACACAATCCCTTGAGTTTGACGACGTAATTTGCGGAAAAGCACAGGAGGTGAGTTACCATGACATTGCTTAAGATTTTTGTGCAAGTTGTGTTAATTATTTATCAATTATCAGTGGAGAACTAGACTCACAGTAAACGGCACCTGTGTGGCATTATTTGTGCTGATTTCTACAGAAGATTATTGTATAAAAGACTCCGAGCATATACTTACATGACTCTGAGGCGATGTATTTGTTTTGATAGTGATCCCTCATTTTTTCTATAGATTTTAGCGGCAAGCTAGTTAGCCCGAAAAAATCACGAGTTATAAAATGTGTCAACTGGTGCAAACCCAAGGAACACATTAGGAATGGTCAGAGCTTCGTTTGAAGTCATTGTTTTCTAACCGTTTAATATCGTTATTACTCGTTTTGTATAGAAACTTATGAGGAAACTCTGCGCCCCCAAAATGATGTAGGCTCTGAACGGGTCTATACAACCCTATTTATTAGACTCTACAAAACCTAGTAAATGGCTAAAGCTACAGGCCAAAGCAGCAAACACCAGTGAGCAAAACCAATGACACAAAGCACCCGCCATATTTAATCTCCGGACCCTGGACCCATTCCTAATAAATAAACAGTATATTGTTCTGATATGACGGCAAACTAACATCAGCCAACTTTTTCTTTGCATCTACATCACTGCTGCCCAAAATAATACAAACCTATTCAAATCCAATACCCAATACTTGGTTCACATTGTACACTGAAGCGTTTATTTGTCTCCCAAAACACACCCTGCATGCCCGCCGCCCTCCCCCCAGTCAACCCACCTCCCCTGCCAGCCAGCACCGCGCCAATATTTACGCACGGCAGCAGGACTCCCACGCGCTCCGGGCCGGGGGGAGACTGGACGGTGTCTGCGGCGGTGGAGGGAGGTGTGGGGGGTGGGCGAGACCGGGGGAATCCCTCTGCAGCCGCGCGCTAACGGATGATGGATGGCCCAGTCGATATGTTATGTCTTAAGAGCCTGATTTCCTGCCAGTCCAATCACCAGGCCTCCGCTGGGCCCGCTCAGCTGATTGGACAAGCAGAATAATTTGGCTGGCTGTGCAAACACTGTCTGTCAGAGGCCCGGTGACGAGACTCAGGCCAGCAAGGGGAGAGAGAGGGAGAGAGAGAGGGAGAGAAAGAGGGAGAGTGAGAGAGAGGGAGAGAGGGAGAGAGAGAAGAAAGACAAGGCCTCCCCAGTGGTCTGCTGTGGAAAGGGGAAGCATAACAATAAGCAGCAAGACTAAACAGGAGAGAGGGAGGAGAGGGAGAGAGAGAGAGGGGAAAGAGAGAGACAAGGGGAGGGAAAGAAAGGAAGATGAAGATGAGAAAGAGAGAGAGAGAGAGAGAAGAGGAAGATGAGAAAGAGAGAGAGAGAGAAAGACAGAAAGAAGGGGTGATAAAGAAAGAGGCAGAAAAAGAAATAGAAGAAAAAAGAGAAAAGAAGATAAAGAAAAGAGAGGGACAGAAAGATGAAAGAGGAAAAGAGGAGAGAAAGAGAAACAGAGAGAGAGAGAAAGAAAGAAAGAAAGAGAAAGAAGAGAGACAGAAAGAGAAAAATGAAAAGAAAACAAAAAGAGGAAGAGAAAAAGAAATGAAATAGGAAAAGAGAGAAAGAAAATCAGAGGAGAGAGAGAGAAAGAAAAAAGAAAGAGGGTGTAATAAAGAGACAGAAAATGAAAAAAGGAGAAAGAGAGACAGAAAGAGAAAGGCAAAGAGAGAACGAAAAAGATGAACAAGAAAAAGAGAGAGAAACACAGAGAAAGAGCGAGAGAGAAGAAAGACAGAAAAAGAAAGATGAAAAAGAAAGAAAGAAAGAAAGGCAAAGAGAGAACGAAAAAGAGATGAAAGAGAAAAGAGAGAAAATGAGAGAAGAGGAGAGAAGAGAGAGAAAAAAGAAAAGAAGAAAAAGAAAGGGGGTTAGAAAGAAAGAAAGACAGAAAGGTAAAAAGAAGGAGAAAGAGAGACAGAGAGCGAGGGAGGAGGTCTGGTTGGAAGCGAACCCAAGCGGCCATGTTTGTGTTTCATTACTGCGCTCACCAGAGGCACTTCTCAGAGACGTGTGGACTGTCTTAAGTGAAGTCTGTGGGAAAAAAGTTTGTTCGTTGGTGTTGATTTTGTACTGAGACACTCATGTATTCGGCAAATATTTTCAGTTGGATGTTTGGACTGCAAGTTAACTTTTGACATATTAACAACAGAACGGGAACTAAAACATGCACAGCCACCTAACGCAGCCTTATGATTCAGATGTGAGTAGTCAACGTGTGATATCCATATGGCAAAGACGTGCAATAATTTATTACATTTTATATGTATTAATCATCCGTTTTTAGTGCAGAGTCGTTTGACTACTCTGATACTAGGGCTGTAGTCGACCAAAGAAATTCTTAGTTGACTAAAAACATGTCCCATCGACCGATTAATCGACTAAAAAGGGGGCGTGGCAAAGGCTCTGAAGCTAAAAGTGGAGTTGTCAAAAATATTGCAAATCAAGTGTCAAAATTAGATACTCATTTGAACAAATACAGATAACATTAACATTAATCTGATATTTTCTGCAAAGAACAAAAAAAAGTCATAATTTCTGTAAAGTTTTAAAATAATCTTGAGTTTCATCAAAACTGGTTTGAAACTAAAAGGTCTGATTATATGCTTGGATTTTGTGTTGAAAATGTCAGTCCATTGTATAAAAATCTGACTTTCTAATTCTCATTGTGGTATCGAGAATCAAGTTTAAATTTTAGTACTGTAACAACTCTGCAAGAAACCTTGATCAAAAAGACTATAATATTCTGTAGTTCATGCAAAAACTCAATTTTAAACAGAAAATGAAGAGGAAACAGTGTGTTTTTATAAAACAGGCAGTTCAGACCAATGATTCTGTTTCTGTTGAATACAAATTTCTTTGAATAAATAAAAGAATTAGTTGATTATAATCGTATGTTTTCTTTGATAAGACAGTTGTAATAAGCTATAAGCTCGTACCTGACAGTTTCGGCGGCAGGACTTCCGCCTTCGTCAGAGGTCATGCCGCCAAAACTGTCAGGTACGAGCTTATAGCTTATTACAACTGTCTTATCAAAAAAAACATACGATTATAATCAAAGTTAGATAGAATGAATTTACCAAGCGTAATTAGTTGACTAATCAAATTTTGGTCGACCGAGACTACATCGACCGATTAATCGACTAAACGACTAAAGAACTACAGCCCTATCCGATACCACTTTAAAACTGCGTTTCCAATGGTTCTGCCTACTGCTTAGCCTTGCTTGAGCAAGCCGCAGTGCATGATGGGAATCACAGCTGTAAACAGATGAAAAGATAGCACAGACGAAAGCAGCAAACAACTTTTTCTAAAAACAAGTATTTTTCTAGTCATGCCCACATTGAGAGGAAATACAACTGCAGCCGCTTCAAACAACCCCACAAGTAGAACCGTAAAGTTTCTTTGCTCTTCAAATACCTCAAACTAATCCACTAAACTCAGGAAAACCAGAAAACCAAAGGAAAATCCACAGGCTGTGGCGTTTTAATTCCAACATGTTATGTCTGTAGTTAGCTGTGAGTTAGCATATTAGCGCTGCTAACAATGGAAGTATTGCTAACAACACATCCAGACCATAAACCACAAAGCAAGTGAAGTAAACACAACTCTGTTCAACTTTCTCTGCCTCATCTCAAAGTAAGTCCTGCAAGTGTGTGCAATACCTGGTTGTTTAAAGCTCCTCTTAAGAAACAAAACACAAAAACTATGATAAAACACTGTGAACGGTCACGCACGTTTAATACAACGCACAAGCTCATCTTCAGTTTACAGACCATCATGTGAAATGTGAGTAAACATCCCAGAGGCTTTGACCACGGTTGCCAGATTTTCAGAGAGTAACAAACGACAACACTCTAATAAAACAAAAAGTAAATAAAACAACTAAGAAATCAAATTAATTAAATACGAGGAACAAGGTCGTGAATATATATTTTTTCCAGATCTCCCAGGCACTAAACTCGTGTAGGACAAAAAAAACATTATACTTGACTAGTAAACCTCTGCTCTGTCACTATCACATCCCAATATTTCACCACAGATAATGCATCCACCCCACAATCAAAGAGAAAACCTACAAACAAATCGCTCCTTTTCCAGTCTCGTCTCCCTCCACAGCAGACATCTGACACACTACACAAACCTCCGAGGTCAGTACAAAGGGTTCTGCGTCCTCTGGGACCTGCAGCCTCTTGTAGATTGGTGATTAGGGCCCACGATGTAGAGAGGAAACTCCAAATCCATGCGACTTTGCGAGTGACCTCTCCTCTGCGGGACCAGCCTGTGACCGGGGGTCTCGGGGGGGAAACACACGTGTAACAGTCAATAAAACCGAGGCCCTCAGTGTCAAGGAGAGAGCCAACTGCAACCATTAACCTTCCATCTCGGCATGTGTAGTCAAAAAGCACATCGACTTATGGAGAAACTAAAATATCGATGGAGGTAATGTCTGAAAGGTTCATTAAAAGTCTACTATGTCATTTTTATAAGAGGAGATTTTATTACAGGGCTGTGATTAAAAGATTGTTTCACAGGTGGATTTTATAAGAAATGGTTTTTGTGGTTAATCGATTATTGTTTCGATTGAGACACTGCAAGTTATAAATGGTCTCTATTTAGGGTTTCTGCACAACTTCTAGAATGAAACTTAAAACTTTTTAGGACCTTGCATATCAAAAGTTTAGATCACGCACACGTTTAAAAACATTATTTTTGTGACAAGAAATAAATATCTTAGATTTTTTTTTTGTCATGTAAGCAGTTATTGGCTCACAAAAGTCAATAAATTTCAGTTATTTCTGACCAAAAATAAAATTTGTTCCGATTTGATGCAGTCACCACTGACCGGTGCAGAACCTGCCTCTTCCTCACAGCTTTATGTCTTTTTACAAAAGCACACACAGATGATCTCTGGTGCTGTCCACAGCTCTGCTTCCGTTTGTTTCTGTACAATTATTTTTATAAAGTCCACAGAACTGGCTAACGAGCTGAAGCTAACGTGGAAATAAGTGGAGAGTTTTTTACACACACACAGCAATTTAAAAGTTGATATTTTCACCACATATCCACAATCTATTGCGAACCTTATATAAATACAGAAAATGTAATGAAATGCAAACGGTAAAGTGCACCATTACGCACAGGGTGCAGCAACTGCAGTGCTAGCGATAGCAAAGTCAAACATTTTCACCCTGAAGTGTAAAATTTGTGTTTAAGAGCAGAAAGCTTACCTTAAAACACACTCTCTAAATGAAATGTGCTTTTCCTTTGGCCAAGTTGAATAGTAGATATATTAAAAATATATCGTCTGGCCAACGTGTCCCTCTTTCGGATTTCTGAAGCCGTAATTGACAGATTAATTAGCCAATCAGAGACACGCATCTTCCGCTGTGTAAAATCCAACATGGCTGCTCCCGACGAAAAATAAAAAACATGAAAAAAATATCAGGGGGAACTGAAAACATCGCGGATTTCTGCAGAATCAATGAGCGAAGCAAAAAACGATTTTAACGTGAGGTGAGTGAAGTTAGATTTTGGTCTAAATGACAGACGACCAATCAGCTCCTTTGATTCATCTGCGTCACACAAATAAACTTAATCTTAAATGTCTGTGATCATTTGATTAGTTGTTAATAATACCTATGCAGACCTCCTGCATCGACGTGACTAAATTTGCCGCAGCCGCCATTACGGCGGTGACGCTAATGACCCGGCGGTGATGCGGTGCATGCTGGGATAGCGCGACATCAGCTTTTGCATCTCTGTATTTCAATACATTAGTTATCAAATTAAAGGTGTAAATGCTCACTGAACACTTCTAGACAAAGGCTGATTATGTGTGAATGGGTTAAAAACAATACAAAAAAATTAAATAGTGCTGCTAATCATACTTTCTAAGAGACAACTCATTTGAAAATGTAAAAAAAAGTAATGCTTTTTTTTACCTAAAAGTACTATTAGTAGTAAAGCAGTACATATGTAAAAGTAAAATAAGTAT
The DNA here is from genome assembly GCA_038363315.1 of Mugilogobius chulae. NCBI lineage: Eukaryota > Metazoa > Chordata > Actinopteri > Gobiiformes > Gobiidae > Mugilogobius > Mugilogobius chulae. Next base: position 40,586,665 of record CM076404.1, on the reverse strand, counting down.
TTTTATGTATGTATTATCAATGAATTCACAGATACTGATCATATACAGATCATGTTCTTATTTATTATAACAAAGGAAGTCTAAGAGGGCGATCTTGCCCCTTTAAGACTTCCCGCTTAGACCGGTTAAGACAGTTATTCCTCTGTTGGCCTCTAGTGCGCTCTCTCCAAGAGCTACGCCGTGAGTGAAGCAGGTGTGGTGCCCGCCAGATGTGTGGGGTACAACTTCATTCAGTGAACGGCCTAGACGTGTCATGTCTGTGACACGTAAGCAGTGCATTAATATCACAGCAAAAGTTACTACAAGAGCTTCAGTTTGGGAAAAAGTGTAATAATAGAAATGTATTTGGTAAAAGTCTATTCAAATGACAAACTTTAACAACTTTGTCTAAAAAAACGTATTTTCTTTTACATAAAGCCTGTTGACTTAATATAAAAAAGACTTAGATTATAGAGTGAACATGAGACAGTGTTAAGTGTGAATGCAGCTCTGCCCACGACAGAGCAGAGAGATAAAGCAGGAGAGCGCGGTGCTGCGTGAGGTCCGGCCCCTTCAGCGCTTTTTGGGTCAGAGCGGGTCGCGGCCACGCGCACCAGGCCGCTGGACGTTTCTGACCAGAGGCTGTCAATTTTACGGCGGTGACCACTGTGAGTGAGCACGAGGAAGAGCGCGGAACCGTTTGGCACAGTCTGGACCAGAGCCCCGCGCTGTGCTTTACCTGGACCACGGCGCGCATCCAGAGAACCGACCCGAGGTGGACACAACCCTGCGCTCGTCTGTACAGGGGCTGCAGACGCGGTCACACACGAAAGACCCTCCGCTCGCATCACACCGGGACCGGGAGCCTGCTTACCGGCAGTTGTCTCATTCAAAAGGATTATAACGAGGACACGCCGCTGCTTTTTCATAAACTTTTCACGCACGGATCAAGATTCTCAGGTAGGTCTTACCACGAGCATCGGATCATTTTTATTATAAGTTTAGGTCGACACAACATTGTATTGTTAAAACATATAGAACAAACTTATTGAAGCCAAGTCTGACTAAAAAGTGAATCCATTTTATTTTACAAATATATTGCCTAATTCAATAACTGCATTTAACGTGGCTGTTTCTAACTACATAACTGACAAAATTAGAATTGATGGCAAAATATGATTATTATTATTATTTCTTATTTCCAGTGAACTTCTTGCACTGCTCCACGGTTATGTTGTGCAGGTTCACTGATTGAACTGGCATCAGACAAAGCAGAGCAGCCGTGCCACGAGCTGGAGCTGCTCTCTGGAGCTCATAGCGGCCAACACAGAGAACTCTTTGCGCTTTGCGCTTAAGTATAAGACCGGCAGGGGCAAAATCGCCCGGCTAAAGTTGTAATAGTAATGATACTGATGCTGATGATGATATCTATTAGGTTCATAACTTTGCTGTTTAGAAAAAAAAAAGAAAAGGTGTTTTGTTTTGTTTTTCTTCTTAGATATTTTCTACTAAAACTACTCTTGGACATGATATGAAAACAATCAAAAGACTTTATAATAAAGCTTACAAACTAACTATATGATATATTGATATACATTTTCAGAAGGAGACAGAAATGTGTAACATTATGCCAAGATTTGCTTCACAACCTTACAAACTATACAATATTAAGGTTGTTTTGGTAAATGAAAATTCAGATGCATGTGTGATATCTGAGATTAATTTAAATACTTCCACTGATGTATTTTAGGAAGATTATGAAAAACATTTTGATGAAGGCCAAATCTTAAAGTTAAGCTTTTACTGGACAAGTACAAGACAACTATTGATCACACACAGCTGTTGACATGATAATACTTCTACAACAGTCAACCAGCAAAATCTATTTGTTTAGACTATAAAATGTCATTTCAAAATAAAAATCATGTTTTTTTTTCTTTTACCAATGTGACCTTACTCTGCATATGATTCAGTTCATTCTAAAACTCTTCATAATCTAGTTTTGATACTTGTTTAGTGATCTGAGTGTGATATTGAGAATCATTCATACACATTCTACATCAGATTTACTTTTAATAACGCTCATTTACCTCTGATTTGGGAAATGAAACAATCCAGGAAATTAAAAACAGCTGCTTATATTTTGTTATTAGTGCATGTAGCTCTAATATCGCATAAGCATTGTCACAAGTCCATTTAACAGAAGAAATAACTCCTTACCTGGGAAATCTCTCTTGTAGTTTCCTCATACATTGACGTGTGGGTCTGAGCTGCTCTGTAAATCTTGCTATTTCTTTATAATCTGCTCTGGACAGCTTCATCTTGCACAGATCGTCAGTTTGTGGACCTGCAGAGACGAAACGACTTCACATGGATCCTCACAACACGTGCACAAGCTGTCACAACATAAACAAGCAGCAGCGCGTTTAGCTACTTTTTCGTTAGCATTTACTCTTTTTGCACGGAACTAAAGCAAATCCGCGAACAAAAACATGATCCATAATGTCTTTCGTGGCATAAAAGTGTCATGAGTTCGGTTTAAATGCAGTGAGGCAATAAATTAAAGTAATATAGAGTTTGTTTACCTCCGAAGTCGACTGCTCCGCTCTTCCCGCTAGGAAGTTGAAGGTACAGAGGCTTTGGAAATAGGAGCGCGCTGATTGGGTAATAATACGGAAGTGCTGAATATAGTCGATGCTGATTGGTTGGGAGGGGAAGAGGAGCGTGAAGCAGGCAGAAAGGAGAAAGTTGAGCAGAAAATGACGATGATTATCACAAGAAAAACTTTTTTTAAAGACTTTAAAAGCGACATGTTATATAAAAAAAATAAATAAACAAGAACCACTATCTTTTGTGAAGTATATTAAAATACGCATGAACATGTTATAAAAGAAAATTGAGTCTTGTATTATTTAGTTTTAGTTTATTTCACTGGGAATTTCCATGTAATAGATTAAATAATAAGATGACATGTTTTGCAGTAAAACAATATATTGATAACGTAGCATTGTGTCCAAAAATAATATCATTAAATGATATAACAACATTTCAATTCATGTAAGTATTCTCTGAGAGTCTTCAATCTGTGTGGTATAAATATAGACTAATAACCAAAAATCAGCTTTTTTATTATTAGTATTTTATATATTTTTTTGTAATTGTTTTTATTTACTTATTTTCCCATTGTTTTATCAAGATCACAATGTGATGCCTAAATACTTTTCTTATGTAGCCGAGTCACTTAATAGGCTACTATAAAAATATATATATTACTCTGATGTTTAATTCATTTCAACTTTAGATTAGAAATGTAATCAAAATAATAGCATCAAAAGAATAGAATCAAGTAATACATAATGTAGCCTATAACAAACAATAAAACCATGGCATGTGGAGGCCTACCAGCAGTGTTGGGGGAAATGCAAAGAAAAAGTTATTATTTATTACTTTGTAATTAGTTACACTACTTATCTACGGCCACAAGAATATAAGTTACATTACTTTGTGTGTAATATTGCAAAAAACGAATAAATATAGTATTCTGTGTTTTATCAATGGCATTTAAGAAGTAAACAACTAATGAGTTGTTTAAATGGGTTAAAATCAACATTAAAATGATTCCCAGCCCTGTTACAGCTGCTGAACTATGTTTCTGAGCTGTTTTATCTCAGATCAAACGGCATGTCTGTGGATTTTTATTTATATTTTCCTTATAAATAAAAGTATTTTGTTTGCAACTGTAATTTAAACTATTTTCACAAAAACTAAGTTACACTAGTTACTCAAAATTGCATCAAATCACAGGAACTAAGTTACAGTAACACCCCACACTGTATCTAGTACCAGTGGTTCCCAAAGTTTGGACCTGGACTCCCTGAGGGGTTGTGAAGCAAATCCGGGGGTCACTTAATGTTCAAGACGTAATTTTAGAAAGATCACTCTGTATAAATGATTTTTACATTACAACAATTTGTTGTAGTTAATTTCAATCATATGAAATAACAAACTCTTTATTAAACTCAATTTTGAATGGATTTACATCTTTAAATTATTAAAAGTGCATATTTAATTTTGTTGTGAGGGTTGTGGGTCATTGGCATGGTTATGATCCCGATCTGAAACGTTTGGGAACCTTGTTGCAGGTACATTATTGATTTTTGATTTCTTGGATACATCACTAAGGCGGAGAGATCTCTTTAACTATTAAACAAGTATCATTTTGAACACTTTATAGACATTAAAAAGAAAAGAATTTAAATATTACATTTAAAAGCATATGTAGTTTAGTTGTGTACAGTAAAGATGAATAAATGCTTGTTGAATTAATCATCAATCCATTCTATTACTGTCCATAACACGGCCCAAACCTTCCCTCCGCCAGCCTCTCTCCAGCATGTGCTCCAGCCCTAATAAAGTCATCCATATTATTTGTGCTGAAATTGCTGCTGAGGTGCGGAGCTCTCCTCTTACACCCCTCGAGACAGCACTGGTCCGGGCCGCTCTTAATTAATTCTCACAACCTGAAGGAATGTAAACCCCTCCCTTACCCCCTGTCCCACACACACACACATATAAGGGCCAGACATTCTCTCTCTCATCAACACCTCGGGCCCCGGGAGCCACTGATGGAGCTGCTTTAAATGGCCCCCAGGACAGGGCTGTGTAATGAGAGCATGGATGGTGCTGCTGCTGCTGCTGTAGGCTCCAGTCGCAGAGGAATCCCCACAAGACGAAGAATGGGATGTTGAATTAAAGGACAGGGTGTGTTATGACTAAATTAGATGCTTTGGGGTTCGACGTGGGAAAGGTGCACATGTGGGTTTGTTTTGTGTTTTATTGTACGACGAGGGTGTATAGTGTGTTTTGGAGATGTAATTCAAAATAGAAATGGGTTTACGTTGAACGTTCTTCCAACAGAGATGTTTTGGATTTTCACATTGGACTGGAATGAATTAGGAATTTGTCTGGAAGCTCTCTTTGTGTCTTTGTGATTCTAGCATCATTACTTTAGTTGTGCAAATAGAGGGCCAAACCATATATATAATCGGCCCATGTCTCAGAAAAATGTAGATATAAAACAAAATGTCAAAAATGTACGATAAGTTATTTTTCACGTCTTTTTTACGCCAATAATTTTACGCCAAACAAAAAGCCAAAAAGTAAAAAAAACACAAATTTTGGTTGAAACCACGTGGTGACATTTTCTTTGGGTTTAATGGGTAAATCTTAACCTGACCCAAGCTCCAAGCCCCAGCCCTATTTTAGCAATTTACTCCAAAGAAAATGTCGTCACATGGCTTCAATCAAAATTGTTGGTTATTTTACGTTTTGACATTTCATTATATCTACATTTTCTCCAGAGACTGTGATGACAGTTGCATCTGGCCCCGTGGCCGCAGTTTGTCCAGGTCTGCTTCAGTGCATATGTTTGTATTTTCATTGCACATATACATGTGATATCATATCACTGCACTGCACGTAATATTTTCTTAATGTACAACAAATTTTGTTCACTGTCGTTTTGCTACCACCATGAGAATCAGATTGGTCTATTTCAAAGAGATGACATGCACATCCAAGTCTAATCTGGCGTGCCAGACCAAAACTTTGGGCCATAATCAGACGTCTGATGATGCCTGCCTGAAACGTAATGTTTTGGTGTTCCATTCAAACATTTTGGAGCTGATGGCTGTGCAGACTTCTTCATTTTCATCAGATTGGTATAGACATCTTAAATGTATATATATATTTTTTTTAATAACTGTATTTTTTATGTGATGATGGCCAGGGCCAAAACCAAGCTGATGGCTCTTTTCTACTGGGCCCCAAAAGAATCTTAAATTGTATTTTATTTTTATTTTATAGTCTATTGATACTGCTTGTGTTTTACTAAGAAAACATAGAGTCACTAAATCCAATAAACATAAATTTAAACAATTAGAATGCTAAAAATGTACACATTTATCAGTTGTATGCATTTTGCGTTGTTGTTATTGATGCTATCCAGCCCCAACCGGTCCCTGAAAAAGAATATGGTGACTGTACTCACAAGAACAAAGGGTTGGGGAATGCTGACTTCTTCATGTCATTGTTCAATCAAGTCATGTGATTATGCCATAAGTCATCAGGTGTGTTTGGGATTTAGGGGGATAGTATTTCTAAAATATCGTCTGGCCACCATGTTCAGTGGGTGTGAATGACATCCAATCAGGGACATGCTTCATCTGACAACTCCAAACAAACATGGCTGCCTATGAGGAATCACAATGCTGGGAAAAAAGTTGGATTTAATGAGCAAAGCAAAAATTTACGTTAATATGACATGAGTGAAGTTTACTTTTGTTCTGAAAGAGAAATGATTAATGAACGTCTTTGTTTTCTGGTGCATCAACTAGTTTGATTGTACAGTGTTTTGTGGTGTAGTAGTCAAGACCTTTCTGAGATCATAGAGTTCTGAGACCAAGACAAGACCAGGATCAGGACCGAGACAAGACCAAGAGCACTGAAGGTTGAGAACGAGACAAAACCAAGACCATGAGAGTCTAGACCGAGATGAGACCCAGAACACTGAAGGCCAAAAAAAGTGACGAGACCAAGACCAGTTTATTATTATAGTTAATTCGTTTATTCAAGTCTGTTTTGTTCATTCTACAGCTAAATGCATCTGTTTGAAAAAACACTAAACAAAGCCTTAGCATGCTCAACCAAATGCGTGGCAATATAGAAACAAATAGGGTCAGCGAAGGAAAAAAAACAGGGTGAAAAACAGGGCCGAAATATTAATAAACTATACCTGATTTAAAGCCGCCGTTGTTGTCCTTCTCCACCATTTTTCATTCTATCGCTCTAGTTCAGTTGCAGGAGGATCCACAGCTCTTTGCTCTGTTGTTCATGTCTAAGAGTAATGATAGTGTTTGGTGACTGCAAAAATGTGTATTTCCAAAGAAGAAAGTTATAAGAGTTATTATAAATGTACGATTTCTTCTTTATTAGAGCATTTTCTTTTAGGATGCACGTTTTTATTTGACAGTAACCTTACCCCAACTGAGGATCAAGACCAAAATGAAACCACTGAGGGTCAAGACCGAGATGAGACCACTGAGTTAGGGGCAGATTCTTTTGCTGGAGCCTCACCCACAGTTCAGACCAGATTCTTTTTCAGTCCGTCTGCAAAACTGATTTTAAGGTATCTCATCTTATAATGGTTCAAGGCCTTTAAGTTAAGGTTAAATCCCATTATTCACCGAAGACCTTGGCCTTGCTTTGAAACATCCCTCTTCTCTCTCTCCTCTGACCTCTGACCTCTGCTCTCATTCGGAGCTGACCCCTCACCACCTCCCTGTACTCGCCGCATTGTGTGGGGCCGGTGCGGGGCGATGATGACGGGAGATGCACTCAGGTCTCCGTGCATGGCTGGAGGTCCACAAGGCACCGGGAGAAAAGAGAAAGAGAGACAGAGAAGGAGAGAGAAGGAGGAGGAGAGAGGGAGGAGGAGTGAGCGGAAGATAAGATCGCAGCGCTGAGGAAGTCTCGCTCTGATTGCTTCAAAGGGCCGAGGTCAGCGAGGGGAGTTTACTCAGCTACAGATCAATGTAATGAGAGGTGTATGAGATCAGAATCATGGAGAGAGAGAAGAGAGAGGAGAGAGAGAGAGGGAGAGAGAGAGGAGAGAGAGAGAGGGAGAGAGAGAGGAGAGAGAGAGGGAGAGAGAGAGAAGAAAAGAGAAGAGAGAGGGGGTGAGGGGGAGAGAGAGAAGAGGGAGAGGACAGTGAGAGAGAGAGAGTAGAGGGGGGTGAGGGGGAGAGAGAGAGGAAGGGAGAGAAGAGAGAGAGGGAGAGAGAGAGAGGAGTGAGAGAGAGAGAGGAGGGAAGAGAAAAGAGAGGGGGGCAGAGAGAGGAGAAAAATGAGAGAGAGGGGACAGGGGAAGAGAGGGGGGGACGAAGATAGAGAGGGCAGAGTGGAAGAAAGAGAAAGAGAGTGGGAGAGACAGAGAGAAGGGAAAGAGAGAGAGAGGGGGAGGGAGGGAGAGAGAAGGACGGGAAAAAGGGGGGATAGGAGGGTACAAGAGGGAGAAAGAGAGAGAGAGAGAAGAAGAAGAGAGAGAGGGACAGAGAGACAGAGGAAAGAAAGAAAGAGAGAGGGTGGGAGGGGGAAAGAGAGAGTGAGAAGAGAGAGAAAGAAAATGAAAGGAGAGGAGAGGGTGGGAAGGGAGAAAGAGAGAGAAAGGCGAGGGAGAGAGAGGAAGAAGAGAGAGAGGAGAGAGAGGGGAAGAGAGAGAAACAGAGAGAGTGGAGGGATTTAGAGAGAGGGGGAAGAGAAAGGGACAGAGAGAAAGAGAGGAGAGAAGGTAGTGAGGGAGAAAGAGAGAGATCTAGGGAGAGAGATGAAGAAGAGAGAAAGAGAAAGAGGAGGGGGGCAGAAGAAAAAGAGGGAGGGACAGAGAAAGAGGAAAAGAGAAAGAAGAAAGTGGGAGGGTGGTTGGGGAGGGAGAGAGAGAGAGAGAGAGAGAGAGAGAGATCAACTTAAATAGCAGTATAGGTCCAGGAGAAGCTGGGTGCTGTGATGAGACACAGTGTGTTTTATAAGTGGACATTAGGGCTGAACGATCCGGGAATAAAAATAACCAATGTATCCCTCATATTGATCTATCTCTTGATTCAGTTTTGCTTAGCTCTTTCAAAAACATTGCCACCAATGCACCTCGGGTGAAACTTCATGAAGCTGCCTCCATGTTGAGTTTCTGATGGTGTGATATCATAATATTTTGTACGTGTAGCTCATTCAGTCCGTCAATGGAAATCGTCTTGAATCTGCAACTTTTCTGGTGAATGGTCATGGGAATATTCAAAACAAAACATAACATTGCCATCTAAACAAGCAGTGTTTAATGTCACTGTGCAAAAACTCTCATTCTTTTCTCTTTCTTCCTACATCTTCACATTGTTGCTCATACTGTATCTCTACATTGCCTGTAGTGCTGGAGCGATGTCTCCAAACAAACAGCAGGACAGGCTCATATTTTCACCTCGTCGACAGGACACATGTGCTCAGAGCCTGCTCCAAAGCTGCTCCCACCACACGTTTTATTGGGCTTAATGAATTTAATTAGACAGCGGTGGTCTTGGCAACGGCACACAGAGCTGTTACGTCCATGGGAATGTTTGACTTTTCACTTTTTGATACACGAGAATTTGAACACTGAACAAAAATGATGCTGCTTTCATGTTCATGCGCTGAGTAAATGAAACAAAAAGAACATGTATTTCCTGGTCATGTGACCTCCTCTGGGTCCTTGTACTCACACTATTCCACCATCTGCAGGTGAATCTGTGAAAGTGTATCATGTATTTGACTGTAGACGAAGTCAGCACGTGCATCAGAGAGCCTGACATCGTCGCAGAGAATAAAAAGTCAGTGACGGAAATAGGTGTCTTTGGCAGGGAAAGAGTTAGACCTTCAGCACAGCACAGTTTAAAAAAGCCCAATGATTGTGCCTAAAGTAAATGTCTACTTTTGCTGAGTGACGTGGACAAGGAAACACAATTACAACCCATTCTAGGGCAACACAGTATCACTAGAGGCGTACTTTTACCACGACACAAAAAACAGCGTATTTTGAGCACGAGTTCACAGCTATTTTTAGTACTTATGTTACGCCGTGCATTTAGCACGATATGAAAAAGAGTAAAAATGACACGAGATTTCACAGCGTTAAAAAAGTTTTAATTGAAGCCACGTGGGGACGTTTTCTTCAAGTGAAACGGGTAAGTTCAGGCATAAAGTTTACTAAAATGGGTAAGTTTAGGTCTGGGGCTTGAGGCAGGTTAAGATTAGAATCAGGATTTCATGAATATTCATATAAGAACACGTCTTAACAACCACCATTGAAATGAATGTTGACTGTGATGCGTACTATAATTACGCAGGACGGCCGTGAACTCGTGCTAATTATACCTCGTTTACATATTGTGTAATGTCGGTAATGTACGCTTTCTTGTGAGATCGGGCTCTCTAGGGAGCTCAACAGTGGAAGATCACCTTGATTCCGGAAGTAAATTGCCCCATTGTAAAGTGCAATAGGTTTTTAGAAGTTTAAAGACATACTGTCAAAATGTCCAAATAACTTTGTAGTTTAATTAACATTGGGCGCACTAAACGGAAGTTCAAGGAAAGACTGGCTGAACACAAATATGCAATAAGAACTAAGAATATACTTTACCCAATGGCAAAACACTACAATGTTGCTGGCCACCACAGCCCCAACTCTTTAAAAGCCATGGTCATTGAAGTGATAACACAGGACAACAGAGGAGGAGACCGCCTAAAACGTTTGCTCCAGAGAGAAACTTACTGGATCCACACACTCCGTGCAACCACTTACCCAGGTCTAAATGAGGAGGTGGATTTTTCACCATTTCTGTAGCTCCCCCCACCAGCCACACAAATTTAAACTTTCAACAAAGACAAAAGGGTCTTACAAAACTAAAAAACTTTTAACAAAAACAAAAGGCGTCTTTAAAAACTACATGTATGAATAAACTAAAAGAAATGTTTAAAAAATGTTTACTGCAAGTGAAATTACTATGTGGGGGCCCCCCTTTTTGATATTTTGATGTTTGATGATCTATTAATGATGATGATTGATGGTTTTCGAAGAACTGCACTATATAAAATTTGTATTTTTGACGGTAAGCCTTGTCCTATTCAGCATAACAGTGTTAGGCTCCACCTGTTTATGTTTAGGAGGGTCTATTGTTGTTACACTTGATCTTCTGTGGATGTATATATGTGTAAATATGTTAATATTTTTCGTGTGTGATCACGTGACTACCTGCTATTTAAGCAGGACTCATACCACCTGTGATTAACTAGCCCTGAAGAAGACTCTGGTCGAAACGCGTTGGTGTGATTCACTAATAAAACCACAGCAAAAGAGAGTGCCTCTACCTCTTCTTTTTCTACATATCTTTGAGCCTCAAGGTTTGATGAGCACCTTTTTTGTGAATCTCACTTCGTTTTTGATCCAGTGCAGCACTCCACTATCACTATTTTTAACTTTGTAGTTTATAAAGCTACAGAAATGTCAGTGTTATCCTCTAGACTCACCACAAAGCTGATAAGCTCTGAGGATGTTTTGAAAATCTTTCTTTTTAAAAATACGTTATGGACATTTAACATGGGAGCACAAGCTGGTTGAACCAGGAAGTGGGCGGTCGCACCTGGTTTTAGAATGGTCTGACATCCAAGTACTGACCAGACATTGGGCCTCATTCATAACACAATCTTACGAACAAATTTGTTCTTAAGGGCACCTTATGAACATTTTTGGCATTTACAAAATTAACGGAAAATGTTCGGAAATTAACAGAAAATGTTTGTCTGTAGGAACCACTCAGGAGCACTCGTAAGAACAAAAAAAAAACAAAAAAAAAAAACTGCAGTTTCAGAATTGTATTTCTCACATAATTTTGTCAAAAACTGTAATACAGTAATACAGTAATACAATTTACAAATTATTGTATATAAGTTATTTTCAGCACCAGCAGCACCAACAAACACAAAGACAATCCAAAGACATTTCTTAGTCATAACACTATTTACCAGATTTGTTATTTTTACAAGCCACAGATACACTTTCCAAACACATAGTTGAGTTTACCAGTGACCAAATCTCTTCTCAGTTGATCCCTGATTGACTAAACCGATGTATCCACACGCAGCCACATCCCTGGTCCCTCCTGATCCGCGGTATTCCGATCCAGAGCCGAGCGGCAGAGTGGTGAGCACCCGGGGCCCGCCTTCTGCTCCTGACAGTGATTAATGACCCTGCTTTTGTCTCCGCACACAGAGCCTTCAAAAGACCACAGCCAATGTTATCAGACGCACACATCCACACCAGAGCAGCCGCGCAGCTTTTGTGAATGAAATCACACGTGTTTGATACTACGCATCTCGTTACTCTTTTGGTATTTCCTCTGAGAGAAAAGAAAAAAACACTTCCTGTAGAACACATCTTGGGTTAATTAGCAGATGAATAACAAAATATGAAGTGATATTGTTTGACCAGAGGAGCAGTTATCAGCCAGTGTTCTATATCCATTTGTTTTGGAATAGTTTTTTTTGTGTTTGGCAGATGAAATGAATTGTCTAAATGCAGTTTGTAGTTTTTAATAACACTCTTTCCCACCATCTGGCCAAATGACATCATCACATTCTACATCTTAATAAGCCTTAATAAATCCTTAATAAAGCATACATAAAGACTTAATTGGTTATTAGCAAATAACAAATTAATACATCAAACAGTTTATTAAAATGTAAAAACTTCATAGCTCCTTAAATAAGTGGTTACTAAGCCTTAATACATTTTGTCCACTAATTGATGATTTGTTCATGAATAATTAAGTCTTTTTCATGCTTTATTAAAGTTTCACTATGACTAATTAAGGTGAAGTTAGTATAATGTGGTACCACTTTCAGTAAGTAAGTAGTAAGTAAGTTAGTAAGTAAGTAAGTAAGTAAGTGGAAAGAAAGTAAGTAAGTAAGTACTTACATAAGTAAATAAGTAAATAAGAACTAAGTAAGTAAGTAAGTAAGTAAGAGGAAAGTACATAAGTAAGTAAATAAATAAATAACAAGTAAGTTTGTTAGTAAATAAGTAATTAAAAGGTAGGTAAGAACTAAGTAAGACGAAATAAGAAAGTAAGTAAGTAGTAAGTAAGAAGTAAGTAAATAAAAAGTTAATAAGTAAGTAAATAAGTAAGTAAGACGTCAGTAAGAGGTAAGTAAAAAGTAAGTAAAAACTAGGTAAGAAGAAATAAGTAAAAACTAAGCAAGAAACAAGAAGTAAGTAAGTAAGAACTAAGTATGAAGCAAACCGTAAGTAAGTAAGAGGTAAGTAATCAATCTCTGTTCATATAGCACATTTCACAGATAAAAATCACTAGGTGTTTTGCAAAAATAGAAAACTAAAACAATACGCTGGGACATCAGTGCGGCCAATAGTGGGCGCTCTGACACTCATACTGACTCAGTTTATAGCCAAAGATGAGATGAAATTGTACTTGGATCTAGAAAACAACACAATTTCTTCTTGGTTTGTACAACATGCCTGAAAGCACTGACAGTATACTAGATCAGGGCTATTCAACTATCATATTTGTCAGGTAGCTGAGTCTTATTTGGCCTCATTTGATCTCCAGGCCTCCATTTGAATAGTCCTGGTATAGAGACAGCATGGAACATATGACTGAGGAGAAGCTGTTCAGATGAAGCCCAAAGGTTCACGATTCTTTCAAAAGGATGTCAGTTTTCTCTCAAGCTTTTCTCCACTGATCTAAAGTTGTCTATAAGTGAAACAGTTTTATTTTTTTTAAGCACAAAGATGAGAGCTGTTCTGGTCTGTAGCGGTGCTGTTGTTGGTTTAAAGAGAAACAAAAATGGCCTCTGCATTTGTCCTATCCTTCAATCTCTATGAGCAGAGAGAAGAACCCATTTCCAGATCTTGCGCAGGACTACCAGAGCTGGAGGATTTGAACTAAGGTGCATATTTTGGTTGATGGGGGAAACCGGCGTGGTCTGAGGAAACCCACAAGACAAGGAAAGGAAACTGCAAACTCCACACAGGTTTGGCCTGGGTGTTAAACCAACAATTTAATTCTAGTGAAGCAAGAGCGCAGTCAACCAGACACAATCAACACAGTCTCTGAAGAAAGCGTAGATATACAACGATGTGTCAAAAATGTACGATATGTACGTTTTTGTCAGAGACTGGGCTGGCACAATAGTCAATAGGCAGTATCAGTACATTTTGTGCCTGGAAAACTAAAAACAAGACCATCAACTGTAAATACATAAACAAACGCAATGACCTTCTATAGGAGAAGCTGTGTTCTTATGTTTTTAAATGATGATGTCGATGATGATTGTGATGATGATGATTTTTTTTTTTTTAATATAGCACATTTTCACAAACGTTCTTCATACAAAAACCCCACATATAAAATACCCACACATTTTTGTTGAAGCCACATGGCGGCATTTTCTTTGGGTTTAACAAGTATACCTTACAACTGATGTACACTGAGTGCGAGTTGGGTGCAAGGCAGGACTCTCGCAAGACTTAAAACCAATCCGTCTTTGTACACAGACCTCGGAGCAGTGCGAGTGTGCGGAAATAATCCATATAGAACAGGGGTGTCAAACTCATTTTGACAAAGGGCTGCATTGGCATTGAGGTTGTCCTCGAAGGGCCGGTTGTAACTAAAATGAACCTTACTAATTATTCTGCATTTGATTATTGTATATTAAATAAAGTGACAATTACTGTATATCCATTTGCATTAGTCTGAAAAATGACTTACTCTTTAAGTTTCAGACAAATAATTTTATGAGGTTTAGACACCCAGATTACTCCTGGCATTAATACAAAATTAATTAAAAGTAAACCTTATAAGACCTTGAGGGCCGCATAAAATGAGGTGGCGGGCCGCATCTGGCCCCCGGGCCTTGACTTTGACATATGTGATATCTATTTTTGTCGGAAGTCGCCGCGAGCTGATGCAACTTTCAAGTCATAATACAAACATTCTCACGAGAGTCCACGGGAATCCAAGTTGCTTTGGGCTAACACGGACTGGAGCTGGTGTACAATTGCCTGGGATCCAGAATGACATTTCTCTGTATTTTTACACAGAGAAAATGTCAGTCTGGTCACCCTCCCCTCCAAGGGGGTTTCCCTCGAAATCCAGATCGTACCGTGCAATGAAAATCGTTTATTTCAGTTACATGGTTTTTGCTAACAACGTCCCTGCTGTGCGCAGCGTGCATGGATCTAGGCAGCGCGGCGGAAGGATAAACAACATGGCGCACCGGAAAACCGAGAGTTTGTTCCATTCACCGGTAAATGCCGTTTTAAATTACCAAAAAAACTTCGCGTCAGTAGTTCAAGATGGTCAAAGCAGTGCAGTCGGCTCGAGCCAGTAAGGGGACCACCCTTACCGGCAGATGACAGCGCGAGAGAAATCCCAGCAGCTTACGGCACTAGAAGACTATGCTCTTCTCTGATTGGTTCCCTCCGCTGTCTGTTAGGTGAGCTTTGTTCCGCCCTAGAAATCCAGCTGACTCGGGGGCGACCAGACTCATCCGCTGGTACAGCGGTGAGGCTGGATTCTCCAGGCAAGGTGTACAAGGCACCAAATTCGCCTCGCTGTCAGTGTACTGGAGGCGTTAATCAAGCCCCAGCTCTAAACTTACCCATTTTAGTAACTTGAAGCCTAAACATACCCATTAAATCCAAAGAACTTGGCATGACATGACTTCAACTAAAATTAGTGGGTTTTTAAACGTTTTTAACATATTGAGGTAAAAAAAAGGAGTGAAAATGTGCTTATTGTACATTTTTTTTCTTTGGAGTTGATTACAGGGAAAAAAAAGAAGAATTCTAGTAAATAATACAAATTGTTATTAAAGGCAAAGCACATTTGTCAGGCCTCAGACCTAGCCTTTTGAAAACTATAGCTCACTGGTAAATATACTTGAATCGCCCTGATCTCTCCATTGTCTGTATTCAATTGTGATTACTCAGACAGACCAAACCCTCCCAAATAAACCTGGATTACATAACAAGGACTAGAACCAGACCAAACCAAGTCAGTCCTAAAAAACAGTCTTTATAATCTCCAATGGCAATGGGTTCCTATTCTACAACAGCAAAAATATTGTCACCAAATTAATATTCACAAAGAGCTCCAACATTTCGACTTTGTGTTTCTGTAATTTGCTCTAAACTATTCCTATACGATTTTAAAATATTCCAAAACAACATCTCCAAGTCTATTGCTTCTTCAAAACACAAAAGCGGAGATTATAAATGACATATTCTTACATTTTGGCCCATTTGGATTGGACCTTCACCGTCTTAATTGTATATAATAATTGTCTGGAGGCGCCAGGCAGTCAAGTCCAAAATGAAACTGGATTTTTTTTTTTTCTCCGTCCGCGGCTGAATTCTAATTATCTTGTCACCAAATTTGAAAAAAAAAAAAAGGAGATGATTTTTAATGGCTTTTTAACTCGGTCGGTGGTGAAAGAGTGTGAAAAGAGGGTTAAAAAAAAAAGGAAAAGCTAGCTGAATTAGAGAGCTAGCGTCCTGTGCTACGGCCCCTCCTGTCGCTAATATCCTGGAGGCATTTTCTCTTTATCAAATATAGCTTGATGTCTTTGTTTCGCGGTGATGAACTGCCAAACAGGGCTCCGTGTCGTTGGGTTTGAATGTAACTTTGAGGTAAAGGTGGTCTAACTGTTACGAGAGCTAATTTGTTAAGCATAAAAGGCGTTTGGATTCATTGTAATTGGTGTCATTGTGCTATTGTTGTTTTTCATGTTTTGCAACTTAGAGAAGTCCTATTGTGTTTATTGTGCGTATCTAGATCAGTAGTTTACATTTTGTACGTTGTAAACTTCCTGTGCAGAACTGACAATCAGGTAGCAGATTTTAACTTACACGTTGTTATTGTTGGAAAGTGGTCATGAACTTATTCTTTTGACTGAGGCCATACCAGCGTGTCAAATCTCAGAAGCTAAGCAGGTTGGGGCGAGGTTAGTACTTGGATGGGAGACTGCTGGTCATAGTGGGATGACTGCAGTGTGAAGTTAATGGTGGTCAGAGGCAGCCTTGCTTCAGACGATGATGATGATGAAGAGAAGATGAGACTGGTATACGATTGTGTTTCTAAATTGGCTGAATTTGTTTCAAAGCCTGGAGGAAGCAGCAGACTCTTTTGTTTAGGTGAAAACATTTGTTTTTGATAATATTTAGTTACAGTAAGTCTGGATCTTGGCTTATATCTGTTCCTATAACCGAACAGATATAAGCCAAGATGACTTATAAACTCATGAAGGGCTGAGCATTTGTATGTGCAAGACACAATAATAAAAATTCATTCATTCTTTCGTTCATTCATTCATTCTGTCAGTCTGCCCCAGGACAGCTGTGGCTACAACCTTACCACCATTGAGTGTGGAGTGAAGAATGCAAAATGTGAAGCATCTTTGGATGTCATAAAAACCACTTTATAAATACAATGCATGATTATTATTATTTACTGACAAAATGATTTGAAGTAGAAATGAACTGTTATATAGACCTAGTTTTCAAGATTTGTGCTGCATGTATGACATCACAAATCTTGGAAATTTGAAACTAAATGTTTAAAATTCAGCAAAGAAGCAGAGAAGAGAAGAGAAGCTTTTTAACAGGATCTACATCTAAACAAAACATTTGATGAATCTAAGATTGCTACATACCTGCTTGCCAAAGCTTGATTTCTTCAGATCTACAGGGAGACCACTGACTGATGACAAGAGGAGGCTGTCATTGTGTCTTTAGTCAGTTAAAAGTGGGTTAGCTGATTAAAACGGGTCTAAATCTGACCACTTTCTCTCAGAAATCCTTTGACACATGGTCAATATCTGTTTTTAGTTATAGTTACATCATAAAAACTTATTCTCACAAACAGCAAAGTGAAACTGGAGTGGACCAGCCAAGCCCAATCAAAAAGCAGCATTTGGCTCCTGAGGAGAAATAAAACCCTTTTATTCACTTCAATCAGTAGTCAGTGGTCTCGTTGTTTCACAATGTGAAAACACAAAGTTTACTAATTTACAACTAAAAAAGTTAGATAGCCCAACTTTAATCCACGCTGCCTCAGTGTGTGCACTGAGTGAGTGGATCCTGGATTCAAAGCACTTTGAGTATCTTGTAAATTGCTGCATTTAGTTGTTTAAAATTAAGGTTAAAAGCAAGTTTTTTGATATGTGGCGTGACATATTTGTGATTCTACTCTGAGCAGGCTTGCAGGGTCACAAAATGACCTCTTATTTTGCCTGCTCCTACAGGCTACATTATGGCCTAAAACGTATTTATCCCCAATAAAAATGTTTAAAAAATGGTTTTGACATCTCATTAGTATTTAGTTGTGAAGTTGACTCTTCACCTTCAGGTTACATAGTGCGACCTTAAGTCAAACCGTATTGGGTCGTGAAATGATTTGTGGAGAAATGATCATAGACATTTTGGTTTGGAGCACAGTCTGATCTATGCAGTGTTTGAAAGAGACAGAAATCCTAATGCATTTTATTATATATAATTACAGAGATAAAACATCATTTATAATATGACTGTGTCAAGAGATTGCACAAAAGTAATCCTACTACATTCACATTTAAATATTTATATAAACAAATAACATTTCTTAATCTTTGAATCAAGTCAACAGACAGTCATAGAAACTCTTCTACTTTTTCATTAAGTGTTTTTACCAAATTATCATATCAATCATTTAATCATTCACATTACTGAGATTGCAACTATATTATCAACTTTTGTAATGAGTTTCTCCAAACACTGCATCTATATCATCAATGAGCGAAGTTCAGTCCAAAATACAATGAATGCTAATGTACAAACAAACACATGTTTTAACATTCTTAGAATAAACTTGATTAAAATCCATGCTTTGGGTGACTATTTATCTAAACTCATAACATAACATCAGTTACATGGCTTTTCAACATGGACCTTTGGGCAAAATTAGGCCTTCCAACCAAATAAATCTGACCCATAACCCTCCTTCCAAACATTGTAAAATATATTTTTTCTTATTCACTGGTTTCATTTCTGAGTTAGTATCTAGTCTTGTTCCAGTTACTGAATGTCTTTAGTATTTGATTTTCCAACAAAAGTCTGATAAAGTACAGTAGATGTTACTTTACAATGCTAACACAGATATTGCACCTTTAGCTCGAATATGTCGTTAAATATGTTTAGAATTTAGGAGCAAAGGTAATCTATTGTCTTGGAGCTGTGCTGATTAGCTCAACTGCATTTCACGTATAACCATTTTTCACAACAGAATCCCCCCAAAAAACATTATTTACCTCTTCTCCTCTGAATCATTTGAGACTAAACTTTACGATTATTGTTACTCACATCCGCAATAAACACCATTCCCACTTTTCCTCATTGCATATTCATCGCAAACCGCATACAGTTTTCCCATTTGTAATCTTATCTTAGCTTTAAAAAAAAAAAACCTCCCTCATATTTTGTCCATCTCTTTGTATGCAACCGGAGAAACAAAGCAATCATCTTAGAATTACAAGATTTACGACAAAATCGACATTGTGCGCAAACAAATAGCGAAACAACACTCTGGGCTAATGTCGGCGTGTCAAAACGATATTGAATACTTGAAATATCTCCGTATCCGGGGCAGAATAGACGCCTTTGTGTTGTTGTTGTAATAATATTATCTTTTGTGAGTGAAAGAAAAATGGTAGAAATGAGCTGCCGTATTGTCTGTCTCGCCCCGACCCCGGTTTTGATTTAAATAAATGGCTACGACGGGGTGAAGAAGAGATAGAAGAGAGAGAGAGAGGCTAAATGAAAGGTTACGCGTCGTCCCATGTGTTTGTATTGTCAATAACCGCGGAAGGCTGTCGAGAAAAGTGGCAAGATAAAGGTCAATAATTCTGCCAAATGCGCGGCAGAAGACACGCTAGCCCGGGCTAACGACGGAGACGGAGAGAGTACGGAAGAGAGAGAGATGAAAACATAAACAATGTTGAGGTTATTATTGTTATTAGGAAGGGAAAGAGGGAGGGAGAAAGGGAGAGGAGCAGAGACAGGCCCGCAGAACTGTCAATCAAGTGTCAGACTGAAATGAAACGGGGGGACAAGGCTGGAGCTAGCTTAGCGCGGCACACCAGGGTTATTTTTGTGATGTATTTGTAAGTTATGTTATGATGTTTCTTTTTGTGTTCAGACTGTGTTTTCATGTTTATTGGAATATTTATATATGTTATTGGAACATTTACACAAACAGTTTACATTATGTAGAAAATGTAAAAAATTTCAGAAAGGGTTTTGTATTTTGTTTTTGTGTCTAGGTAAAAAAAAAAAAAAAAAAAAAGAAAGAAAATGTTAATATATTTTGACCATTTGCTATACATATTTAAAAATATAAATGTTTTTTGTGATCTTAATGTTGTAGCTTAAAATTTGTTAATTTATTCCATCCTATTTTTTCAGTCTAGTTTAGGACAGTAATTTAATTATTGCTTAAATGTGATTAATAAAAAAAAAAAGTTACATTATTTTTGCTGATATTATTTTGTAGTTTTTTTTTTATTTTATGTAAAATTTATTTAACAAAACCAGTAATTTGTATTTGTATTGTTCTTACTGTGCAATAAAAACTAGTTTTGAAAGATGCAGAGTGTATTGAATACAAATATTTATTTTGTATGACCGTTTTTTTTTTTTTGTTTGTTTTTTTTTTTTGAATAAAAAAAGTTTCCTATTTTTTGACCATGTGTTGGATGTCTGTTTTATTTTGTGCATTTGTTAAACTTAATTAGTCACGTTTTTACAATGTATTTCCTTCTTATTCTTTATCTTGTCCTTTTTATTTATACTTATGTGTTTTTCTTTTATCTTGCATGTTTATTACAGTAAAAGTAGTTTAAATACTGTTTCCACTTAATTGTTTATAAACTCCTTAACTAATTAGTTTCAGTTCTTTTGTTTATTACTTCTTACCCTTTCAACTACATTGTGTTTATTTACAGTATCTTCTCCTTTTGTTGTGTTTTTATTACTCAGGCATATTTTCAAAACATTCCTTCCTTTGACCGATTCCAAAACATATTTACAAACATTTACCAGCCTCAGAAACACAAACATTCTATCAAAACAAAACGAGTTACACAAGGCTGAGTTTTAAAACAAGATCCTTCCACACAGCCTATTCCTTCTCCCTGTGTATTATCCCTTCTTCTTCTTCTACCGTTTAGTGCGTCTGTCTATGGCCTTGAGAGTAATAAAAGTGCAATTAACAGCGCTAACTAATTCATGAGCTAGCGCGCCGAGGCTAACGAAGACCATAACTACTGTACAGACGGCCGTGTCGCGACGCAATATTGTTTTTGTTTGGCGTTAAATTGCTCGTTTGAAAAAAAAAAAAAAAAAGGGAAAGAAAAGGGGGGAGAGAAGGAGGGAGGGGTGTGTTTTTACATGCCGTTGCTATGGCGAGGAAAAAAACATGGAGGTACTTCCTGATGGCAAATATGAGAACGTCACAGCTCAGAGTGAATTTATGAAAGAAAAAGACTTTTTTTTTTTTTTTTGCCTTGTAGCTAAATTATCAATCTTTGTGCTTTGAATTTGTGCTTCTTAGTAAAGTTTTGCTTTTTATGTTTTGTTGTACTCACTTCAATCATAAACTAAATTGCAAATAAAAAAATATATATGTTGAAAAATACAGGAAGTAGAGCATAACATTTATTTTAAAACATTAATTTTTTTACCCCTATTTCCATGTAATTTTATTTGTCAAATAAAATGACAATATAAAAAAAAAGTATTTTTTGTGAAACTGAAGATTGTATTATTTATAGTATTTTAATTTTTATTATTATATTTTTTTATTTTCTTTTTTCATTAAATTTTGTTCTATTCTTATTTATTTTTTTATTCACTTTTTTGTTGTTGTTCTGTTGTAGTACAGTTTTGTCCAGTATATGTTTATTTGATATTGTTTTTTGTTTTTGTTTGCCACAATAAACTTACAACAAAAAAAGTCTGCGCCCAAGATTTCTAGGTAACAGTTGCTATTTACACTAGCATTATGTAATTTACAATCAGGAAGCAAAATATTAACTCTAAAAATGATTTTAAATGAGATAGAATGCTTCACAAAGTTTAAGCTAATCTTAAATCTAATCATGTTCAAGTGTATTCTAAGGCCATGTGCACTCTAAGATGCATGTTTGCTTATTATCATTTGTCATTACATCATATTGCAGGGTGACATTTTTATGTGCTAATTAAGGCAGTAAATCATGTATAAAGTTTGAAATGTCAACCCCTGTCTTGCCATTTCAAAACATGTACAGCATATACTTTTAGCATCAACATGTTCCAGGTAATAAGCTGTCATAACTTGGTCATTTTGCCAACTGCTAAGAAATAATGATATTAAAAAGTTAAAGATACACTTAGTCGGCATGTTATTACCTTTTCATTGAATTTAATCAGATATTTTTACAGTGTAGGGTACTAATGTATTTATTCATTTATTTATATACACCCACATACATTACATATTTTTATAAAAATATCTCGTAATATCAAAACAGGTAATTTGATAACCTATTTTGACTAAGCAAAATGTAACAGCATTACATAAGCAATAGCAACAACATGGTGACTCAAAAAGCATAAAAAGATGATATATTAAATCATCCTAAAATAAGTCCCTTACAAAGGCTTTGAAAAGCAGGGAATAAATAAATAATAATAACAAAAATACATAGTAATTATAAAAATACATAAAAGAAAACTACATAAAATAAACAAATAAAAAAATATAAATAAACAAATACAATTAAAATAATAAAATCAAATAATTTGAGACTCAATTTCAAATAGCAAAGAATGAAATGTTTAAAATACTTTTTTTTCCCCAAAAAAACAAAATGATCTTCATAAGGAACATTTCTTAATATTTTAGTTAGTATTTTGTCATTATATTTTCATTAGAATTCATTTAGTCAATAAATAAACAAACACAATTAAAATATGTACACTCCAAATTCTAATAATAACTGCTCAGAAAAATATTTGCAATAGATTTCTTTTTTCCAAATATTGCAGCTCTAAACTTTAGCTTACTGACTTTACATTTATTTAAACTAATACTTTTAATTATTTGCCACATTAAAATTACACTTGTTTAAATACTCAATTTGGTGGCAATTAAATCCTAATTTTTGTTTGCTCTTAAAACTCTCAAAAAGGTATTAAATTTCACTTCAGACTCTGTGCATACAACTACAACACTACAGATTGATTTTTTTTTTTTTTTTTTTTTTTTTTTAGACACAATTTGTAGGTTTACATTACTTATTCTTATGGAAATTCGACACTGTTCTGGTGCGTCGCAGGGGCATTGTCAAGATCCTTTCGAAAACAGTCAAGTAGCTATTTCGGATTTCTTTTATTATCCGAGAGTGCAACAAAGAAAGTCTATTGTTCCAGCACAATGCAACTTGCACACATGCTACGGTATATATTCAGCCTGCACGTCGAGCTGGTGTCGGTTTGTGACTTACTACTGGCCCCTAGTGTTTGTTTCCGGGACTCTAGACACTTTACCTGGTTGTTTCTGGGTCTGAGTTGGGTTTATCTCAAGAAAGGATAAAATTCATTTGTGTTTAAAAATTGGAGAGCATAAAAAGCTGAAATGTTTAAAAATAAAGTTACTTAGTTAAGTATTTATAATGTGTTAGTAAGCTCTAGTGATCTGTTTACAAGCACTTATAAGATGTTTACAAGCATTGTTGTAAATAGTTCAAAAACACAGCTTAGTAATTACATTTGTCAATTTTTTCCAGACACACATGTTTTTGTTTAATGGTGAAATAATATCAGTAAGGAGTATTTGTAGCAAGTGCTTATAATTGTCTTACAGTTTAGTAAAAATAGTTTGCTATTTATAGGGAGATGCCAAAAGGGAGTTCAAGTAGGAATAAAAAATGTAAATCAAAAACAGAATGTTTTAGTAAAACTGTAAATGGTAAATAAAAATCCACTTTTGTTTTTACAAGCATAGTTTCAAAAGGGCTGACCATAGAATGAATACATAAATACATACATACATATACTTACACACAAACACTCATACATAAACACACATAAGCAAATATACACAATGACATAAGTGAATGTACCTACTTACAAATAAAAATTAAACATAAATGCATACATAGACACAACTACACATACTGTATGTACGTACATACTTACTTGCATGCATGAATGCATACATGCACACATACATACAAATGAACAACACATACACACAAACAAATACACACAGATGTATATACATACAGTACTTACATATATACTGTAAATACAAGCATAAATCTACATACCTAGTACCTACATACATGCATATATACAAGCACACACAAAACACATACTGTATGTATGTACATACTTACTTGCATGCATGCATACATACATACATACATACATACATACACTGACACAGAAACAAATGAAACAGCACATACACACATACGTATACATACACATATAAACATACTTGCATGCATGCATGCTACATACATACATACATACATTCATATAAACATACTTGCATGCATGCTACATACATACATACATACATACATACATATAAACATACTTGCATGCATGCTACATACATGCATACATTTATGTAAACATACTTGCATGCATGCTACATACATTCATATAAACATACTTGCATGCATGCTACATACATTCATATAAACATACTTGCATGCATGCTACATACATACATTCATATAAACATACTTGCATGCATGCTACATACATACATACATACATACATACATACATATACGCATAAACATACAAACAAATGAACACATACATGCATCCTTATACATGCATACAAACACACATACAACAAAACACACCTCCACAGGTATCTAAGTTTAATGCCATATTGTGTAACATTTTTTAGGCAAAGTAGTAGCATCTCAATGCAGAAAAGCTGATTCCAGACTATTAAAATTGTCATTGACGATATCTAAGCCTACAACTAATAACTCAAATTCACATATTGAACAATGGCTTGTACAAGTGCTGCAGCTTTGAATGTAAATGGATTATGTAAATTACTGTTCTACATACATCATAGTTTATTCCTAAAGCAGGACAAACATTCAGTAAGTCCCTTTTAACTTTTGCATAATATATTTAACACTAGCTAATGTTTTCACTTTAATTATGACCTTTTGCTGGACAGTCAAACATTACTCGCATAACCTTCCTCGTCTCCACCTGGTTCTATCACAGCACATAGAAGCCCAATTGTGCATAGCTGTGTACACACCGGGCTTCTCTGCTTTTCAATAGAGGGCCAGGGTAGTCAACAAAAACAGGAACGCTCGTGTTTTGTGGTCATTGTAAAAGCAAGGGCCCTCGTGTCAATACTGCATTGTTTGGCGAAGGGGAGAGAGGGCCGGGCGCGCACACGGGAGAATGTTATCGGAGCGCTGGAAGAGGGCCCCCGCGTGTGCACATAATGGCGCTCAAATGTAAGTATGATTGTTTGGACAAGCCCCGAGCAAACAGAGGAGGCAGCAGGAGGTTCAGTGAGGAGGAGGAGGAGAGAGGTCTGAAGGGGCGAGTGAGATGATGTGTTAGCATGTAGCTTAACATAGCTTTGGTGGAGAGTAGGATTGTCATGAAGCAAAGATTACAATGATTCTGATACAAGCAATTCTCAATACTGATTTCCATATCAGACCAATTATTACTTTATGCAATATTTCAACTTAAACACTTTGAACCGACTGACAATTTCATGAGAAAATATTAATTTGCTGAACTCTGTGGTTATATATAAGCTTAAACGTGGATCTTTTATGGGCGGAGTGGTTACAGTTCTGACTTCCCAATAAGGGTAACCGATACCAACGTAAACCCACTAAAGGTACCAAGTACTCTCCCCCGCCTTAGATCCAAAGTTACTGGGACAGGCTCCAGGCACCCATGACCCCTAACGGTACTAAGCGATTTTTTAATAAAAAATAGGATAGGGTATAGCTAGCTTGTAGCTGCTGCAAGTCTGCCGCAAGTCTGCCGCAGTGACCTTGCAAAAGGCTAACCCCTGCCGTACACCGAGTGCGAGTTCGGTCGGGACTTAAATGGTAAATGGTCTATTTATATAGCGCTTTTTACCTTTCTAGGCACTCAAATTGCTTTACAGTCAGGCATCCACTCACCCAGTGTACGCAGACACTGAGGCAGTGTGGGTTAAGTATCTTGGCCAAGGACACAACGACAATCTACTCCTGTCGTCCCACTGTGGCACCTGGTGTTCTAACAGTCTCCCATCCAAGTACTAACCAGGCCCTTACTTGCTTAGCTTCTGAGATCCGACGAGATCAGGCTTTCACAAGCAGGTATGGCCACATAAGTGTCGCAAGACTTAAAAGTGCGTAAAACCAATGTGCCCTTGTAAAAGACCTCCGAGCAGTGCAAACGCACGTCCGAGAGTCATGCAAGTGAAGGACTGGAAAGAAAAGAATTTGTAGAGTCTATTTTCCCAGGAGTCGCAGTGGTCTGATGTGACTTTTAAGTCATAACACAAGCATACTCGCGGGAATTCACATCCGCGTGGTTTTGGGCAAATACAGACCACAGCGGACTGGAGCTGGGTCGCACGTGTCTTACATCGAACTCGCCTCGCAGTAAGTGTACAGGAGGCATAAAGCTACAGAACAGCCACTGAAGGCAATATTTTTGCTTCCTCAAAAAGTAAGCCAACAGAAATATTAATTAATTAATATTAATATTAAATTTTACACTTTTAATTTGAATCAATTTTTTTTAGCACAATGTGGTTTAATGCTGCGTTCCTGGGGTCCTTGAGAAGTAGAAAAATGCTCATGAACGCTCAAACAGCTTGAAACCACCACTGGACCAATGATGGGACAAGATATCATGGCACAAGATCTGAACGAGATCAAATTCTCACTTACGTACCTTTTTTCTGTTATATATGAGAATGTTCATAAATGTGCACATCTTTGTGCAGCTGTAGAAAAAAGTCTTTGTCACAAACAGACTTGTAGCAGATTTTAACAGTCTAAGTTATGTCCCAGTTTTTTATTATTATTTTTTTTAGGATATTGACTGAGATACTTTGTTCTAAACTTTTAAAAACTATTGCAAAAAGTCAAACATATGTGTGTCTAATTCGCCTGTGGACATAGCGCATTTTTCATACCATAGTTTCAAATGAATCCACAAAGAGATATTTGACCCTAATGCATCTATAGCATACTGTATGTAAGCCACATATAGGAGTAAGGAAAGAGAATCAGTTCAGTTAAATAATTAAAGAATAAAGTGCAACAGACATGATGGATTTAAGTGAACAGAGCTCTCAGTTCAAGTATAAATAACAACTCTTCGCTGCCTAAAAACCAGCCTATCACAGTCCTGCCTATGCTAATCTTACGCCTGCTCCAGCCTCACATTTCCTCGCCTGTCATGTGTGCTATCCCGGGCCTAATTGGAGTGATAACCTGGGTAAACAGAGGGCCAAAAGGGCACGGACGGCGGACACACTTCAGCCATCCGACGTGTCAAACCAACAATTCCACAGCTTATGGAGGATGGCACCGCGGAGCCTCCCGGACCCCCACACACACACGCACCGGGCCCATCCGTCACAGGCCCACCGGACGCAAACAAGCATATCAATTATTCATTTAGGGAGGCGGTCACTGGATTAGCTCTGTCAGCGCCAGGCTTAGGACGTCCCAGGGTGATTATGGGTGAGGTGATTTAGAGTGGTGTAAAAATGTTTGAAGAAGTATTTATTGTTGTGAATATATCTCGGATTGTAGTCGACAAAAGACATGGTTAGTACGTGTTCTGTTGATTGGTCAGTTGAGTAAAAAGGAGGTGTGGCAAAGGGTCTAACACTAATAATTCAATTTTAAAGGAGACCTATTGTGATTTTTCTGTATATTTAGGAAGAAACTATGGCAAATGACCATCAATAAGTCACATTTTGTTCATTGCAAAACACAAAATAGAGCTAAAACAGCTTAGAAATAGAAATAAGTTCACTGACTTCCTGTTCAAAACTGCAGAACGGATAAGCCCCGCCTTTTTATTATAAAATTTAACTTTAATTATCCACGGATTTTAAAATGATTATTTTTCGTTATTGGAAAGTGTCTTAATGACATGTATGTTTTATTTGTAATCCTAATTTTTGAATAATTGCAAGGAAACACAGACACGTGGGCGGGGATAGGTGGTAGGTGAAGACAGGGATTTTCTGAGCACTGGAGCATCAGCTGCAGGACAATACAAGATTACTCAAACATGCAGGAATCAACCCAAATACAACTTTGAGTAAACTAAGGATGAGAGAACACTGCTGTAACAAGATAAAAAACTCAGAAAAGGAGATTTTACATCTAAGGTTTCCTTTAAAGTCTCCTTTATAGTCAGTGTTTTTCAACCAGTGTGCCTTGAGAGAATGCAGGTGTGCCTTTAAAAATGTGTCAGTTTTCTACATTTATTCCACGCAAAAGGCTTTTTTAGATTCACTTTATTATTTGGGAGTGTTTGGAACCACTTTTTACGGCAAGATTGAAAGCAAATCACCATTTACAAATTTAAATACTTTAAACATTTTCTGTGTAATGTTTCCAATAAAAGGTTCTGTCACATTGTAATTACATTGACTGGAATGTTTCAAGATAAGACATGAAACACATTTAACATGTGTTTGTTTATATCAAACTGGTGGCCCAGGGGCAAAATGTGGCCCTCCAGATGATTTCATGTGCCCCCCTGAATGATTTCTGTTTATTATTGACAGTGACACCAATAGCTGATAAGTGATTGTAAAGCCTCTAAAATGCACTAGAATACAGCAAATGACTTACAACTTGTCCAGAGCAGAACAGTTAGACTACCCACTTTTATTTACTTTATCACTTGATAAAACAATGGATGTTGACATATTAGCGTATGTGCTACATTTAGTCTGCACTTTTTTTTTATCCTTTATTTGGCCAGGAAAAATCCCATTGAGAAACAATATCTCTTCTTCCAACCAACTCTGACTTTGACTATTTTGGCCCCAGCTCCATTTGAGTTTGAGAGCCCTGGATGATATTTTTGTTCTAATGGCTCAGGAAAAAAAATGCTATTTCATTGTGAGCAAGGTTGTCTCTCCATAGAGCTGACCTGTACCACTTGCCTGTGGTACGTGCTTCTCTCTGTTCAGATAGATAACATGTTTCATGGAACATTCCACGCACTGCAAAACAAAAAGCAAACAACTTCACCAGAAAAGTTACAAAGTTCCTTTTTAAAGTGTCATGGATACATTTTTAAAAACTAAATAGCTTTGTATGTATGTAAAAACAGACCACTTTTGACGTATTGTTAATGTTTTTTCAAGCGATATTCTGTATACATTCACTTCAGTTACGCCATTTTGAAGTCTTGTCGCCATGGAGACCTGGGTTGGTTCAGAGTTCAAGATCTGGGTAGTGTCGCCTGGTGGAGATGTTGACTTTGTATTACGCTTTAAAAACACACCCAGGCCTCATTTACGCCAGACTTCTCAAAGTGTTGACAGTGAGTTATTGTTTTAACGGTAAAGAAAAGAAAGAGGTGTGAGAATGGACCAACAAAGGAGAGTCAGAGTGAAACGCAAAGAAGAAATGTGTGAAAATGTGTGAAAATGTGTTCAGGTCTGGAGACACGTCACAGTCAGGTCCAGGTGAACTCTGGAGACACATCACAGTCAGGTCCAGGTCTGTAGACACGTCACAGTCAGGTCCAGGTCTGTAGACACGTCACAGTCAGGTCAGGTCTGGAGACACGTCACAGTCAGGTCCAGGTCTGTAGACACGTCACAGTCAGGTCCAGATCTGGAGACACGTCACAGTCAGGTCCAGGTCTGGAGACACGTCACAGTCAGGTCCAGGTCTGGAGACACGTCACAGTCAGGTCCAGGTCTGGAGACACGTCACAGTCAGGTCCAGATCTAGAGACACGTCACAGTCAGGTCCAGGTGGAGACACGTCACAGTCAGGTCCAGGTCTAGAAACACATCACAGTCAGGAGACACATCACAGTCAGGTCCAAGTCTGGAGACACGACACAGTCAGGTCCAGGTCTGGAGACACGTCACAGTCTGGTCCAGGTCTGGAGACACGTCACAGTCAGGTCCAGGTGAACTCTGGAGACACATGACTGAGTAACAATATTTTTGAAATCAGAAAAAATACATGCTCACATACTCTTGTCCAATGATGATCCTAAAGTTGTGATAAGTACAGTAACTTGTAATTTAGTAACTTTTGTGTTTTCCACTAAAATGTCCATGATAAATGCAGCACAATGTGTTTGTGTGAATGTTCTTTCACATCGGTGTGCCTCAAGGAGACTTGAATAGACGCTGCGTCCCTTGACCAGCCGACAGCAACTGGTGACTGTGTTGGTGTGAAAGAAGTTTAATAGTTCCCCGTTTGTTCATCAAACTCTACTAACTTCGTCTGTTGTTGTTTTTTGCATTGTGGATATCTACTGTTAGCATACCGGCACATTATTTCTGTTTGTTTATATTTTATATTATAAGGAAGCAAATATTGAGTATTGTACATTTAGCATTCAACATTAGTTTAAACAAAGTTGTTTTTGTTCATGTTTGAGTAATCCTGTAAGAGCTTGCAACATTTCTGTTTTCACCTAAATGGTAAATGGCTTGTATATATGTAGTGCTTTCCACTTTTCAAATCTCTTTGCAGACAAGGATCCACTCACCCAGTGATACACTGTCTGAGGCAA
Organism: Mugilogobius chulae; assembly: GCA_038363315.1. NCBI lineage: Eukaryota > Metazoa > Chordata > Actinopteri > Gobiiformes > Gobiidae > Mugilogobius > Mugilogobius chulae. The sequence goes on along the minus strand of CM076404.1, from coordinate 40,556,217 downwards.
TGTAGGTTATTTGTCTTTTCCAAGGCAGTTGTGTCCGAGGGTGTCTTGCCCAATGACAATCCATAATGACAGTTCACTTGCATTGTCCTACCTGGTGTGGCTCCTGGTGTTCCAGTAGTCTCCCATCCAAGTACTAACCAGGCCCTAACTTGCTCAGCTTCTGAGATCTGGGTATTGAAAAGCAGGCACGACCTCACACCTACCACCTATCCCAGCCCACTTGTCTCTATTTACTCACAATCACTCAACAAATTCAGATCCCAAGTGCAACATACTGATTCAACTATGCCAAGTAGCCACAATTCCTCTCCAAAATGTATTTATTTACCTTTATTTTGCCAGGCAAAACAAAAAGAACAAATTCTTATTTACAATGTTGGCCTGGTGTGCAAAAGCACCAAGGGAAGGGGAGAGGGATCATTAGTAAAACAAACAGAAATATAGATAAATACATAAAAAATATGCTTCTCATTAAAATTAAAGGTGCACTGTGCAACTTTTTGACCAAAAATAAACTTGAAAAAAAGCAAGTTTTTGCCATTTAAATGTCTTTGCTACACGAAATAAATAAAACAAATGTGCATATTTACATTGAACAGGCTTGCATGGGCACAAATGAACAATTACTTGGCCTGGAGGATGGCCCGCTCATGTTTGTTTTCAGAGAAACTCTGTTCCTTTAGCTGATTCTTTCATATTATGACATATAATTAATTTATCCTCATTCAGATTTATTATGAAAATTATGAAACTTCATTGTGCCTGTTTGTTGCTGGAGCTCCAATTTAATCAGAATTACTCTATATACTGAACAACAACAAAACACTATTACTTCACCAACCCAAGAAAGTTGCTAATTCCCGGCTCAGTTAGCGCTAATAAACCGTATTTACTCCCAAATCTCCAAACACGGTCCATGGCACCTTTCACTTATAATGAGCTCCTCACCGTCCCGTAATAACGACCGTGAAGGATGGGCTTTTCCTTAATGTATGTGCCGGCCCAGCTCCACCTGTAATTAAGTGTCACTTCATAAACACACAAACACTAATAACGCTAGCAGGAGCTTTAGCGGCCGAGGCGGTGCTAGCATAGCCCATCCATCACTGTCCCTAATGAGCCACCGTACAGACAGCTAGCTCAGTCTTATTTCCCATGCTGGCTGTGATAGAAGTCAGTAGAAGTGTGCAGGGCTGTTCTTATAGAAATACTTTATATGTGGTATAAATACACAGAATATATCAGAAATGTTTAGGTTAGATATGCAACGGAATGTCAAAAACATACAATAAGCTTGTCTTTTTTACCTCAGTGTTAAGAAACTGGCATATGCAGATCAATAATTCGCATCTTGTTCGTTGCAAAACACAAAAATGATCTAAAAGAGCTTAGAAATAGAAACAGGTCCATTGACTTCCTGTTCAAAAATGCAGAACTGATAAGTCCCGCCTCTTCACTGTAAAATTCAACTTCAATAAGCCACACATTTTACATGACTATTATTTGTTGTCGGAAAGTGGCTACAGGTCCATTTTGAATGCCTCATGTTTCACTTGGAATCAGATTTTGTTTTGAGTAATTGCAAGTAAATCCAGACAAGTGGGCAGGGATAGGTGGTAGGTGAAAACAGGATTTTCTGAGCACTGGAGCAGAAACAAAATGACTCAAACATGCAGGAGTCAACTAATGATGAGAGAACACTATTATCACAAGGTTAAAAAACTCAGAAACGTAATAGGTCCCCTTTAATGACCTACCCCCTCTTAACCTACCCCAAGCCCCAGCCCTAAACTTACCCATTTTAGGAACTTGAAGCCTAGACTTACTAAAGAAAATGTTGCGACAAAGCTTCCACCAACCTTCTTGCTGTGGGGCGAGAACATCATCCTCTCTGCCATCGTACCACGAGGGAAGCTATCAAACTTTCATCTTGCTTTCGCTAACTGGCAACTTTGTGACTCTTAAAATGTCCAGTGCAGTAAAGTCATTATAGTTCACAGTTCAAAAAACAGCTGCTTTGAATTTAATGTTGTAATGCATTATAAGAGGGATTTTCACTTTCCACCTTATTGCGCATTCGTTATGCAGAAAGAGCCCCTCTCCATCTGCTTAGCTGGGAAAACTTCTTTGAATAGAATAACAAAACTGGACGAGAGCAGCTGTTTGGATCAGGTCTGAACCGGTCTGACAGGTGTCTGTCTCCTGAAGCTTGAGACAGTGTTTTTCTTGCAGTTTTTTCACTCACATGAATGTAACTTTTAAGGCTTGTAAGGTAATATTCATTCAGAAATGTTGATTTAGCAGCAGAACTTTTGTTTTCTCACTCTTGTAGTTACTGACAACAGAGCTTTTTCCACTTGTTTCCACTGTTTGTGTCTATGAGCGGTGGCTCTTTCTGGAAGCGGGGTGCCCATTGCCCGTGATGATAAACAAAAAATCCCAGTCTTGGAAGAAACCGTACAAATACAACAAAATGTCAAAAACGTACAATAAAATGTCATGCCTTTTTTTACGTCAATATGTTACAAAATGCCAAGATGCAAAAACTCACATTTAGTTTGAAGCCACGTGGCGACATTTCCTTAACGGGTGAGTTTAGACTTTAAGTTAATCAAATCAAATCAAATCAATTTATTTTTGTATAGCCAAAAACACAACAACAGTCGTCTCTGAGGACTTCCCAAGATTATTACTTTAGCAAACATGAATAGTAGGAATAGTAGGAAATAAACATTCAGAAACAGTAATTGATCAAGAATGTCAAAGCAGATTATTAGTAGTCACTGTCTTGGAGAGATCAAATTAATCACACTGTCAGCATGATGGGGAAAGGTATTGTCATGGCCAAAAAGTGCTCTGCGTATTGTTCACCTGCTGTTGTGCAAAGTATAGTTTTATCTCATCTCTATTATTGTCCTGTAGTTTGGTCTAATGCTGCACAGAAACATCTTAAAAAGCTCCAGGTTGCTCAGAATAGAGCAGCTCGAGTCATTCTTCGCTGTTCTTATCGCACTAATGTTTCAGAGATGCATCAAAGACTGTCTTGGCTGATGCTGGAGGCAAAATTGCAAACAAGCTTGTTGTTGTTCATGTATCAAAATATGGTGGAAAAAGAGCCAAGCTTTTTTAGCAATAAACTTGTCTTCAGTGGATTTAGCCACACACACGTGACACGCCAAGTGACCTCTGGCAAACTGATTGTCCCAAAAGTAAGAAGTAATTTTATGAAAAGAACCTTACTCTATAGAGGTGCTGTTGCTTGGAATTCATTGTCGACCAATATTAAGTCAATCCAAAACAGATCTCTTTTTAAAAGTAAAATTAAACAATTGTTTATTGTCTGAACAGTGATGCAGGGTGAACATTGTTATACATATGTTTTCATGTAAATGTCAATGACTTTTTGTACCATGACCTAATTTATTTGTAAATGTATTTTTATCTGTAACTTTTTATACACTAACGGACCTCAGGAAGACTAGCAACCACAATGGGAATGAATGAATGGTTTATTCGGACATACAAGTGAAAAAACAAATGAGTGTACAACATAACATCAGTCGTTACAATACATGTGAATTCTGCAATGCATCCGAAAAGGAGCGGGAAGAAGTGAAAACTTATTAAATCCCACCCCCTTTATACAATCAGTTCTTCACAAAATCAACTTAGCTTCCTTCAATGAACCCCCCAAAGAACGATTGATTATTATACAGCGCTAAACTTAATTACTGAATTTCATCTTTATATCTCGCAAAGGATTATTTCTTTATATCTTTGTTTAAATGATTTTAATTTTGGACATTGTTTTAGCTCTCCGTTTAGACTGTTCCAAATTTTTACCCCAACGACCGAAACACAAAAGCTTTTCCTTGTTGTTCGTACCCTGGGGTTTTAAAGTTAAACTGGTCTTCTCTTTCAATAAATAGTTTTTGAACATTTTTTGGTAGCGGCTTGTTTTTTGCCTTAAACACTAATTGTACAGTTTGTAACTGAATCATATCATTTAATTTTAATGTTTTGGATTGAAAAAACAGTGGGTTAGTATGATCTCTAAAGCCAACATTGTGAATAATCCGCATTGCTCATTTTTGAAGAATGAATAGTGGTTCTAAAGTGCTTTTATAATTATTACCCCAGATCTCTGTACAGTAACTCAAAGAGGGTAGAACTAAAGCACAGTAGAGTGTGTAGAGTGCTTTATAATCTAAGCTAATGGGGATCCGAATAAAGAAAGTAGAGCAAATGAATAATTGTCCAGAGCATCCCCTGTCCTTCCTTCTTGGCAAGGAAAAACTCAAAAAAACCTAAGCGGGAAAAAGAGAAACCTCGAGGAGAACCACAGTGAAGAAGAGATCCACTCCCATAGACGGACAAAGTTACTAGAATGGATAAGTTTAGGACTGGGGCTTGGGGTAGGTAGATTTACCAAAAAAATACGTTTTTTGAATTATCTGATAACGGCAACAATAAAAATGCAAACCCAGCATTGCATAACCTCTTCTCCGTCACCAATCTCAAAAAAACAACATCACAATCACGCTCTCACAAACACTTCACGCTTTTCCCACTGTTATTCTACCCTCTTTTTCATCCACAGCCGGTTCAAACGCCACACTTTGACAGCTGATAATCGGCACAAACTTCCAGCCCACCATCCCCGCGTCAGGTCCCGTACAAAAAAGAACCCAGCAAACCTCCGAACCACCTCCGAACCACTCACGTTGGCTTGACGCGTCGCCTGTCAAGCCATTCTTCTTTAACCGTAATTTTATGCCATTAAAAGTGCCACGGGCGGTTGAAAAAAAAAAAAAAAGTCAGCGAAGCAGCGGTGGGAGGTTGAGTTTTCGCCGTAGCTCCTTGCTCCTTTCACAGCCTTGATCCCTCGCCACTTTTGTTGCCGTAAACTTTTTGGCATTTCTTGAAAGCTTAAAGACCGGTTGGGAAGCGTCGAAGCCATCATAAAGTCAATCATGTTGGCTGGAATTAGGGTTGTCAGCGGGTCCGACGCGGCGAGTGGGAGAGGGGAGTGTGTGTTTTTTGTACGGCTTTCTGCATACATTAACGTGCTTACAGTAAATACGAGCCGGCGTGGGAGGGGACAAATTGAAACTTAAGTGGAGTGAATGGGGATTAAAAGGTAATTAAAAGTGGTTGGAGTGAAGTGAAGTTGCCCGAGGAGACAAAGGGGATTAAGTGTGTGAAGTAAAAAAAAACATGGCGGTAATGGATTTTTGCTGGAGAATGGTTCAAACGTATCTGATTGCTGATCTGTTATTCTCTCTCTCTGTTTCCTCCGTTCTCTTCTTTCTTCTCTCTGCTTCTCCTCTCTCCTGTTCTCTCCATCTCACCCGCTTCTCTCCACTGTCTCTATCTCTCTCCCTCTTTCTGTTCTCCTTGCTCGCTCATTCTGTTCTCTCTCTTCTCTCTCCTCTCTCATTCTTTCTGTTCTCACTCTCTTCTCTCTTTTTCCTCTCTCCCTCTTTCTGTTCTCTCTCTCTTTCTCCCTCTCGCCCTCTTTCTGTTCTCTCTTTCTTCCTCCCTCCCTCCCTCTTTTTTCTCTCTCTCTCTTCTTCTCTCTGTTCTCTCTTTCCTCTCTCTCCCTCTTTGTTCTCTCTCTCCGTCTTTCTGTTCTCTTTCTCGCTCATTCAGTTCTCTCTCTTCTCTCTCTCTCCCTTTCTGTTCTCACTCTCTTCTCTCTTTTTCTCTCTCTCCCTCTTTCTGTTGTCTCTCTCTTTCTCCCTCTTGCCCTCTTTCTGTTCTTTCTTTCTCCCTCCTCCTTCCCTCCCTCCCTCTTTTTTTCTTTCTCTCTCTCCTTCTCTCTGTTCTCTCTTTCCTCTCTCTCCTCTCTTGTCTTTCTGTTCTCTTTCTCGCTCATTCTGTTCTCCTCTTCTCTCTCTCTCCTTCTTTCTGTTCTCACTCTCTTCTCTCTTTTCTCTCCCTCTTTCTGTTCTCTCTCTCTCTTTCTCCCTCTCTCCCTTCTTTCTTTCTCCCTTCCCTCTTTTTTCTTCTCTCTCTTCCTTCTCTCTTTCTCTCTCTCTCCCTCTTTGTTCTCTCCTCTCTTCCTTCTTTCTGTTCTCTCTCCTTTCTCCTCTTTTCTCTTTCTTTCTCCCTCTTTTTCCTCCCTCCCTCTTTCTTATGTTCTTATCTCTCTCCCCTTTCAGTTTTCTCTCTCCCTCTGTCTGTTTTCTTTCCTCTCTCCCTCCCTCTTTATGGTCTCTCTCTCTCCATCTTTCTGTTCTCTCTCTTCTTCCTTTGTCAGTTCTCGCTTTCCTCTCTCGGTCCCTCTTTGTTTCTTTCCTCTCTCAATCTTTCTGTTCTCTCTCTTCCTTTGTCCAGTTCTCGCTTTCCTCTCTCGGTCCCTCTCTGTGTTCTTCCCTCTCAATCTTTCTGTATCTTTTTTCAGTTGCTTTCTCTCCTCTCGCCCTCTTTTTGTTCTGTTTTCTCTCACTCTTTCACTCCCTTTCTCTCTCTCTCTCTCTCTCTCTCTACTTAAAAGTCTAAGTTGAAAATCTTTCACTTGCATTATCAAGTTCTACATAGATTTAACCCTTCGATGCATGGCAGACCAATACTCTTAATACTTACTTAAATACTTACTTAATACAATACTTAAAATCAAAGCATTTTGCAATAACACTTTCATTTTGCGTAAAGATAATTTGTATTTTATTTTGAACAACAAATGAACATTCAGTTTTTAATCAGATTTGAACACAAATCAGTCAGGTTCAAAAAATGTCAACATTTGTTTTGTGAATTTGTTTTGATTTTGGAAGACGAACTAAAAATACAACTATAACTGGGGACTATAATATTGTCCACGCACATGAACACACACAAAACATGTTCTCTTTCTCACTGTGTGCAGCTGGTACAAACTACTTGCTTTTGGCTGTGATCAGTCACAGGAATACTGCTTTTCCAGCAGCAGTTGATGGCTTTGTGGTCCTTGTTTCTTGGACACATATGACATGTCTGTCTCTTCTGTTGGCCCTGTGAGCTTCTCTTATGTGTGTGGATTGTGGATTTTATCACTAAACACCTTCCCATTGCTAAAGTTATGTAGGTTTGGGTTACTGTTGGAAAGTGTCGCCGTGTGTTGGTGAACCTTACATGAAGGATGCTGAGTAAAAACGACCTCCTGACTGCTGCATCAGATGTGTAAGTGCCACAGTAAATGGCACTTACACTCTACAGGTCAATCCATAGCTTTACTCAGATCGTTAGGAAAAAAAATCGTACAACAGTTTATTCACCCTATAATTGATTATGGGATGTGATCTATCAAAATGCATCTGAATCTGTGCTTAAACCCCTGACTACATTAACTAACTCACTTTGTAGATTTGTACTAAAGTGCCCTTATAATACCCATCATTGTTTAATGTATGACACACTTAACTGGCTACAGCCTAAAGAAAGAAGACAGTTCCACTGGTTAACCCTAATCTTTAAGTGTGTTCATAATGATTTACCAAATTACCTAAAGCAGCATTTGATACCATTTACATCAACATATAATCTTAGAAATGTAAGTTCTCCTTTCTTTCGAGTGCCTCTGGTCAAAAGAGAGACTGGAAAAAAAGCATTTTGCTTTAAAGCTCCTACTGACTGGAATAATCTACCTGACCAGCTTCGATCCTTAACATCACTTCAGCAATTCAAAACATCCTTGTACTGTAATTTAAATTCTCCCTGCATTTGTAATTGATTAATTATATATAACACGATTCACATAAATATTACTCTTTTGTTATAGGTATGTAAGTGTGATGTCATTGTTGCTGCCAAGATTGCGGGCAATAGCACTGACCCATGCAGGGGAGGGGTTTGCTGGGAACAGGGCCGGGGATGTGTGAGTGGGACAACTGTGAATTGTTATATGTAGTGTCTGTATGATGTGAGATGTATTGTAATGTCATGTTAATGAAAAGGCAATGTTGGAACCACAGGACCCCTTGAAAAAGAGATGATACATCTCAAGGGGCTATCCTTAAATAAATAAAGAATAAAAAAAAAAATAAAAATAAACCAACAAGTACCATGATAAGAATTAAAATGTCCTAGTGCTTACCCCTGAGATTCCATAGGAAATGGTTTGGTTCATTTTTGACCCGACTTATGCATCTAAGGGTTAAATTAGTTTAACTTAATGACCTTATAATTTTTTATTCCAAACCAGAACTAAACACACTCCTCACACAGCTAGATCTCGAGCAAAAGCAGTCGGTCAAATCCCCACCTCGTTAAGTTTTTCCGCGGCTAATCGAAGGACGTTAGCAGAATTACCGTCAGCGCGGCCCGTCCGTGCGTACTGACGAGCTACAAAAACCACCGGCAGCGGCTCGGTAAACGCGCCTCGTGACCAAACATTTGCAATTCTGATGAACCGCGGCGCTTATCTGAGCCAGAACAGGGCCCCGGACTGACGGACACGCGCACACTTTCAGGAAATAAAGGACTTAAAGCTGATGAAATGAAGATTGCTCCACCTCAGGGGCACACTTAAATTCAATTATGGAGATGAGCTAGCGTTAGCAGCTTCACGAGCGACTGTTGTTTGAGACGATTTGAGTGTAAAAGGTGTTCAACTCAATTTCCTCCAGAGATGTGTGAGCAGAATGGGAGGTTAGTGGTGTTGAGAGATTGTAAATGTGTTTTGATGATTTAAATAAAAAAAGTTATTTAGAGGAAAAAAGGGTTTGAATGAAAATATAATATTAAAAATAGTATTAGTATTAGTAATAATTGATAATTATGTGATTTATTTTAAAGGGAAATTTTCTCAGGGTGAAAATCCAAATGCATAATCCCACTGAAATAGAAAATTAAAAGTTGGATGCATGTTCAATGGTATATATCAGTTGCTGTCTGCTGTGACTTCAAATTCAAGCATTGGTTTGTAGTTCCACAAGTTTGTTAGTAGCTGAAGAAAATTTTTATTCCAATATCACCTTTTTTCTGATGTGATGGAGTTGCTTTATCGAGCCTGATGTATCAGCCGCTTTCATTTCACTTTGTGGAAACGGCAACGATCACTAACGTTCATGTTTACGCTGTACTTCCTGAACTACAACTGATGTGTTGGTCACAGTACATGTATGCGTAACGCTCGGTAACGAACAAACAGCAGTGATTGGTTAATGTGAAAAAGGACCCACCAACCATAGAGCAAACAAGCTCCAATGACTTCAGACGCTTTCCACAGAGTGAAATGAAATCGGTCCATACATCAAGAAATCAGATTTCCATGGAAACAAGCCAGATTAGGCTTCTCTAGAGTCAATATTAGAGAGATGCAAGCCTACTTACAGTAAAGTCACACATTTTGTAATGTTATTAGTCCAACAAAAACAGTTTATTTCAACCTGATCAGACTCAGACAAGATGAGTCATTTAGAAAGCGTACATTTACCACGACATAACAGGACATGTAAATTAAGTATGATTAGCTCGAGTTCACGGCCGTCCTGCGTAATTATAATACACGTCGCAGTCCCAGTTCAGTTCTATGGTGGTTGTTAAGACGTGTTCTTATTTATGAATATTAACCAAATCCTGATTCTAATCTTACCTGTCCCAAGCCCCAGACCTAAACTTATACATTTTAGTAACTTTATGCCTAAACTTACCCGTTTCACCTAAAGAAAACGTCCCCACGTGGCTGCAACAAAACTTGTGGGTTTTTGAACGCTGTGAAATCTCATGTCATTTTTACGCTTTTTCATATCGTGCTAAATGCACGGCGTAACATAAGTACTAAAAATTGCTCAAAATACACTGTTTTTGTGTCGTGGTAAATGTACGCCATCTAGTGAGACTGTGTTGATTTATTTATACAGGTTTGGCGCTTAGGCCAAACCTATATTAGTAAAATATTACAATAATTATTATAATAAACATATTTTATATATAATAATTTCAAAAAATGCACAACCTACAATCATGTAGGAATTACAATTTTTGCTGGAACTATATAAATACAGTAATACAATTCTGAAACAGCAGATTTGTTCTCCTGAGTGTTCTTAGGATTTGTTTTTACAGACGAACATTTCCTCTAAGAACACATTTTTTGACCTTGTCGCGTTGTTGCGTCCATCAATCAAACTCACATCTACATTATCAGATTTCTCATGAAACAGCCGTACTCTGTCTTTTAATCTATTTACGGTGATAAAGTCCAAACATCCAAACTTTCCCCAAACATCTCTCAATCTTCTGTTGCCACGACAACAGGGTTAAACTTCTGAGTCAACTTTTTTTAATCATAGTTTGTAAAGTTTTTTGCGTTTTAATTGTAGAAAAAAGGTAAAACAATTTATAAACAGTTGACGGACTGAAAACACAGACATACTGTATACATTCTCACGACATTAGAACTACAGGAGGACCTACATGTTTGGTGAATTACAGGAGGTAAAATTCGACATTTTACAGACATTGCAATTCACACAAGAATAGGGACACGACAACCTTTATTATAATTACGTCGATGTGTATGGCAGCTTTGCAAAACCTAAACTCTAAATTCTCGGTGCACAAACCAGCCTACTCCCTTTGCACTTTGGTGACTTTTGGGACACTTTACGCACTTGCATACTTGTATCCCACTAACAAAAATCCCATAGACACTCGCCTCACCACCTATACTTACTGCTGTGATTTAAGTGCACAAAAGCGTATAAATAAAGCTGCGAACCTGGCCATCACAATGGAGAGCGTCCTTGCTGCGCTGTTATGAACGCTGCTTTCACACAGTCGGACTTTCCCCGGGCTCTGATGTGAAAAGCACATGTGTTCCCAGGAGACAGAGACAGAGAGTCAGTCATGGTCCTCCTCGGTCCCACCGCCCCGCCCACACGTGAGGAGTATGGCCAATGGGAAACACCTGTGCCTGGGACAAGAAGGGGTGAGGAGGTCCTGGTTCATCACAGACTTTAGCCAAAGAGAGGGGAATTAGTTACAGTTTTGGTTGTGGGTTTTGGAACTGTTGGAGAATGTGTCGTGGACATTGGAGTTAGGTGCTGTTAAATAATAAGGCTCTGGATCAAGATACATGTTCTTAGTTTTATCATAGCATCAAATGTGTTCATTTTATTACTTGGTTTGAGAAATTAAAGTCGACAGCAGGAAAGCAAGAGAATTTTATCTTTGCAAAAATTTCAAAGTAATCACTCATTGGAGCAGGATGTTTAGAGAATGGTCACCTTTACCAAAACCAGGAAGTACAATAACCCAATCAGCCAACAGAGATGACCAGAGATTGCTCACACACGTTTACACTCTACTTCCTGGAATACACTGAAGTGTTTGGGAGTCGTGAGCGAACAAACCTCAATGTTGCGATGTCAGATGGTTTCTATGAAGTGAAATGAAACTGGCTGATGCATCAGACTAGCTTGATGAAGATTAACAGCCTGTTCTCATGGATAAGCGTGTCAATACCACGCTATTGTAAACAGCGTGTCATATGAACGCAACTTCTATTTTGTGCGTGTGTATTTGATGCGTTTCTGTCCTAGTTCATTTCAATGGTGAATGTTAAGACGAACACAATCCTAATCCTAACCTTAACCAACTCCAAGCCCCAGACCTAAACTTACCCATTTTTGTAACTTCAGTTAGCCATTAATCCCTTGAAAACTTCGTGTTTGTTCTCAACCACATCGAGTGTTCATACCACACCAGAAAAAACAAGCGTGTAATTGCACGCCAAAACAGGCAGAGGGCGTCCTAATCACACGCAATTTGTCATGGCGTGCTATTTTACGCAATCCATGAGAACACGTTGAGAATAAAGGAGACAAATTATTCCTTCAAAGAAAGAATGTGCCTCATTCATGACACGTTCCTACGAATTTGTTCTTGAGGGCTTCTTACGAACATTTTTGGCATTTTACAAAATTTGTTTTAAACTGAATATTGATCGGTAAGAATAAATTCTAAGAACACTCAGGAGCACTCGTAAGAACAAAAAATCTTCTTGGAGAGCCCGGTCGTTAAAACCACCCGATTCGAGGGTTTGCTCACGGGTCCTGCGGGAATTCTCGCCCAATGCTGGTCTCTAGTTTGTAGTTAAGGCCTCCAGAATTCAGTTGCTGGGTTTATTTACTGTCACAATGTGTATTTGAAATCTCTTTGAAAAACTGAACAGTTAGCTGGTCATTTACAGTAAAATATCTAAAATATTGTCTGAATTTTGTCATGAAAATAATGCAAAACTAAATAGAGATTTACAGATTCCATGCGTAACCGATAATAAATATTTACTTTCACGCACAATCAGAAAAGCCTTCTTGTTTGTCGGCGTACACATCCTCATTCCTCTTCATTTCTCAAACATAAACACAAGCCCCGCCCACTCCACTCATCTCCGGGACAACGCACTTTCTTCTAATCAATTCAATCTTCATCCAGCCTCCTCCTCTCCTTCCCCGTCACTCCATCTCCTCCTTCCCTCTTCCCTTCCTTCCTTCCTTGCCTCCTTCTCCGGCGCATCCAACAAAATTAATTAGTGTATGTTTTCTGTTATGAATGTGTCAGGGCTGGAAGATGAATGGCTCGCAATATCAAAGCATTACAGACACAATGCGACGTCGTAAAAGTCTCCGGGGCTATTGAGATCCCGATTCATATTTGATATTAACTTAGTCTGTGGTTTTGCCATTATGACCGCGACACCGTTATCGGAGCTGCGTGGAGTCTGCTTTTACAGAAGGGTGCACGGAGGAGGCAGAGGGGGACGGCAGCTTTGGAGAAGCTCGTTGTGTCATTACAATAGCTTTTGTTCATGAATTCAGTGTAGTTATACAGAACAAGAGGTGGTTTTCCTATTTCCTCATTCATTGTTCTTAACATTTGCCATTTACAAAATTTGTTCTTAACTCGAAATATTTGTTATTTAAGAACAAATCCACTAGGGTGCACTCATAAAAGCAAAAAATCTGCTGTTTCAGAATTTTATTTCTTATATACTTTAGTCAAAAATTGTCATTCTTAAATGATTGTGGGTTATGGGTTTCTACAAATTATGATATATAAAAAATGTTTGAAACAAAAAAGCCATCAGTTATGCTAAAAAGACTGCTTTAACAAACCTGCAGCAGCATGTCCCAGCCTGACACTTGGCGTACACTCAGTGCAAGTTCAGATTTAGAAAGTGCTTAAAATCAATGTTCCCTCGTACACAGACCTCGGAGCAGTTGCCTGACCAGTCAGTCCTTCCTGAGCCTGATCTCACAAGAAAGCGTACATTTACCACGACATTACACAATATATAAATGAGGTATGATTAGCACGAGTTCACGGCTGTCCTGCGTAATTATAGTACGCATCACAGTCCCCATTCATTTTAATGGTGGTTGTTAAGACGTGTTCTTATTTATGAATATTAATGAAATCCTGATTCTAATCTTAACCTGCCCCAAGCCCCAGACCTAACCTTACCAATTTTAGTAACTTTATGTCTAAACTTACCCATGTCACCTGAAGAAAACTTCCCCACGTGGCTTCAATTAAAACTCGTGTTTTTTAACGCTGTGAAATCTCGTGTCATTTTTACTCTTTTTCATATCGTGCTAAATGCACGGCGTAACATAAGTACTAAAAATAGCTTTGAAGTCGTAGTCCAAATACGGTGTTTTTGTGTCGTGGTAAAAGTACGCCATCTAGTGAGACTGTGTTGCCTTCCTACATTCTGTTACATTCTGTTTGAATGCAGAAGGGTCTGAAACCGGAGTCTCGGCCAATACTTTCTCCGTCCAAAGTTAGGACGATCCAATCAAGCACGGTGATTCTGACACGTGACACTAAAAAGTCGGAAGTTGTTTTGGGCAAATACGGACTAGTAGACTGGAGCAGGTGTACAAGGCACTTTGAAAGAAACCCACAATGTCCGAACCAAACTCGCCCTGCAGTCAGTGTACGAGAGGCATCAGAGCCTCTGCGTTCTAACCCCCACAAGACTCAAGACCCCTGTGTCACCCCCAGGACCCTGCTACAGTGAAACAGCAAAGCCCAGTGTTATCTCAATCTATCTGTGATTTGAATATGTTTCTTCTAAGTGTTTTCATGTGTTTGGACATTTTTAAAAGACTCTTGTTTGTCTTTCTCATTTTGCTCTGAGAGAAGTCCTGCAGCTGGTCCACTCAAATCCACAATATGTAAATAACCATTTGTAGCTGGAGTTTGGTAAATTTGGAGTAACGGCGGTTTACGCACAATTTTAAAAACACTTTCATCAATGAGACCCATTGTCTGGAGGGAGAGAAGTGAGGAAGTTGTGTGTCGGGTAAGTCTACGTCACTATCTTTCTCCCCCCTCTCCCTCAACTTTTGAACACGTTTAAAAGCTATTTTGACACCTGTTCTTTCAGCAATGATACGTTTTGGAGCTGCAGGTTATAGAGTTAAAAGTTGTGCATTTTGACAAGTTTGGCATTACATTTCTACTGCTTTGATGAAGTCTTTGGTGATTTAAAAGGTGTACTGATTTCAGTTTTTTTTTTAACTTCATAATTCATCCAATGATCGAATTTGGTGTGTAGAAGATTTGAAATGCTACTGAAGTGTTTTTGATTGTTTTGTGGAGCAGGGATGGGTCACTTCAGGCGTCTGCTGTGGCGGTGTTGGCGTTGGGACAGAGTTATTTCCATATTTCAGAGCCACTTGGAGCACAAAGCGCGGTCATTAGAAGCTACAGTTGGTGATTACTTCTGCGTGGGAGGACAGGAGAACCAGCGAGCGAAAGGACTGAGTGTTAAGGCTGTGCGGAGCAGGTTTGGCAGGTCATGGGTCAATGTGCTTCTGTGTCTGTGCCATGGACTGAAGGCGGCTGCACACTGGAGAAGTTCACCATTTTTAGACAAATAGAAAAAAGAGTAGGTCACAGACAGGAGGACGATTGCAATGATTATTTGAGTCACACAATACTGCTGAGAAGAAAGAAGTATCACATGATTGAGCACAGTGTCACAATGAAGACAAATACACAAGGCTGGTACTGTGAGTTGACTTCATGTCCATTCTTTTTATACTGTACATTAGGATAGGGCTAGATACTGTATATAAGAGTCAAAAGGCCAGGATTTCTGTGAAGAATTGTCAGGTTGATACAAAGAAGAGAAGGACCCGGGGGGAGCTGACTTATGCTTCCTGTTCACTGACAGCGAGGTTTGGGACAGGTGTAAGTTTCTTTTGAAGTGTCTCGCACACCAGCTCCAGTCCACTGCCCTATTTGGCACACGGATTCCCGTGGATTCCCGTGAGCATGCTCGTATCACGCCTTAAAAGTCGCATCAGACCACTGCTACCTCTGGGAAAATCATACTTTCTACGGATTTTTTCTACACACTCGTGCGACTCTCGGACTCTACCCTGAGGTCTGTGTACCGAGCCCGATCTCACGAGAAAGCGTATATTTATCAGGACATTACAGGACATGTAACTTGCGTATGATGAGCACGAGTTCACAGCTGTTTTGCATAAACATGCAATGCGTCGCAGTCCCAGTTCCTTTCTATGGTGGTTGTTAAGATCTCGATCTGCCCCAGCCCCAGACCTAAACGTGACCGTTTCACCTAAAGAAAAAGTCACCATGTGGCTTCAACCAAAACTCTTGGTTTTGTTACGCTGTGAAATCTCGTGGCATTTTTACACTTTTTCATATCGTGCTAAATATACAGCATGACATAAGTACACAAAAAAGGCCTGAAATCGTGCTGATAATATGCTGGTTTTGTGTCGTGGTAAATGTGCACTTTCTTGGAGACTGTTGGTGTACCAGGGCGCATTGGTTTTGAGCACTTTCTTTCGTGATTCGAATTCTGTGTATGGTAGGGATTGTGCTTTATTTGTCTTGAATACACAAATGTATATTCAAGGCTTTCTTTTAGTGTAGATGGCATAATGTGTCAGTTAGGCTTCTTTTGCCAAATGACATTTAATGATCCAGTTCAATGATTTTTTATTAAGGCGCCCAATCCTCATCTCATCAATAGTTGTGAAGACTTCTCAAACTGCGAACGCTGTGGAGGTCTGTCACCATTGGCTGTTGAGTGGATTCACTTAGTCAGACCGACTGCAATTACAAAATCATTTTCAATTTCAGTTTTTCAATACTTATACAAATAGTTGAGTGAGGTGAGGGTTCAGCCTCAGGGTCAATAACTGAAGTTTAAATAAAACCAGATGCTGCAGATGTTACATTACCCCAAACCCAGAGAGCTGGGATAGTCCACTGTCAGACAGTCTAAATGTATATTTCTCACACTCCAAACATAACCAGAGACAGATGACATCATTTCATTTGGAGAGCTCCATAAGCGCAGTCATTTAGTGTTCTTTGATGAGGCTGAACTCTCTGACATGACAAATGGATTTAAGGACATGTGGAGGACATGTGCAGAGAGAAGGTCAGAACCTCCAGAAGAACCAGACCAATGTCAAAAGAATACACGCAATACACATTCTTATATCAGCAAATATATACTTTATTTTCTCTTCCAAAATATTCAGAGTGTTAGCCACATGCTAGCTAAACAAGGACGTCTGTGAAGAAAAGAAACCTGTGGAACCCCCGGCTGAACATCAGACCAAGGCCAGGCAAAGTGCCTTACATTTGAGAAACAGCCTTAGTATTGAACTATGACATACTGTAAGTCGATCAGCAGCTTGTCAAAGCCTGATCCATCAGATCACAAAAGCTAAGCAGGTTGATCCTGGACAGTACTTGGATGGGGAATCACTGGAACCTCAGGTGTCACAGTGGGACAAACAGAGGAGAAAATGCTGTTGTGTCCTTGAGCAAAACACTTCCCCCACATGACCTGGTCTGGATCTGGTGTGAGTGTGTATGTGCCTAGTAGTTTAGCACTGCAAAAGGTGAAGTGTCTTTGGGTCTCTTGAAAAGCGCCATAAACAGATTAGACCACTTTATTCTGTTCATATGCAATGTTGTTCTAAGTACAAACTGTGGGCGGAGCTAGGGGGCAGGTGAAAGGTTAAAACACTTCCTCCTGAGCTTTTGTGAGAGCTTGAGCCTCAATGACTATGCAGAATTACACAAATCAATCAATCCAAATACAAGTTTGTGGAAACACTGTTGTAACAAAGTGATAAGAATATGAAAGATGAAAGAATGTGAAGTATATCTCTTTAGACATTTTTTGGTTTGTGAGTAAGACAATCCACCAATGTTTGACAAACCTTTAGATACGTATTTAAGTAGGGCTGCTCAATTATGAGGAAAATAATCATACTTATTTAGTGCAGACTGCAGAGATCAAATGAAATGGGTGAGATGTCTTATAAAAATAACTGAGCTCATAGACACTCACTTATGAGTCACGGTTAATAATCACGATTACGCGATAACACAAATTTTGTAAACAATTCCAAGTTTACAATTAATTACACAGCCCTATATTTAAGTACTGTTATTATTACATTACGATTTAACACGATTTCCACGTGTTTTGAATAGAATTGTCTAGATCTGGTCACATTTTGGGGGACATTTTAGGAGTAGGAATAATTTGGAATAGCAAAAGTCTAAGAAAAGCACAAAGCAAAGACAATATAGCATGCCCAAACCTGATCAATTAACAAAAACCATTAATGGAGTTGATCAGAATCCAACAGTTAAACCCTTCCCTCCTCCCTTCTTCACTTGAGCGTTTGTAGGTCAGATGTCAGCTCCTCAGACCTCAGAATATCTTCAGCCTGACTTGAATGCACTCGGGAGTCGGAGAGGTTAAAGTTCTTCCCTCTTTTTTTTTTCTCCCAAAGACAAAATACATTTCAAAGTCACGACTCATCAGCGTCTGGAGGTAAAGAAGACGTTAGCTAAACTTCCAGAGTGGAGCTGAGGGGCATGTTCCTCCGGGGAATTACAACGAGCAATTTGTCAAACGTGATCCAGGGAGCCGGAGTGCGCCGACGATTTCAAATGTGCCTGAGCCGAGTTTGAGTGAAAGAAAAGCAAATCCGTTTGTCAAGTTCAATGTGTTTCATGCGGCGCTTAAAACGGCTTTATTAACTTCTGTTTGCTGAGGAGTTTGTAGAGTTTAGTTTTATTAAGAAGAAAGGAGCAGACGTGTTATTTGTTGAGGTGACTTTAAGTTTTTCTAATGTAAAGTCAAAGGAATTCTACATTTTGAAGGTGCTACACCAGATTTTTGGCGACTTTTAGAGAATATACCTTAAATTAAAAAATACAGTTCCAAAAATGCTCATGGAACCTCTCACATTCAGTGAAGTCTGAAGATGCTCATTGGTGATTTGGGAACACAAAGTCACAGAAAGAGGAGCAAACCCAAGGCACTCTTCATATGAGTAAGGTTTAAAAAGCCTTTTTTTCTTGTAATAAGACAGTTGTAATAAGCTAGGTGCTCATTTACCTGCAGCGGTGGGACTTCCAGCTTCATCAGAGGTGAGTCTGGTCTTGTGACGTCTCTTTTATAGAATCTTCCCAGACATGGCCAGTTTGACAGATTTGTCAGACAAGCGAGGCACAAAGAGCATCAACAGAGACAAAGGAGCCGTTTCTTTGGCTCACACATGGGACTCACTTCTCCAGAGACCTTCACCAGGCCTGGGCAGACGTTGTCAGTCTGCATGGTGACAGAGTGGTTAGCGTTCTCGCCTCACAGCAAGAAGGTCATGGGTTCAACTCCCACACGGGCCGGGCCTTTCTGTGTGGAGTTTGCATGTTTCTCCCCGTGTCTGAGTGAGTTTCCTCTGGGCACTCCGGTTTCCCCCATCAACCAATAACATGCATGTTAGGGAGAATCCTGCAGCTACAGTAGTCTTGACCAAGCCTAAACAGAACGTCTGGAGATGGGTCCCCGAGCGCTGCACTGTGGTGATCACTGCTCCTGAGGAGATGCCCCAGAGGTATTGAAGGGTGGTCAAATGCAGAGGACAAATTTTCCTACGCGGACAATAGCGTATACTTTACCTTACCTTCTCTCCCAAAATGCTGGTCTACTGGTGGTTCCTAGAGTCTCTAAAAGCACATTAGGAGGCAGAGCTTTCAGTTACCAAGCACCCTTGCTTTGGAATCAGCTCCTGCTCATGTTAAAGAAGCTGACACAGTCTCTACATTTAAAGGTTGTATGGAGGATTTTCAAAAATAGTTTGTTGTCAGTCTTGGTGAAAAACAGTTGCATAGATTTGTAACAGCCTTGTACTTATGCTAAACTAAAAAAGAATTATAAAAATATATAAAGTGTGGACATGATGAGGCTAGTAATACGATGACCAATAGATAACGAGGTACCTCGTTATCTATTGGCCCGTGAACCTGTCAAGCAAACCCTCAGTGTTCCTAAGTAACTCATTGGTCCAGTTACAGTGAAGGGCGTGGCTCTGGGAGGAAACACATGTGCATCATTTGAAAAACAACAAACAGTTGTTGGATTTGAAAAATCCTCCATACAACCTTTAAGATTAGGCTCAAAACATACCTCTTTAAAATAGTCTATGGTCAGGCCAGTTAGGAACAGACTATAACCACAGTTCTAATCAGGTTTCTACATAGTGTTTATTTATTTATTATTTATTGTTTCATTGTTTATTGTTTTAATCATTAACTTTTTAACTTCGGGAAGTCCACCGAGACAACTGTTGTTGTGATTTTGGGCTATAAAAAAATACATTTATTTGATCTCCATCATCCTCTTTACACAAACTGGACTCTGTGTATCAGCTGAACTCCGCTTTATCACTTATACAACGTTTCTCACTCTATCTTCATACATTCCGCTCTACACTGTACAACCTCATTGCCATTTCAGTTTAACCAAAATTATCCCCCACAACTCCTGGGAGACTTCTCTTTTACCGCGCCGCACGTGAAGCCACATCCATCAGAGACAGAATCCCAGATAAGACAGCCCGCATCCGCTTTATTACGTCTGGCGGAGCGTTAAGACTCCAGAGAAAATCCCGTAGAAAATGTGAAACCGCAGGCTACGAGTGCATCCAGCTCCCTCGGCTCTGACGCGACGGTTTGATGAGCGGAAACAAATGGATACAATTCAATAAAATGATGGAGAAAAAAAAGTCTTGCACAGTTCATAAGCAGGACCGCAGGCACACGTAGGTTCGGTTATTCTTAGGCTTTGATTTAAAAATGTGATCCGTCAGAACAAAATGCTGCTGATTCAGATGAAAATGTAGTCCGTGGAGGGTTGTTCTGTAGTTTTTAAGACGTTATTCAGTGATCTTGGGCCCAGTGTGCAGTAGACTGTAGTTTGAAGCCAGGCGGTGCGAGGGTGAAGCATCCTGTTCAACAGTTGCTTGGAGCGACTCATTTTCAGGGCTTGTTTCTTCCTGTATTTGAGATTGATCTGGATAATTATTAGAATGACTGGAAGTGAAGCTTTTTTGCTCCTTTATTATTATTTATTCCACAAACCAATTCTAATAATGACTGAGTTTGCTTTTTCTTTAGTCTATCTATATACCTATCTATATACCAAGGCTGTGTCCCACCAAAGTGGGGTAGCCAGGTGACTGGAGCCTATCCCAGTGACTTTAGGCCTTAGGCGGGAAACACCCTGAACAGCGTCCAACTCGTCGCAGGGTTAGACAGACAACCAACTCTTAGTCACTCACTAAGGGAAATTTGCAGTGATGCCTAATTACCCTAAACATGCATGTTTCTGGATGTGGGAGGAACCGGAGTACCCGGAGAAAACCCACGGTGACACGAGGACAACATGCAAACTCCACCCAGAGAGATCGTGAGATGTTAATATGGTCCGACCCGGGAGTCGAACCTACGACCTCCTTGTTGGGAAGCCAGAGCTCTAACCACTTGGTTAACGTGCATCCGTCTTTAGTAAAGTCTATAAAACTTTGCAAATTCTACATAAAGTGCACACATCAATAAATGATTGCTACAAAAATTAAAAACAAAAAGTGTTAACAATCACACCATGAATGTGGCAAAATGTTCAGCCAACAAGGCAAAACATCTTGAACTTAGGTGCACTATGTAACTTTCTGGAGGTGAAAAGTCAACTACACATTTCAGTAGAAATAGAAACTTCAAAACATATTTTGGGACATAATGAATGGGGATAAATATGTTTTAGGTAATTCCATGGAAGGCCCTCCTCCAGCTCAAATAACAGCTCATTTTGTGGTCACAGAAGCTCGCTCAAAGTAAAGACTTACATTTTTATTAATAATTTAGTACAACAAAGAAATCCAAATGACAAAAACATGTTTTATGTAAGATCTATTTACAGTCAAAAAGTTACACAGTGCATCTTTAACATATTGTTGGGTAAGTTTAGAGCAGATATTTGATCTTTAAAATGAAGAAAAGACGATCCTACTGGACTCTGAAGAGAGTCTAGAGCAGAGGTCCTCAACCTGGGGGTCAGATATGATTTTTGGGGGTCCACTGATTATGTGAAAAATTAAACATTAGGATCTAAACAAGGTGTCAAATACAGTGATAGGTGTATATTCCTATTTACTGGTCTACAAGATGAATTTATATAGGCTTATGTCTTTAAATTAAAATCAAACATATGACTACAGACTAATTATTCATTTTGCTGGTAGCCTAAAGTGATTGGGGATCCCGAGTGACTACAGTTGTTCTTTTGGGGGTCGCGACTGAAAAAGGTTGAGAACCACTGGTCCAGAGAAGGAAAAACTTAACTTCTTCTTCAAAGTTTTTTGTGAAGCTGTGAATATTGTTTAAAATGAACAAAAAGGCCTGGCAGGGAAGAAGGGTCAAAGCCAGAATAGACCTGGCACTGAAAGAGTTCAAATCTATATTACACATTCTTATATTTCATTTACTTTTTGGCCAAGTCTCAGTAAATCCAACTGTAAGTGCTGAGCTAACGTCCCACATTAACACCTCATGACGAACCCCCGGAGAGGCGAAAAGTTCACTTGCAGACTTGTCTTCCTGTCCGTGGACATTTACGGGAGGTGTAGCGAGACAAAGAGAGAACGGGTTATGAAAATAGACACAGCTGCTGGAGCCCAAACAATGGACCAGCTGGCTCTTTGAGAAAGTTGCGCGGCTTTTCCTCGAGGCTGAAGCGGATCTGACAAACCCGTCTGATTTACTCACACGGGGAGTTAAAATGGAAGAATGGACTGGACACCTGGGAGAGCGCATTTCAATGACTTGCATTGGGTTTGAAAAAAAAAAAAAAAAAACTGAAAAGAATGTCTCGATTGACGGTTTGAGCGATGTTATTTGAGGAATGTCAAAATCAGATTCTAAGCAGGGAAAATATAGTCTTTCTATGATCAATTCGTAGCATTTTGCAGAGAAGGCCTTTTTGCTAATTTTACACAATATTCACAGCTCCACAAAAACTTTGTGCAACTGGAATCATGACATATTGTACACCAAATGAAACCTACAAGTGTCTACTTTAATTTAAAAAAATAATTGTTACTCTACATTACTCCGTTCCTTTTTATAGGCATTTGAAATTCCTTGTTTTTCATTAGATTCCAGCGCTTGACAACTATTGAGAAAACGTCCTTTTTCTAAATCAAACTTCATGTCAGTGTTGTTTTCGTTGGTTCTACTTTTTGGTGAAAGAATATGAGTCGCTACAATGAAATAATGTCTTTAGGATAAAAACACAAGGTTTACATGATTAAAACAGTGAGGATGAGTGTCTTTTTCATCTTTAAATCAACAAATCTGTTATAGACGAGAAGGCAGCAGCACTTTTCTACTTTCTGATGCAGATTCTATAGATTCAGCCTCTTTCATGGAGCAGAGATTATATTGAACCCTCCAAACATGAAGAAATACAGTAGTTTTACTTACTCTAACCCTGGATGTACACTGACTACGAGACTGGTTCGGTTCGGGACATATATGGGTTTCTTGCAAAGTGCCTGTTACACCAGATGCTGTCATCTGCGATCCGGTTTCGTCCAAAGCCATGCGATTTAATGTAAATTCACACGAGCACGCTTGTATAATGAGTTGAAAGCCGCACCAGACCGCTGCAGTCTCTGGGAAAATGTTAACTCTTTCCGCAGACCCGTGTGGCCCCCTGCACTTGCATCCGCATTCCTCGGAGGTCAGTGTACATTGGTTTTAAGTAGAGATCGACCGATATGGGTTTTTGGGTGGCCGATGCCGATTTTTACGCGATTTGACCAGCCGATGCCGATTTCAGTGGCCGATATGCAATTCTGCATGTTGTTTTCACCCTTTTGATGACAGTGTGTCGTTTTCCCGAGTGCTGCCAACAGCACGACGAAAGGAAAGCATGTGCATGTGTTCTCGTAAACAAACACCCGGTGATGGCTTCTACAGAGGACTTGCAAGCAAAAGTTCGAAAAATTATTGCCGCTAAGCGTTAATGCAGAAATATGCAAGTATGTTGAGAGAGAAAAGAATCTTATCATGTTTTTCTCTCAGTTCAACTTTGGTGCTGAGGCGCTTAGTGCTCCTCCCCCGCTCTAGTGTGTGTAGGGGTCCTTCTGGCTATGGCTGCCCAGGTGGTGTCTGATGAAAAACTGACTTTTTCTTTACGATAATTAATGTTTTCTAGTTTCTTTCATTACAAAAATGTGAAACTGAATAACTAAAAAGAAATTAAATAAAAATAAAAAAAATTTTAAAATCGGCCTTCAAGACCAAAATTGAGGCCGATGGCCGATATAATAAAATGCGCTGATATCGGCCCGATATATCGGCCGACCGATATATCGGTCTATCGCACTTTCTGCAAGTTTAAGCAAGTTCTGTGCAGCCTGTTCTCATAGATAAGCGTGTCAATACCACGCTATTGTAAACAGCGTGTCATATGAACGCATATGAACGCAACTTCTATTTTATGCGTGTGTATTTGACGCGTTTGTGTCCTCGTTCATTTCAATGGTGAAAGTTAAGACATGTTATTATTCATGAAAACTAACACAATACTAATCCTAACCTTAACCAACTCCACGCCAAAGAGCTAAACTTACCCATTTTTGTAACTTCAGACTTAAATTTTACCGTTAATCCCTTGAAAAACCTCGTGTTTGTCGTCAACCACTAGACGTGTCCAGACGACGCGAGAGAAAACGAGCGTGTAATTGCACGCCAAAACAGGCAGAGGGCGTCGTCGTGACACGCAATTGTCATGGCGTGATATTTTACGCATTCTATGAGAACACGTTGTTCTGTGGGAACCGCGTGGGTCCCGACCTGCATCGGACTCGCATCGAACTCTCATTCAGTGTACATCCAGGGTGACACTTTTGGATCGCTCACGGAAAAGGAAGTATAGTTTTTCTCTTTGAGACTTGCAGCATGTGTCATTCTCCTCAGAATCCTAGTCCAGTAGGATCATCTTTTCTTAATTTTATAGATCAAATATCTGCTCTAAACTTACTCAACTATCTTTTTAGTCCAACATGTTTTGACTGTAATCTGTTCAAAAAGAAAGAAGCAGCTGATCACATAAGCAGAGCCCATTATCCTGCTTAAAAGTCAACAAAGAGCACATAGATTTTCCGGTCATGTGACCTCCTGTGGGTCCTTGTGCTCACACTATTCCACCATCTACTAGTGAATCTGTGAAACGGCATCATGTATTTGACTGCAGATAAAGTCAGCACGTGCATCAAAGAGCCCCACATCACTGCAGAGGATAAAAAGTATAATGATGGAAACGAACAACATTGGCGGAGAAAGAGTTAAAAGCCAACTACAAACGTTCTTGCTTTGCCAGATGTTTTGTTGGTCTGATATGGTTGTGTTCTGTATATAAATGTATGTGTATTTTAACCTTTCATACAGACACATGTAAGTCTGCCTTGATTACTCATGACAAACCTCTCTAGACTCTTCAGAAGAATCCATTATTCATGTATTTACTGCTGCTGGGCCACAGCGATGGAGACGTGGCAGTCATTGTGTGCCAACATCTTTTCCAGCATCAACAAACATCAAAAGTGGTAGCATAATCACTGTAATACATTCTTACTTTGGCAAGGTCATAGAGAACTTATGAAATCTTGACTGTCAGAGTCTCGAAGCTCTGACCAATCACGATGCAGTAGCGGACCAATCACATTGCAGCATTGTGGTTTGGGCTGAAGTCAAAGTCCCAAACCACAAACCAATGATGGTGCTGATGGGCCTGGGTTCTACAAGTTTTTAATTTATGTTACAATGTTGGTTCCTTGTCAAAAAGGTACCTTCCACCTTGTGATGTAATTACATTTTAACACAAGAAGTGCTGCTCTGTGTTTTGAAGCGTCACAAACTTGCAATCAAATCAGTTTTATCACTTCATCCTTAGAATTTAGCAACTTTGGACTTTTTTGAGTCTCATTTAAATGGCTTGACTTAAATAAACCAACATTTAATTGTATAGAGGGGTTATAAGTTGATGTCACTTTTCGCTCTACTGCACATATCACCTGCAGACAGATATGATGTTCATTAGAAGGGGAAACCGCTTTGATTAAAAAAAACTAAACAGGACATGAGGCTTGCTGTTTCGATCAAACATGAACCACTGACCTACGTTCTGGTTATTGAAGTTAGGGGTGGTGTTTTTTTGGTGTTTTTTCACTCACTTGAATGTAGCATGTATGGGTTGAAGGGCCGAGTTTCATTCACAAATGTCGAGTTGACAGCGTGACTGTTGTTCTAAACTACAACCGCTGTGCTTGGTCTAAAAGTAGCCCGTGAGCTGAAAAAGGTTGGGCACCCCTGCCTTGTATGTTAATGATGTAAAAATTCCCAATCTGAATATTATACAGAATTCAAAACAGTGATCGATTTCAGATCTATGACGTTACAAAGCTTGGACATTCAAAACATTATTTTCTGAGGCTCAGAGGGCAAAGACTAGTATCTCAAAAACCAACAGAGGTGGCAAAAGTACTGAAGTTCACGACTCAAGTAAAATTACAGCAAAATCAATTATTGTCCAGGTCAAAGTCCTGTTAAACACATTTACTTTAGTAAAGATATGAAAGTAAATGTGTGTAAATTTACTTAAGTAAAAAATGTATTTATCGCTTGGTTAAAACTACTAGAATATTAGACATTTGGCAGCTTATTTCACTTGTTTCAAGTCATTTCTGACTGTTTCACGAGATTAGAGCTCAAATGAAATTTGTTAAGATGTCTGTGTAAAAATGTCTTACTTCATTAGCAAATAATTTGTCTTTAAATAAGAACACTTTTATTGAAACAAGGCAGCAAAAAAAAACTCATTTGAAGTAAATGCTTTACACATCACAACAGTGTGTGTATTGCTTGTCCAAATATGCAATAAAAGAAAAATCCCTCACTCTGACTTCTTACAAAAAAAGGGAAATGTATGTACAGAAGGTGAAGCAACGTTTCCGCTATTGGGCCTTCATCAGTAGTAGTCAGAGTGCAAGATTCTTCTTTTATTACATATTGAAACAAGGCAGAAAACACACTGAAACAAGTCAAAAGGTCCATCAAGTAAAGCCATCTTAACCTAGAAAAAACACCAACAATAAAGATTAAAATCCAGATTTTAAGACATTTTTTGCAATCTTTTTTTTTTTTTGGGAGAGCATAAAGTTAGTTGAAATCATCTTGCGACCCCCAGATTTTGCTTTGGGAACTATTAGCCTATGTGTGTTAATAGCTGTTGTTCCAAGGCGTGCTCAGCCCAGCGGACCCATAAGGTCTACCGGGCTGACCATGCCCCCGCTGCCTGGTGGTCTCGGGAAAAGGCTGCTCCATGTACAGGAGAGTTGGAAAGTTCCTTCGTCTTGATTCAAAGTGCTATTACTTCTTTCGTTTGTATTTGTTGGTTTCCTGATTAATAATCCATGCATTGTCCCAGTCCATTATGTGGTTATTCCATTAACAGTGGTCTGAAATTGCCTACTTCAAATTGCTCTGTTGCGACCTCTGTGTTGTTTCTTTCTCACATTCCTTTTCATGTTTATTTTCCCTGATATTCAAAGCTCTTCCTGTTTCCATAATGTATGTTTTTTTGCATGATTTGCATGGTACTTCGCATATTACGTTGCATTTGTTTTCTGGTTTTATTTTGTCCTTGGTGTTTACTAAAAGCTGTCTTAAGTTCCTGAATGGTTTAACGGTTGTGCCAATGTTGTGTTTTTTCATGGTAAGACAAAGCTTCAGCTGAAATTTTGCCAAGGAACAGGATACATTTGTCTCTCTTATCTCCATCTTAGTGGTTTTGTTTTGTTAAAAAATGCCTAGAATATCTATAACTTGTGACAATCTGAGGTCAGTCCCCAGCTTTCTCTTCCAAACCTTTTTAGTCCGCAAACTTTCAAAGAACCCATACATCTCCGCATACATTCAAAGTTTGTCAGTTTAGCCATTCCGCGCACATCCATAATTAACTTTCCCCACTTTAAACCCAGCTGTCACCCTCTCCTCCGCTCTCCCGTCCTCGCATGTGTACATATCTCTTTTTCAGAAGCCATCTCCCGCGTTCTCCTTGACACCTCCTGTCACTTACAAGATCTCGGCTTTTCCCCGTCACTCCTTATCGCACGGAAAAATTACCATAGCTACCTGGGGGGTCGGCATTAAAGACATTCTCTGCTTTTTTTTTTTAATCTATCCTTCAGCTAAGAAACGTCTACAACCCTTGGAAGCCGTATTGTTTTAACTCCTCACACTTGAATGCTCCTTTTTTTTTTGCACCTCGGGTAAAGATGGCGCGCGCACAAAAGGCAAAACGTTGATGTGAATTAAACGCGCGGAAACAATGGCACGGGGGCAGCGCGTGGGCGGCTTAACACGCCGGTTTAATTGCATTACAAGACAAACACTTAGCTTCCGTAATGCTAAATCACAGCGTAGCAATTTCAAACGACAAAAAAGGCAGCGAGCTTTCCCGTCGCAAAAAACACGCTATCTTCAAGGTGCAGGGGAGCGAACCTGAATAAAGAGCAAGTTAGTCGGTTTGTGGGTGGGAAAAGAAGGCGCCGGAGAATGGAAAATCGCGGAACAAAAAGGGATTATTGGTGTCAGTTGAGACAAAAGGCAGCCGTGAAAGAGTTGAGGGGAGATCGGGATACTTGGCGTGCGACCGGCGAAACGCTGACTGCAACTTGTCAGGTGGAATCATTTTGTTTCGGCTTAATGTTTTATGGAAATGCAGGAGGGTTGTCGTCAAGGGGGCGAACGGATGCGAAAGGATTTTGGAGGCTGGGTAAATGTGTGCGGTATTGTCTTTCATGTGCCGCTGGAGGTGATTTGCATTTCTAAGAAGTCAGAAGACGTTGGACTAAATATTGCCGAGACGTGTCAAGTTGGGTTGTTGGAAGGTTGGAGGCAGCGGTGGAGGAAAAATAAGAGTACATTTGCAAGTAAATGTATGTGCGATGTTGGAAAGTTTATATTTAAAATGTGCTTAACACCTACATTTGAATGTATTTAGTGTTACATGGTTCGATGTCACAGCCGTTAAAGCCCATCTGACAGATTATGATTTTTGGTGTGACAGAATTAGTGGTAAATATTCATCATATGTTTACATGATTTACAAGATTTCAAAATTACAGTAAGTAATAAAGCAAGTAAGTAAGTAAAATATCCTCCATACATCGTCGAATAACACCAAAATGCAAAGACAGTCATTTAACAAATTAAAGTTTTACCAGATATGATAATTTCTCTAATCATAGTGTCTGTAAAGTGGATTACAGTTGCTAGGTAGCATAGTAGAAAGTCTTCAAAGTTGTCATCTGGACAGTGTTTCCGAAGATCAAAACGTTTCGTCAAGTAATTTTCAATCTGATTTTCGGATGACAGTCGAAACGTCTTGATCTTCAGAAAGTCCAGATGACAACTTTCAAGACTTTCCACCATGGATCACTCCTGGATATATGAGGGATTACACCGTTTTGCTAGGTAGCAGTTTATGTCAGCATATTGGCTAGACAAGAATAATCATAAAGCTCATGAAAATAGAAAAATTGCAAATTGTTTAGTCAAATCTTAAATCAAGCTCACTCCACACAGTCTCACAAGAAAGCGTACATTTACCACAACACAAAACCAGCGACTTATGAGCACAATGTCACTCCTTTTTTTGCGTACTTATGTTATGCTGTGGATATACCACGATATGAAAAAGTGTAAAAATTACACGAGATTTCACAGCGTAAAAGACACACAAGTTTTGGTTGCAGTGAAACAGGTAAGTTTAGGCATCAAGTTACTAAAATGGGTAAGTTTAGGTCTGGAGCTTGGGGTAAATTAAGATTAGGATCAGGATTTTGTTAATACGCATTATTAAAACACTTCTTAACAACCACCATAGAAATAAATTGGAACTGTGACGTGGCATATTTTTGCAAAAACGTCGTGAAGTAGTTTCCATCTAAACTGAGCTGGAGCAGAGAGAGAAAGAGGGAGAGACTTTTCCCCCCCCCAGACTGTTCAATAGAATT
Source organism: Mugilogobius chulae (assembly GCA_038363315.1). Taxonomy (NCBI): domain Eukaryota; kingdom Metazoa; phylum Chordata; class Actinopteri; order Gobiiformes; family Gobiidae; genus Mugilogobius; species Mugilogobius chulae. The sequence continues at coordinate 40,526,791 of CM076404.1, read as the reverse complement.
TGCATTGACAACAAAGATCACGTATTGACACAGCGAGGTATGATTTATGAGCACATTTGTCGGAGAGGTTTTGGACTTTGATGGAAGTCGATGTTGGCTTCCAAGGTGAACAAAAGTCACATTTGTCTGTTCAATCGTTACGTCAATACTGTTTGCACTGTGGAAGACGACCAGGTTTATTGATATTGCGATGTAAATGCTTTTTTGAACATCATTGGGCAGAAACATTCTATAAACAGTAATGTTATAGAATGCCTTGTCTGTTCTATTGAGTTTTGTCCATTAAACTGACAATTTAAAGAAGGACAATCTTTTATTAATGTATTCCAGTCATTTAGGACAAAAACTAACATTTATATATTTATTTGCTATGCTCATTGTTTGGTGATGTTTGGTCATGAGTGCTGGGCCAGAGGTGCACAACAACACAACACCACTTTTAGCACTACTTGGGGGTTTACAGAGTTTTATGCTGTGTCCTAACATCCACACTTGTTACATCAAACGGACTGGATACTTCAACTTTTACAGCCCAAACTAAGGTAAGCAGCTAACGTTAGCATCTTTAAACCAGATGCAATATAAACAGCAAAAGCCCAGCGTTCTATCTGTCTGTGAGTTCAATATGTTTCCTCTTAGTGTGTTCATGTGTGTTTGTGTAACTGGTTCATTTATGTCATAATTACACAACATTGTCCCTGTTGCTGTTGGTTCTACATACGTGTCATCCAGTTGCTGGGCTGTTGTGGTCCACCCACGTTTCTTCTTCGTATGTTCCTGCAGTGCACTGGTGTATATTGGGGGGTCGGGACTTCCTCTTCCCTTTTGCAAAACCCCACGGTAGGAGAGGTTGGTCATCCAGTGTAATCCCGTGTTTTAAGTGCATTTTGGTCATTATTTCACTTTTTTGGTCATTGAACAAGCTGTACTTGTATTTAGGTCAATATTAAGCCTTGACATTGTTCCAATGTCCAATGCGAAGAAGTCTGGAAAAATACTGACGCTGTCATTGTCTCTTTTTTGTAGTTTGGGCCGACTGTTAACAGCAAATATATGTTGTCGCTGTTCATTTTTATCGTAATCAGGTATGTTATGCCCTTTTGCAAAACCCTGTGTTGGGAAAGTTTGGGCCTACTGTTGCAACTGCAGCACAGGTTGACTCTGGTCACTTTTGTTGTAATCCAGATTAAATGGAGACCGTCTCCAAGCGTTCGGCTGTGTCCTGTGGTTCACTCCTGCACCAACAATCATAAACCCGCACACACAACACAGAAAGAAATATACCGGTCACATTTGCACATTTTTGAAAGATGCTCAAGTTTTGAATCAGCGATAGCCTGGAGACTTCTCATCAACTCTACGTCATGAATCTGAGAGTTTCTCAGCAGATTCTTAAGTGGAAGTTACACATTATTTTTAAGAACATGTTCATGAACGAGACCCAATCTGATTAGTGCAGGAATACAACATAGTCCCATGTGATCAGTCCTGGTCACATCTACAGCCTGTCCGTCCATGAAAATGGATCACTTCCTGGATTCTTTTCCCCACTTTTCCTTGCCAAGAAGGAGGGTCTAAAGCAGGGGTGTTAAACTCAAATAAAGCTGGGGTCGCCTCGATCATAGTCAGAGGGGTCGAGGGCCGCATCACAACATATAAGTTTACTTGTGATATATTCAAATATGGTATTCTAGGTTGTATAAGGCTTAATATTCATGTCCACATTTAGATTGTATTACAGTACATTACATAATGTGTCACAAACAGTTTTTTCAAGAACATTTTAGAAAAATTGTATGGAATTAGTTGTATTCTAATGCATTTTAGAGGTTTTATAGTCACAACTTGTATATTTCCATTGTCTGTCTCACAAACACAAGCCTTCTCAGGACATCTGAAGTGTAATTTCTTTCTCGCTGATGCTTCTGCTCTCACAATCTTCCTTTTCTTTGCTTGTTTCTGTGTTGTATAAAGTTTAAAAGTGATTCTTGGAACTGTCTCAATATCTCATTGTACTTTTATCAGCGGGACACAATCAATAATAACCAGAATCATCCCAGGGGCCCGAATGAAATCATCGCCGCCAGTTTGACATCCTTGGTCTAAAGTATACTCTGATTTTTCTGATTGCTGTTGAATAATCTGCTTCTGCATTTTTGACCATTAATCAACAATCTTGTGATGATCCCAGAGACGATTTTGATTTTGGGCTTTACAAAATACATTGAATTGGATTGTTCTGAAACTGGTCCCTGTATAAAGAACATTTGCATTCCCTGCTATTTTCCCACTCCACTTCCACCAGCACACAAACCACAAAAACTCCTCTGCATCAGCTTAGCGCTGTGGCCGGAATAACCACCTTTTCCTTTCTCGTGTTCGCTCCATTTCCTCACACTTCCTTCCTTACTTCACGACGGCCTCTTGCTTTACCCTGCTCTGGTACGAAAACGTGTGCGCTAAAGCACGTGTGAACCGGTGCCAGGAGGAAGGCCGGCCCTGTAATCACCTAATCCAACATACTCCCGGGAATCTCATTACGGCACATCACAGCTCCGGCGCGGCCTAATCTGGATCCAATCTGAAGCTTCTCGTCAGGAAAGAACCGCGGAAATGTGAGTCTTTTTGTCTGCGAGACGGCGCTATCGACTTTTCTGACGTTTGTCCCGTCTGTCAGCGTCGGAGGTATTTGCAATAAACGCCAGGACAGCGGAGATAAAAAGTAGAGTGAGATGGGAGTTTGAGTTACAAGTGCAGTTGGTTGGTCAGTTTTTTTGTGTTGCAGTGCAGGTGGTTGAAGAATAGAGTAGATTACAGAGTGGAAAGGCTGTAGATTAGCCAGGGTTCAAGGCACTGCATCTGATTTATACTTAATCAGAGCCATTTAATTTTTGCATTGTACAACAGTCAGATGTTTATTCACTTGTAATTCTTCGTAAGACTTCACAATGATAAGTTTATGCTGCGTCCAGGCAACTGGAAACTGGGATGTTTCTTGCCTGACCAGCCAGCCCCGCCTACATTCTGTTTGAATACAGAAGGGTCTAAAACCGAAGACAGAGACAACGATTATTCAAGATGGCGGACGTACCTGATAAAATATTTTTTTTGGCTCTAGCTCCGGTTTTGAACAATTAGGAACGTATCAATCAAACTGAAGCAGCAAACCGAGTTGGGCCTTTACACAGGTCAATGCTTCATTGAAAAAATACTCACGCTACATATTTACAATAACATCCGGTTTAGTGTGTTGCTGCTTCGGTGGGATTTCCAGGTTTTCTGTTATTGGTTGACTCCTCGGAAAGCCCGTCCTCGAAATTGAACCCCGGCGCTCTGATCCCAGACCCTTACGTCTTTGTAAAGTGTCTGTCAAAGCGTGTAGGGACTGGCTGGTCAGGCAAGGATATTTCCCAGTTAAAAAATAACATTTCCCAGTTCAAAGTGTTCCAACTGAATCAACTCGTATGGAAACATTATGGCTAATGCTAACCTTAGGCTAAACAAGTAACGTTAATGTTTACATAGTTTTTGAAGCCGTTAAGCCAATAGATTAATTTATTGTGGTGATTGTAGAGCTCATATGGGAAGTGGGAATTCCTCGACACGGTCCCAGTTCAGAAGTGCATGTACAAGTGGGAAATGTACCAGTTCCCAGTTGCCTAAGAACACACCACTAGATGTGCATTTAACAACTTTCAAGTATGGTAACAAAAAGAATTAGGGAGTTGCACGTTGGTGCTTTTGTAAGACATGTGTAAACAAGAAAAAAACACAAAAATACAAACAATAATTTGAACATGTATAATAAATATCATGACACAAAAAGGGTATGAAGAGCACCATTTTATGCCTTTTTTGTGTATATACTGTATGTTACTCTGTATATATTGCATGAAATGAAAAAGCGTAAAATAAACACAAGTTTTGGTTGAGGTCACGTGGTCACATTTTCTTTACGCTTAACGGGTCCGTTTAGACTTTTTGTTACTAAAATGGGTAATTGAGGTCTGGGGCTTGGGGAAGGTTAAAGGGACTGTACCTTTTTTTTTTTTTTCACTTTTTCCACATTTTTATTTATTTATTTTTAATGTGTTATTCCCATTACACTCACTTATTAGAAATCAGATATAGCCTACTTGCAGAAAGTTACTCGGTTACTCTTACTTTCGTTCTTTTTTTCCCCAAAATACTTTTAACTCGAACGTGAGTCAATTCTTAAACATCCTTTTGCATTAACAATATTATTTTTGATGCAACTTTACTCCTACTTGAGTCAATTTTGTATTCTCCTCCACTTTATGCTGCGTTCAGACCGGACAGCGTCTTGGCGTATTTGCGTCCATTTTCAATGTTAAGTCAATGTAAACCCGCGTCTTGAGCGTCCAGCGAAATTTCGTCGCGTTGGGCGTTGAAATTCGCTTGTTCAGACGTCTGCTGCCGCCGCGTCTTGCGGAGAAGACGCTCAAACCTGCGGCGGACGCTTTGGCTGCCCCATCAGGCGTCGACGCCAGAGTTGGGCTCTGCTGAACTTTCAGCGTCTAGACGCTCGCGTCCACCAATCAGAGACTACACTTCTGTACACGTCACATGTTGTTCCCCTGTCACACCAAGAGGAAAGGACGGCTGTTTACTGAAGTCTTTTAGTAACTTTTTAACGAAAGGTGGCTTGTTTGGGGGCTTTTTTCAAAGACTTGGCCGTTCGTTGCTTTGAAAATCTGGAGACACGGCAAACACGGGACATGATCTGGACTGACAACGCGCTCTCGTGGATGTATTAAAAATGCACGGTGCCGTGTTTAAACCTGCTGTACAACGGGAGGAGACGAGGACGGGACAGCAAAGGGACTGCCTGGAGGAGAAGAAAGTTGTGTGATCGGGTAAGCTCCGTTTTATAAATGCAACCCGGTAATGACGCCACCGCCTCTGGCGCGGGGCAAAGCTAAACATGTAGCCGGCGGAGAGCTCTCGTCTAGCAGCTACTGCCAACAGAGGAACACGGTGAAGACCGAGGGTCCAGAAATTTAGCAAAGAAAAGGTAAATAACAGTGGATTTGGTAATAATACCCACCATTTCTCGCCTCAAATGGTCTCAAAGTTTAGATTTGACTCTTATAAACGAAAATATGACAACTTTTAACTTACGCCGTAATGGCGCAGCCGCCGGGGCAAAGCTAAACATGTAGCCGGCGGAGAGCTCTCGTCTAGCGGCTACTGCCAACAGGGGAACACGGTGAAGACCGAGGGTCCAGAAATTTAGCAAAGAAAAGATAAAATAACAGTGGATTTGGTAATAATACCCACCATTTCTCGCCTCAAATGGTCTCAAAGTTTAGATTTGACTCTTATAAACCGTTTTATAAATTCAACAAGTCTCTCTCTCTCTCTCTCTCTCTCTCTCTCTCAACGTGGTCTGTCTACGAGCAAAACAAAGCCTGTAAACAAGCGAGAGCTCGAAGCGCTTTGGGGCGTTGAAAGTGTCTTTTTGTCCACCAAAGCCTTGACGCGCGTCAGAGCAGCTTAGAAGCTTATTGAGGCGTCAACAGCATAAATAACCGGCGAAATTTAACGCGCGTTTAGGCGAATTTAGCTGTCCGGTGTGAACGCAGCATTAGAGTCATTTTTGTACCATTTCTTTGTACTTACACTTAAAAAATAACTGGATTGGTTTGTGGCTTTTTAAATTCTGCCACATTTTTCTTTTTTTTTTTTTTTTTATTTTATTCAAGGTATGAGTAACATTTATCGAATAGCAAAGGGACAAACAAGACAAAACACAAAACAAAAACAATTAACATAAAGAAAAAAACGAATAAATACAAATAAGTAAGTAAATCAGTTTGATAATAATGAAGAAAGGAACTGTACCTGATTTTTGCATCCTAAAAATGTAAACAAACATAAATAATTAATTTTAACCTTTTTCCTTCAGGCTACATGATTTCCTCACGTAGCAAATGCATTCTGAGCTTCAGAATTGTTCATCATGATGAGTTTTAATGTTTTTTCACAGCTTTTAGCAGCGAGGTGAGTCTGCATGCTAACAACAGTTAGCCACAATGCTAAAAACAAAAACAAAAAAAGCTGCACACAAACGGGATTTTATTAGACATAGACAGGACTTTGGGAACTAATTTCCACCTGATTAGATACATTAACAAGGCATCAGTGCTAGGGGGAAATTGCTTTTAAGTTATCTTGTTGCAAAAAAATCGAGTTCAGTCCCTTTAAGATTAGGATAGGGATTTCGTTAATATTTTAATAAAAGTACATCTTTACAACCATAGAAATTTATCTGGGCTACAACATGTGTCATATTTACTCAAATAAGGCATGAAATCGTGCTTATCATATGCTTTTGACATTGTCGTGGTATATACAGTATGCTTTCTTGTGTGATCAGGTTGAAATAAACTACACTTGTTCTAGAATTTGAGCTACATTCCACCACAGCCAAAACATTGAAAACTGACTCGTACAAAGCTGTAAAGTTCAATAACAGACATTTGGGGCGAAATATTTAAAAAAAGATGTCTAGTCACCCCAAAGTTACCACGCTTAGATTTGGTCCATGCTTTATCAAGGCTTTTACAATTTTAGCCGTCGTAGTAGAGAAATAAATGTGGACGTTCAGGTTCTGGCATTCACTTCAAATTTTTTCTCTTCACTTTTTGCAATTCATACCCACACACTCAGACTCTAGACATGAGGAAAGTCCTGCTTCTCCCACGTCTCCCCCTCAAAACCTACAACGGACATTAAAACGTAACCCGAACCCCGCGCTGGAATTCTTCTTTTTCCTCTTCGGACTGAGGGAATCCTGCTGTTAGTCTCCGATGTGAAAAAAATAAAAATAAATGGCGTAGGGTCAGGAAAAGGTTAGCGGAGTGCGTGGTCAGCTCGCTCTTCAGAAATCCCCAGATTAAACGGAGCCCACAGATAATGGCAGGATCTCGAATGCACAATAACAGCTCATATATCTACCTGTCTCCGGACTTCCTCCCTCCTCTCTCTCTCTCCGAGTCGGCCGCGGGGTCAGGAGAATGGCTGCATTCCATCAGCGGCTCCGGGGATTCGCTCAAGTGTCTGCGAGCGTCCTGAGAAAGGCTGAGTTCAGGGGCAGAACGGGTTAATGCGGGTAGAAGACGAAAAGGAAGTCGCTAGAAACAGTAGAGCTTTACAAAGGATAGTTTACAGTATTACTATAAAGCATGTAAGATTTGAAAGAAAAGTTGTAGGACTAGTGTGTAACCCATTCGTTGATGTTTTAATTCCACAAAATTGTCTCTGTTGCTGTTTATTCTACATACCTGGCATCCAGTCCCGGTGCTGTCATGGTCTGCCCACGTTTCTTCGTTGTGTGTCGTAACTTCCTCTTTCCTTTTGCAAACTCCCATGTTGAGAACAGTTTGGGCCAACTGTAACAGCTCATGTATGTTAACTCTGTACACATTTGTTGTAATCCAGATTAAACGGAGACTGCCTCCAAACCCTCGGCTGTGTCCTGTGGTTCACTCCCGCACCAATATTCATAAACCAGCACACACAACGCAGAAAGGAATACACTGATCACATAAGGTCCAAAGTCACTGGGTTTGTCACTTGCGATCCCTAACGGAAACTAGCGGTAGAATGAATAATAGAATGAATGATAAAATGAATTAAAAAATGTGTGTGTTATATGTTGTTCATGTAAATCCAGGCTCAGATTGCGACACAAAGCAGTCACAGTAGTTTTTTTTTTTTGTGTGTGTCATTAAAAGTGTGAGACACCATGCTGACCAGTACTGCCTGCTGAGGGGCCTCAGCACTAGAGATTCTTTCAGATGGAATGAACTTTTAGAAATACATTATTATAGCATATTGGTGACAGCAACAGCACCACAAAATACTGGACTGAATGTCAGCTGTCCTTCACTATTGGACCGTTCCAACACGACAGCCAGAGCTGGGGTAAAGCATGGTTAGCCTGACGTGCTGAGCCCACTACATGCAGCTCTGCTCCACCACAGTTGTCTCCGAGACTTACCTCAGACCCAGAGCCCACTGCCTCTGCTCCAGTCCTCTCCGCCCCAAGGAGCTCAAGAAGAGGATGTGCCAAAAGCATGAGTTTGTGAAATAAAAGTCCTTGTTGAAGATCAAACAACTATATTTTATGTAAATCAGAAGCACAGACAGAATTAATTCAATTTTCATGTTCATGTCAGTGACATATACTGTGTCCAAATAACAAAGAAACTTCATGTAAAACTACAAACTATGATCAATCTGATCATCTGCAGAGTGTGTGTTTACTTTGTAAATCTGGATATAGTTCACTTTATTTATCCTGTTTGGTGTGTTCTGATCTGTGGAGCTTGACCTGGCTGGACTCAGGCGAAAAAGAAAACAGCCTTGATCAGTATATTGGTCGGTGCGCAGGATGTGAAACGATCCTCATTTACGCAGCAGCAGCCCAAGGTGTCTCAGGCTGACCCAATGTATTCTCATAGACTGCGTGTCTGTCTATGTAAAACAGTGTCATGATTCTTCCTATTTTTGTATCTAATGCACACCCATTTTCTTTTTGGTTTTGGTTCAGGGCTCACAAGAGATTTTATTTGGGGTTAACAGCTAAGTTTAGTTCTGAAGTTACAAAAATGGATATTCATGAATAATAACACGTCTGTACATCCAACATAGAAATGAATTGAGGTAGCAAACACGTGAAATACACACCCAAATAGAAATTGTGTTCATACGACACAGTTTCAAATTGTGTGGTATAAACAGACATATCTGTGAGAACAGGCTGGCTGACCACAGTGGTTGGCCTTTGTGAACGTAATCTACTCTCTATTGTAAAAGAAAAAAAAAGTGTTGCTGTTGGCTGACGGTTTAGTCCAGCATGCTTTGTCACAGGGACTGTAATCAGCAAACGTTCTACACTAAGAGAAAATAATCACTGAATATTTATCCTAAGTTTACAGGAACACAAACTTAAGAGTGTAAAAGCTGAAGAGCCACTGTGAGCTGAGTGATCTTCCTCTGACTGTCTGCTTCTGCTGCTGCTGTGAAGTCTGTCTTGCATTAACAGTTTGTGAGGAGCCATGAGCACTTTGGAGGGTCCTGTGGGGTCCTGGAGGGTCTGTTAGGGTCTCGGGACATGGGGGGTGAGATGTTAGGGGTCTGGGATGATTTACACGCCTGTGAGAGAGTCCAGGGTCTGTGTCTGGCCCCAGACATCCCAAGGGGGCTGAGGTAAAGGAGGTGTTACGTTGTGATACCTGTGTGATTTATGATCCAGTTTAAGTCCACCACGACGTCATTATTTTGTCTGTGTGTTGTCATTGTCCAACTTCTGAGACACACTTATATCATGAGACAATGTGATATAAGGACTGCGTACAGTATGTTTAAAACACTCTATGAAAATAATTTTAAAGATGTAGAACAGGAAGTCAGTGTTTGTAGTGCTTTAAGAAGCCACAAGACACAGCAGAATCCCTGGAGGCACTCTCATTTTAATTCATAAGGAGCCATTGTGAAACTAAGGGACAGATTTATCAAGCGGTTGCTCATGTGCAAACTAAGTTAGAGGGTGCAAAAACTTAACACAGCTGATTTTTTTCTCTCACATAGACACTAAAGATGCAAAATTTGAGGTGATGCATATCTGTTTTGTGTAATACATTATATGTATATGTTCCAATATCAAATTGAGTGCAAAACGCTCACAAAAAAACACATGCATATTTTTCAATTTGCACCTGCAATTTAGCACCTGGCTTGATAAATCAGGCCCTTAGTGTTTAATCACTCCTGATGAACATCCTGATGCATTATCGTCCAAGTCATGTGATTCTGTTTTCACACAGTGACATTTCCAAATGTTTGACACACATGACCTTATCAACATTTTGATAGAATGTGTTTAAAGTAAAGTTCAACCATTTAATTGCTCTAACAGTTACATAGGAAGTTATTTTCCACATGTAATCTGATCTTTACACATTTTGATGTGTGTCATTATGTGCAACCCTATGGATCGGGTTACACGCACGCGGCATGCTCCGAAACGCAGTTAGTTTGAACAAATGGATTTAATGATGTCGTCTGAAAGGAAAGAGGGAATGTGAGCTAGCATGCTAACGGTAGTGAATGAGTTTGTGGTGGGGAGATGTGTTTGTGATCAGTCGGTGGTAAAGAATGTGTTAAACCCATTTAAAATCACTTTTAAATGGCTTTAACACATCTTAGTACACTGTGAAATTTTAACTTCAAACAAGCTGACCAAGCAAACTTAAGTGTCTAAGCAAATTGCTTAGACACTTAAGTGAATTAATACAGTTTTTCACAAAATAAAATACTATGTGAAATCACAAAAATGATTTTATTCATTTTGCAATGAACTTAGTGTAGTGCATTTTTGAGAGAGACAGAGGTGAACTCCAGGTGTGGTTCAAATAAACACATACTGTAAATAGAATAGAAGAAATATTTTTTATAATGTATTTTTCAGAAATAATATAAATATATAAAAAAAAATCAAGATTACTTAAACCGTCTTGAATTGTGTCAATTTTCACTAGATAAGATGAGTTTATCTGGACCAAGGTAAATTGACTTTTTAAATAGATTTGTTCTTATTTCAAGACAGAATATTTGACACTTTTCTCACCTTAGTGGACTGATTTGTAGTAACGTTTTGTAGTCTTTCCAATACCAATGACTTGCAGGTTAGGGAACGCTTGGTGGTGGTCGGAGGTTGAGGCACGAGGTGTGCACATCTCCTAACACATTAACTACTCTCCCAATGCAAAGTCTTTTTTTTCCAAACATTGCATTTCACAATCCCACATCACACTTTGCACTGATGTTTAAACTGCAGCCCTGAGACCGTCTGCCTCCTCTCTACCTCTCAGATCTGCACTTGTGTAAAACACGTCCCAGCTCAGCCTCCGTACTCGGCCAGGGAAATGACCGTACAAAGAGCGCGGGCTTGCTAACGGAAGCTCACTTATTTCATCAGCGTTAAGTGTTGTAAACAGCCCGAGGTGAGGAGAAAATAATGATATCCAGGTCTGTGTCCGCGGGGATGTGAGCGCAGAGTACTTTTGAAACGCGCTCACTGGACGGGTTTCATCATCAGCTACTGTGTTATCACATGTGGATAGACTGGGACCTGGGCCATTGGGCAAACCTAACTATTGATTAATGATGTAAAAGTAAGAAGAAAAACAAAGCACTGCTAGTTAGTTCTGTTCTGATTTAAACTCTATAAATGATAATTAGTTTAGTTTTTTATTTCACTTCTGAGAAAACACAGTCTTCGAGGAAATTGTACGAAGTATTGTATGCACATTTTGATGCCTTTTTTTAGCGTCAGCACGTTACGAAAGGCTAAAACATAAAATAACCATAAAGTTTGGGTGAAGACATTTTCTAAAAGGAGTCCTTTCCCTTTATAAATGAATTACCTTGGCTTATGATCTTCATAGTTGAGAGATGGAAAGAAATGTACTGTAGATTACTTTAGTCGGTTGCACACTGCAGGAGTTTAGGATCTTTTGCACATTTTTGACATGCTAAAGAAAAGAAGAGACCACAGTCATAAGGTCATTAACAACGATTATTTGTCTCACAGTCGTCGCATCGTCGCAGGAAGAACAATTTTGAAGAACAGTGTTGGCCCTGTTCTACATAGTAAAGCCGATGCTTCTCACATCATTTAAGGAACAGGTGCGTTTGAGATGACGTCTGTAACGCTCGTAAAAAAAGAATCGCACGTTGACTAGGAACACAAAGTGTTACAAATGATAAAGCAATGTTTCTTCATTTTATGTGCAGATGCACATGCAGCATGTGAAACTCACAATGATGCGCCTTGACAAATGTGACGCACAGACATGAAGAGAGAAACAACAAACAATCTGTTACAAAAATCCTTAGTCTGGCCACGCCTCCCCAAACTCGTAGAGGGGCACATTGGGCTAAAAATCAAGCCAAAACTCCTGTAATGTGCAGCCGGCTTTAGTCACTGAATGTATTTTGATTTGTTTTGTTCTCCATACCATGTATTTGCTCCTCCTACATTCTGTTTGAATGCAGAAGTGTCTGGAACCAAAGTCAGAGCCAATCACTTTGTCGTCCAAAATCGGAACAATCCAATGTCAAAACTTTTTTTTTTTTTTTCTTAAAACATTCATAATGGCATATGTAGCTGATTATCATTCACTTCTGAACTGCAACAAAAAAAACAACAATGTTCTTTTGAGCTGTCAAACATCTAGACCAGAGATGGGCTAACTATGGCCTGGGTGCCTGTTCTCACAGATAGGTGTGTCTATACCACGCAATTTGAAACAGCGTGTCATATGAATGTGATAGTGCCTAAAAAAATAATGTTAAACTGTAGTATTTTTGTTCACTACATAAATCAACCTCATCATCCCCAAAAGACTCATGCATTTGACTCGCCCCAATAAGCCAAACAACAAGAAAAACTTGTAGTTCTCTTTCACACCTTTAAACGCCTTCTTTCACTGAAAATGTCCTGAACAGTTGTAACTCTCCTTTACTTTGACATCAACCTGACAGGGGACTGAAGATGGAAATGAACATATTTATATGCAAATGTGCATCCCTGAACAAATAAATAAAATAAAAAAAAAACTCTTACCAAGAGACACAGCATAAGAAAGTGCACATTTGCACAACACTTAAGAAACAACGGTCAAATCATGAAAGCAGCAGGAACATTCACTTGTGTTGTGGACATGGCCATTTTTATGCTCTGAACTTGTTTAAGAAGTCCGAAAAGTTGACGAGAGTGAGTGACAACCTTGTAATGATACGCTTATCGCCTCCTCCTGGACAGTTAATGCTTCCAAAAGTAAACACAAGAAAAATTATTTGATGAATTTATTTATTTAACATGTGTAGACATATTATATGTAGTCATGCATTGGGAAAAAATAACATAAAAAATTATATAAAATTAAGTAAAAAAATCTGGGCCTCACAATGTCTTTGTGAAAATATCTGGCCCTCCACTAAAACTAATTGATTACTCCTGCTATAGTGGATGTAAAAACGTGTTATTATTCATGAATACTAACACATATCCTAACCTTAACCAATTTCAAGCCTCAGACCTACACCAATTTATGTAACTTCAGACCTAAACTTAAACAAAAACAAACTGTTTATTCTCAACAAAATCGCATGTCTGGGCGCTACAATAAATACGCAAGAAAACGCAGAAACATCGTCTTGACACGCAATATGTCTTGGCATGGTACAGACACACAATCCATGAGGACACATTTTTGAAAATAAGGGATAATCTTTATATTGCTTGTCCACTTGTTCACAATAAACACACAATAATACATTTGTCTATTTTTATTAACATTTGTGTATATTTTAATTTATTACACCAATGATCGACACTTGTCTGAATTCAAATGAGAAAAAAAAAGTTTGGCCACCTCTAAACGAAACCTGATTGGTAAGTAGAATGTCACGTGACTCATACAAAATAAGCGCACTCATTAAAAAAACTCTTGCATCATTCCTAGTTCAGTTTACAGCTCCAAAACAAACACAACTGTGCCGAATCTGACTACAGAGCATTTTATTCCACTCCCAAACTATTTGCCGTGAGGAAATCGAAGCGGCTGTAAACATCGACTGCTGGTCCGGCCGCACGAGGCATAAATTACCCTTCTATTGACACCAGCCAAACACAGAAGGCCATAGCCGGGCATTTAATTATTGAAGACATTGATCAGAGCGCTGATTTATTTGCGGTCCTTGGCTTTAAAGGCCTAATTGAGTCACAGCCTTCTAATAACAGCCTTTATTTGTGCATTTGGTTTGGATCGGGTTACACGCACGCGCTACGCTCCGAAACACGGTTAGTTTGAACAAATGGATTTAATGATGTCGTCTGAAAGGAAAAGGGGGGGAATGTGAGCTAGCAGGCTAACGGTAGTGAATGAGTTTGTGGTTGGGAAGATGTGTTTGTGATCAGCCGGTGGTAAAGCAAAGGACAGAGCTGAGTGAAAAGAATTACATTAGTTTATTAAAGCATTGTGTTTTTACTCTTGGGTTACTTCTCTGGTTTTAATTATGCTCTGTGTATGTTTTTGACCGTAATAGACAAATCAAATCAAATCAAAGCATGTTTTTGTTATCTAGATTTCTTTGTTAATAAAATAGATGTAGGGTCACAAAATGTAAACTGTTATTTTCCAAAAAAAAAGGCCTCTTCTCTATTTTTATACACTGTGGCATAAACATATTTATCTCCTTTCTGAATGTTAGTGTTAATGTATGGTGGAAGGAAGTGAGCTGGTTGCCATGGTAATGAGTTTCTGTTGCTAAACTTTGCTTCAACTGTTTTACCTAAACCAGAGGTGTCCAAACTTTTTTCACAGTGGGCGGCATTTTGAAACGTATATAGAGCGGCGAGCCATAAATATACATGTCCATGAAGTGAATCATTCAAAATTTTGCATTTGACTTAATTTTAATGAACCACAACATTTTTATTAAGATATTAAACATACATTTTATGCTTATATAACATCAAAATGATTGTTATTTCAATTATGATAGTAGAATTGCTCGAGTTTGACAATAAAAACTACACCTTTTGTAATTTGGGCTAATCCAGCAGGATGACTGAGGGCCAAAAAAAAAAATTGGTCCTAGAGCCGCATTTGGCCCCCGGGCCGCAGTTTGGACATGCCTGACCTAAACCATTACCCAAACCTTTTCCCTAAACTTACCCATTACCCCTAAACCTAATCATCATACATTCAACATGAACCATTCAAAATGTCAAACTATGGGTTTAGTTTTCTTGAATAATTGACTTGATTGCACAGTTAATCTTTAAGTTGTTGTACTTGATGTTTATTTGAATGGACAATGTACACAGACATGATGCTCATAAAACAAAGATGATCTGGACAAGATTATAGCTAAACTGCTAGATTTAACAATAATAAATTATATAGTGCAATAGTACAGAGTAGATGTGAATTCATGTTGACTGAGCGGTTTTTGAAACCTTATAATTTTGGGGCTGATTTTAACATTTTGACTAAGTCCAGGGGTCTCAAACTCACGGCCCCCGAAATTATTTCAGATAAATATTGAAAGTGGCCCGCACAAAGAATCTATCTATCTATCTATATACCAAGGCTGTGTCCCATGTACATGGGGTAGCCAAAGAATGAAATCTCATAAAGTGACTTAAGCTTTTCACATCAAAGAAACGAACAGAGAACAGGAGGATTCTGAGAGCAGAAGCTTCAGACACGAGAAGAAAGATGGTCACAGCGAAATCAAGATTTTTTTTTTATTCATTCATAGTTTTACAGAGACAGGTGAGCTTCTCTAAATAATTTTGATGTCATAATGAAGTGCTTCATATGTCAAGCTCCACATCACTTTTTATTTGACAAAAATGTGTCTAATATCCGTGAAGAAACGTGCAGAAACTCCTGCTGATAAAACAGCAATTTAGCGATGCAAAGTGGCTCCGCGCTATATCGCGGCGACACGCACGCAGAAGCATTAGTAATCAATATAAACCTGTGTTCAGATGTTCAGATAAAGACTTAGGCTTTCATGTGTGTGAAGAGCACAAGAGGAGACCCATAGACCAGACTGGAAAATAAGGAATAGAAAAGCTTATATTGTTGAGATGTGGCTATAAAACTTCTCAAATGCAATAGAATACAGCAAGTTACCTGCAATTTGGCCAAAATTCCCAAGTTATGTTGTTAGATTCTGTGAGAGGAGACATCTGAACATGGAGACTCTAGGAAGCTTCAGCTAATGCTACCTAACCTAGTGTTGGACTTCTGAAATGCCACAGACTTTCAGATACAGTATGTTGCAGCAGAAAGTCTTTCAGAGAAAAAATGTGAAGAAATGGCCTTACAACAGATGGTCACCGACTTCACCTGAACCTGACTGTGACGTGTCTCCAGAGTTCACCTGGACCTGACTGGGACGTGTCTCCAGAGTTCACCTGGACCTGACCTTACGAGTTCACCAAAGCAAAGATTTGCAACTTTAAAGATGATAAAATAAGTGGATAATATTTGCCAACATTAAGATCAATGTTTATGGACCTCTTTTACTTACCAAGAAATGTATATTTATAAAGCAGTGTTATTTCTCATTATTTATTTAGCTTTTGCAGTGCACAGCTGTTTCTTTGCTTGTCCACCAAAAGCGCAAAATAATTTTTTAATCACCCACACTTCCCAAGCTTTCATCATTGGCTTCTGGAAATTCTGCTAAACCACAAACTCATTAAAACATGGTGTAATTAGTCACTGGGCCGACCCGCTGCCTTCAAGCCTGTCCAAAGTCCACAAGAGCTGCTTCACAGAGCAGGGAAACGGAAGAACCAATAGGGAACTAGACACTACAGAATTCCATAGCTTTTCCTGCTTTATTATCAGTCTTGTCAGTGAAAACAGTGGAAGTCTGAGCATTTGTCAAATCCGTGGCAATAGTAGATTCATCTCACTGGAAAAACAGCCAAAAAACATTTTGCCCAGGAGCCAAGACCATCAACAGAGACGAAGGAGCTTTCAATCTAGCTCACACATGGGACTCACTTCTCTAAAGACCACCAGGCAGGGGCAGGCGTGGCCAGTTGGACTGATCTGTCAAATTGGCCACGCCTCAGAACATCCTTTAAGAGACACACGTCACAACATCGGACGTCACCTCTGACGAAGGCGGAAGTCCTGCCACCGAAACTGTCAGGTACGAGCTTATAGCTTATTACAACTGTCTTATCAGAGAAAAATACGATTAGTAATCAAAGTTAGACAGAATGATTTTACCAAGTGTTCTCCAGACATGTCACATAAAAGCTAAATGACTTTAGATGTTCTCCATTTGTGTCCCATACCAGCTAAAAGACTTTAGATGTTCTCCAGATATGTCCCATACCAGCTAAAAGACTTTAGATGTTCTCCAGACATGTCCCATACCAGCTAAAAGACTTTAGATGTTCTCTAGACATGTCCCAGTCCAGCTGAAGTACTTGCTGATGTTTTCCAGACATGTCACTTACCAGAAAATTCTATTTAGCAGTTCTCTATCGTCAAATTTCTGGACTCAAACATATTCTATTCTATTTTTTGTCTTTAACTTTCAAACAAAATGCATTGGAAAATATGTGCAATAACACATCAGTTCAGCATCCAGAGGAACATCATGAGTAGAAATCTAACACCTAAAACCTCGTCTTTGTAAAGTTATATTTGATGTAGTCTCTTCTGAGGAGTAAACACCCGGACAGAGCCACACCTGCAGCGGTGGGCCTATCAGCAGCAGAACACAGCTGATCTGAGGCCAGTCTTAGTGCCGCTCTGATGCCCATGTGATGTCTGTGCCTCCAGGGCCGGATGAACCTCGCTCCCCTGGACACAAGCCCTAGAGCTGGGGAAAGGAGAGACTGCAGCGGGGACAGGTCTGATCCGAGCCTGGAGGGATGAAAGAGTAGAAGAGTGAGTTCAAATGCATTTAAACTGTAAATACAAAATGATATTTTACATTTAGTTCATTGTTGATCTAAAATTGCATAGAAATATAGACAGGTTCATTGACTTTCTGTTCAAAACTGCTGAACTAATAAGTCACGCCTTACCAATACCAAACCAGATCTCGCGCAGTCTTTAACAGACCCAGAGAGTGTAGCTAAATTGGCATATCTTGCGGACATTTTTAACATTCTGAATGATCTCAACCTCTCCATCCAACACTGAACACTGATGCTTGGGACTGGGTGCGTGCTCCTACAGCAAATAGCCTTACAGATAAGGCAGAAGTACAACTGCTGGAACTATCTTGTGACAGGACATTTAGAGCCAGATACCTACAGGTGAGTTCTGCTAGTTTTTGGCTCTCTCTTGCTCAACAATATCCTGAACTGACTGCAAAAGCTGTGCAAATACTGCTCCCCTTTCCAACCATGTATTTGTGTGAATCATCATTTTCAACATTGACTGCAATGAAAAACAAATACAGAGCTCGTTTGCATGTAGAAGATGATTTGTCTGTCATTCATTGCCCCAAGAATAGATAGGTTGTGTGGTCAGAAACAGAACTCTTAAGCTTGTGTTGTGTTACAATTGGGAATATTCAGACTGTGCTTTGTTCATGGTTAATACAACACCCTTAATTTCAGCGCTCTGCAAATGTGTTGAATAGGCAGGTTGTGTTGTGGTGAAGCTGAACTTCTGTATGTTTGTTTGTTTGTTTGTTTTTATGTTGAGAACTACAGCATTTTGCAGTAGTTTCTCTGTTGTTGAAATATTTGAATAAATATGACATTGTGTCTGATTGAAAGGGCTTTTTGTTTTAACCATGTTTTTTGAAAAGCAATTTTATAGTGTGTCCCTTGCTCCAGAAAGCTTGAGAACGCCTGGTATAAGCATCTTTATAAAAGCCAGGCTTCTGCCTTGTGATGGTCACTTAAACTGCACAAAATATAAGTGCACCATAAGCTTTGGCAAGTACAATAAGCTAATTATCTGCCTTACCTCTGATGTACCCACTGAACGTAAGGTTCCACAAGACTTAGAAAGTGCTTAAAGGAGATCTATTGTGATTTTTCTGTATATTTAGGAAGAAACTATGGCACATTTTGTTAATTGCAAAACATACATTTTCGTAATTTCCCCATGATTCTGGTAACATAGTACCACTACAAAAGTGTTTCTACAAACACAGTCTCTGAAGAAAACGTAGATATACAACAAAATGTCAAAAAAATGTATAAGCATGTTTTCAAGCCCTTAAAAGCGAGCCGTACCATGTTTTCTAGGCGTAAAATAACCACACATTTTGGTAAATAGGTAAGTTTAGGTCTGGGATTTACCCGTGAAACCCAAAGACGCCACGTGGCTTCAACCAAATCTCGTTGTTATTTTACGTTTTGGCTTTTCATCGCACATTGGCATAAAAAAGGCTGGAAAACGTTCTTATCGTACATTTTTAACATTTCGTTTTATATCTACATTTTCTTTGGAGACCGGGCTGGTTTCTACAGCGAAAGTCTTTAACAATTGTATCTACTACCAATGACGTGAGAGTACAACATCGACTGAGTTAATCGGCGAACTGAGAAATTCGGCGGACCCTAGACGCAACTGACTTATGATTTTTTGTAAAATGTCCATGTATCTGTACTTTTACTGTCAGCTCGTCTAGCGTTCAGTGGACTTTTAGCTGCACATTTTACCTCCCCCCTCCGGCCTCAGCGCTCAGTCAGGACACAACCTGCAGCCTCAGCCTCGTCACGGTGTCATTAATCCAACGGCGAGTCACATCAGGACCATCGGACGTTATCGGGCTGGCTGTGCGGGAGCTGATATGTGCTCTGGTGGTTTCACATGAGCGGGCAGCTGCAGGAGAAGGCACGATAGGGACAGCATTAAAAGATTACAGATCCAAGATGGGGTCACAATACTGATCAAACTACCAGAGATAAAAGTATATTAAAGAAGGTCTAATATAGTCATGTTATTTGGATGGATTCGTGCACCTTTACCCGGGATGAATGACTTACTAAGACCTACATAATTGATCCCACTTAGAATCAAAGCAGTTTGGCAATAAAAACTTTGATTGATTTTGCTTAAATATGATGATCTTTTAATTTATATTTAGAACAAGAAAAGAATATTTTTGACCCTTAATAAATGAAATACACAACTAATACAGTATAAAAGACAAGGACAAGATATGTTTGGATAGTTTTATTTTCATGCCAGAGAGAGAGAGAGAGAGAGAGAGCATGGGAGAGGAGATAGAGGAGAGAGAAGAGCAAGAGAGAGAGAAGAGAGAGAGGGGGGAGAGAGAGAGAGAGGGAAAGAGAGAGAGAGTGGAGAGAGAGCAAGAGAGGAGAAAGAGTGGAGAGAGAAGAGAGAGAGAGAGGAGAGAGAGAGAAGAGAGAGAAAAGAGAGAAGAGAGAGCGAGAGAAGAGAAGAAAGAGAGGGAGAAGGGAGAGAGAGAAGAGAGAGATAAAGAGAGAGGAGAGAGAAGAGAGAGTGGAGAGAGAGAGAAGAGAGAGGAGAGAGAGAGAGGGAGCGAGAGAGAGGAGAGAGAAAAAGAGAAGAGCAAGAGAGAGAGAAGAGAGAGGAAGAGAAAAGATAGAGAGAGTGGAGAGAGAGAGAGGAGAGAGAGGGAGAGAGAGAGGAGAGACAGAAGAGAGAAAAAGAGAAGAGAGAGAGAAGAGAGAGAGGAGAGAGAGTGGAGAGTGAGAGAGAGAAGAGAGAGAAAGAAGAGAGAGAAAAGTTGGGAGAGAGAAGAGAGAAAGAGGAGAGAGAGAGGAGAGAAGAGAGGGAGAGAGAGGGAGAAGAGAGAGAGTGAGACTGGAGAGAAAGAGAGAGATACAGAGAGAGGAGAGAGAGAAGAGAAAGAGGTGAGAGAGAGAGGAGAGAGAAGAGAGAGTGGAGAGAGAAGAGAGAGAGAGGAGAGGGAGAGAAGAGAGAAAAGAGAAAGAGAAGAGAGAGAGCGAGAGAAGAGAAGAAAGAGAGGGAGAAGGGAGAGAGAGAAGAGAGAGATAAAGAGAGAGGAGAGAGAAGAGAGAGTGGAGAAAGAGAGAAGAGAGAGAGAGAGGAGAGAGAGAGGAAGAGAAAAGATAGAGAAAGTGGAGAGAGAGAGGAGAGAGAGGGAGAGAGAAAAAGAGAAGAGAGAGAGAAGAGCAAGAGAGAGAGGAGAGAGAGTGGAGAGTGAGAGAGAGAAGAGAGAGAAAAGTTGGGAGAGAGAAGAGAGAAAGAGGAGAGAGAGAAGAGAGAGATAGAGGAGAGAGAAAAAGAGAAGAGAGAGAGAAGAGCAAGAGAGAGAGAAGAGAGAGAGAGGAGAGAGAGGAAGAGAAGAGAGAGAGTGGAGAGAGAGAGAGACAGAAGAGAGAAAAAGAGAAGAGAGAAGAGCAAGAGAGAGAGAAGAGAGAGAAAGAAGAGAGAGAAAGAAGAGAGAGAAAAGAGAGAAAAGTGGAGAGAGAAGAGAGAGCGAGAGAAGAGAAAGAGAGGGAGAGAGAGCAAGAGAAGAGAGAGGGAGAAGAGAGAGAGACTGAGGAAGAGAAAGTGGAAGAGAGAGAGAGAAAGAGTGACGAAGAGAGAGTGAGAGTGAGAAAGAGAGAGAAAGAGGAAGAGAGAGAAAAAGAGAGTGAGAGAGGAAGAGAGTGAATGAAAAAGAGAGAGAGAGAGCTTTTTTTTTGGAGTGCACAAAGTTGGTTTGTATGCGTTGGAGCATGAGGTAAATTATTAAGATTTATTGTGACTTTTATCATGTGATTAATATGTAATTGTTAGACATTTTAAAGTGTGTGACAATTTGCAGTTGTTAAAATGTTCACAGAGCTCAACAGCACAGCAGCTCTGTAGTGTTTTAAAAGGAAAAAAAAATTAAAGCCGCAAGCGGCATTCCAACGGCCCTCGCGGGCCGTGCTTCCCACTACTCGGACCTGCTCCTACCTAAGGATGGCGCTGACGCGCCCTTAGTCAGTCTGTTATATCATATAAGTGGCTCATATGAGCCTCGTCACTATACAGAGTAGACCAGGAGAGCAGCGCTTACGCGCTGCGTGGTCATGGCAACATCATGCGAGATACAACATTGGACCCATTGACTTTTTTGTTCGGGGTGACATGAAGAGTCACTGTGCCAAATTTCACACACTTTGGTGAAAGTAATCCAATTTTATGAAGTAAGGAAATTGTTAAAAACGCTCATTTGGATAACATGGGGATTTGAGCGCATGTGGCTGATTTTGGGCAGAATTTGCGGCTTCGCCGCCCCCAAACCAAAAGACCTATCGAAATAATTTGGATAACTTAAGCTGTCCTACTTGTGAAGTTCATGTGCAGCGAATTGGAGCCCTGTGGGCCAAACGCTCTAGGAGGAGTTCGACAAAATAGGACGTGAAGGAAAAGTGAAAACGCCATTGGAATAACATGGGCGCTTGCGCGCCTTCCTGCGGCGACGTGGTTAAAAAAACTACATGCTTCCCATTGGCTTTTTTGATCGAGAGGACCCAAAGGAATTTTGGATAAAATTTCATGCAATTCGGAAAAAGTAAAATTTTGACCTCCCATGTTAACAGTTTTTTCATTCTGTAGGGGGCGCTATCGTGCCGATTCCAATTTTTTCACAACGAGTGTGTCAAGGGCATAAAATGTAACAAACGCATAATTGGTTCCGTTCCAATCGGACCAACTATGTGGAAACGGTAGGCAAATTAGTTTTTCATGTTGCACAAAAATGCTCCCTAAAATGTGCAGCTGCGTCACACTTAAACCGCGTGACGTAAAATAGAAATTTGGATAACTTAAGATGCCCCACTTGTGTAGTTGATGTACACCGAATTTCGGGTCAGTAGGCGAAACGCCCTAGGAGGAGTTCGTCAAAGTACGACGTGCGCGAAAACGCTGACTCAGCGCTTCGGTACTTCTAATCCAATATGGCGGCCAAACGGTATGTCAGGGGGCGTGGCCATGATTGGCTTTTATGCTTGGCTTCCTTAGAAGAATGCGTGTACCGAATTTTGTGGCCGTACGCCAAAGTTTGCATCCGACTGACTCCCATAGGCCCAATGTAAATCGATTTTTGTAGGTGGCGCTGTCGCGCCATTTTTATATGGATGAAAACGAAACTTATAAAAAACAAAATTTTTCGCTGGTTCTGAATTTTGGGCAAAGTTCGGTGAGTTTTTGAGCGTATTCAGGGGGTCAAATTAGAGTTCAAAAAGCAGAAGAAAGAAAAATAAAAAAAAAAAAAAATAATAAAAATTTTAGCAAAAACAATATAGCCGTTGCCACGGCAACAACATATTATACGTTTTCGGAAAGCTCTCGGCCTTGCGCACGTCCCCGTGGGGTGGAAAGTGACTGACGAGCGCTTTCGCCCAGGCATCATCGTTGCAGAACCAATAGGCCCTACGCCCTGCTGGGGGCTCGGGCCTAAAAATAAAGTGTACTAATTTCCTGTCGTGATGAGGCGACGCGTAACTGAGAGAGAGTGATGTGTATTTGATATGTTGTCAAAGCAAAGTAAAAGTGCTTAAGTGTGTGTGTAAAGGCAAATACCGATGCAAAAGAATGCAAAGTGTGTGTCCTTGTGTCTTAAACGTCTGACAAACCCATCAAAGCGCTGGGAAGGTGACATGTAAGCCTCTGAGTTCAGTCAATTCAACAGATAAAAGTATATTTAAACTAGATCTGACTGGAAATCAGGTTTAAAAAGAGATACTAACAAATCCTTCTGTAAAAAAATAAAAGTGAAATCTGGTTCAGTCCAAAAAAAAAAAGAAAATCATATTTGTTGAACTTATTACAACATTGTATTTAATGAAAACTAAAAGTAATTACTTTGATCAAGATTAAACCAGGTCTAAAACCAGGACTAAAACTGGACTAAACCAGGTCTAAAACCAGGACTAAAACTGGCCTAAACCAGGTCTAAAACCAGGACTAAAACTGGACTAAACCAGGTCTAAAACCAGGACTAAAACTGGACAAAATCAGAGCTAGGCCATGACTAAAACTGGCCTAAACCAGGTGTAAAATCAGGAGTAAAACTGGACTAAACCAGGTCTAAAACCAGGACTAAAACTGGACTAAACCAGGTCTAAAACCTGGACTAAAACTAGACTAAACCAGGTCTACAACCAGGACTAAAACTGGACTAAACCAGGTCTAAAACCAGGACAAAAACTGGACAAAATCAGAACTAGGCCATGACTAAAACTGGCCTAAACCAGGTGTAAAATCAGGACTTAAAAGTGGACTAAACCAGGACTAGACCAGGGCTAAAATGGGACCAAACCAGGACTAGACCAGAACTAAAACTAGACTAAACCAGGTCTAAAACCAGGACTTAAAACGGGACTAAACAAGGACTAGACTAGGACTAAAACTGGACTAAACCCAACTAGACCAGGACTGAAAATGGACTAGACCAGGACTAAAACTGGACTAAGTCAGGACAAGACCAGGACTAGAACTAGACTAAACCAAGTCTAAAACCAGGACTTAAATCTGGACTAAACAAGGACTAGACCAGGACTAAAACTGGACTAAACCAGAACTTGACCAGTACTAAAACTGAACTAAACCCAACTAGACCAGGAGGACTGAAAATGGACTAGACCAGGACTAAAACTGGACTAAGTCAGGACAAGACCAGGACTAAAACTAGACTAAACCAGGTCTGAAACCAGGACTTAAACTGGACTAAACAAGGACTTGACCAGGACTAAAACTGGACTAAACCCAACTAGACCAGGACTGAAAATGGACTAGACCATGCAGGACTAAAACTGGACTAAACCAGGTCTAAAACCAGGACTTAAATCTGGACTAAACCAGGACTAGACCAGGACTAAAACTGGACTAAACCAGAACTTGACCAGTACTAAAACTGAACTAAACCTAACTAGACCAGGACTGAAAATGGACTAGACCAGGACTAAAACTGGACTAAGTCAGGACAAGACCAGGACTAAAACTAGACTAAACCATGACTAGACCAACACTAAAATTGGACCAAACTAACTAGACCAAGACTAAAACAGAACAGAGGCATTTTAGTTTGGCCTTTCCAAAATAAAGTAACACTGCTGTCTGCTGAATGATTTCTCTTGTCTCCTGCACTTTTTACTCTCCCTCTTTACGCTTCCATAAATTAGCCGCCGCTGTCCGGTCCGTGTGAGTGGCAGCGCGGAGCCATGTTTTTTACGGCATCGTCACAGTTACGAGTCCGCAGACGCTCGACGCGCCGACGTGATGTACGACGGAGCCGGACCAAACATGTGCGCGGGACGCTTCCAAACACTCACTCATCTCGCTGCAGGTTTTTACATTTACAGACAAAAGTCCTCGTTCCGACGTCCCTGTGGATTTGAGCTGCGGTTGAAAAGAGGAGAGTGAGAACAGCAGAGAATTGTGGATTTTGTATGCATTATTGTTGCAAGTGTAGTTATTGTCATTGCATATGATTGAAAACATTTCATGTCCAAGTAATCGATTAGTAAAATTAACTGTCAAAGCAAATGGATTCAACTTTTTAATTTCAAACTTGTGCTGGAACTTAGAGAATTAAACAACAATCACTGGATATATGAAAATCTAATTTCACAAAAAAGTCATAATCACAATATTTAGGATTTTACAATGGACTGGAGTTCAGATATTCATCATTATGGTGCGTTCACTAAAAGCACGATCACGCGAACAATTTCCATGCTAGACTGATGTGACCTATGTGCAAACTGGTGTCTATTTTGACCATAAAATACAATAATGAACTCTATGTTCACAGCAAAGCAAATGATAAATGTAACCAGTTGAACTAAAATCGTTTAGTGCCATTTCAACAGTTGTTTACTGTACTAACTGTACTAACTAATGGCGTAGTTTGTAAAGCAATGGTCTTTTAACAGTAACCCCCAATGGGGCGTTCCTGTGTGCTTCATAAGACTCAAAAGCGCCATATTTTTAAAACAACCTTTACCCAAACCCTTTCCTAAACTTACCCATTCTCCTTACCCCTTCCTAAACTTAACCCGTTTGACTAAACTTAATCGCAGTCCCTCCAAATCTGATGTCTAGCGCTAAGTTCAATGGAGGCGTTCCCCTTCTGCACTGGAACACCCCTTTTTGGCTGCAGCTGAATGATACTGCTTTTGGGTACAAATCTGATGGAGAACAAAATCACTTTTTTTCTGCACCAATGCATATATTGCCTAAATATAGGCATAGTGTTTGCTTTGTGGTTTGAAATGATAAAGTAACGTGTTTTCAAAAAAAAGTAGAAAAGGAATAGAAAAGTAATATTGCTTCAGCAGCTGTAAATGCAAGACTCAAACGCTCTCTTCAAACCAGAGTCTTGTACACAATCCACTTGACCACCTGACATCTCTGGACTTGGTCGCACTTCAGGACAAGCGACCAATTTCGATCGACCAAGCAACAAATGCTGCTCGAATTTGTCTCTTCGCATGTGAACGTACCATAAAGATATTTTCTGCAGTCTGATTTAAAACCAATTGCTTAGTTTTGTTACTCTGCCATTGACCAGGACTTGATGGTGCCATCCCTCTTAACAAGTTTGGGGACCCTTCGGCAGAGGTGGTAAGCAACTCAGTATTATTAATCAAGTAAAAAAAAACACTGAAAAATCTGTAATAATCACTGTATTCATTTGACATCCATCAGTGTCATTGAGGCAAGGATTTCTTACCTGAAGTAGATCTTCCACACAAGTGTTCGCTATACCAGAGTTCATTTCGTCCAAACTCCAAGTGTACGCGTTGTTCTACCTCTGTGCTTAATACCTAGTCCCTCATTTATTCTCTCTGGAAAGTTTTTTTCTGCACTGTTACTGATGCGAGAGCTCGGGTATTCGTATCTATCAGAAAATTCACTCGCAATGAGTTTTCGTCAAATATATGAATCTGATAAAACATCAGTGTTTGCCTTTATAGAGATCATGATCAAGAGAACTAATCCTCACTAAATCAGCCCAAAACTTGGTCAAATGAAGCCTTATCCGCTCACCTTAAAATCAGTGTGGTTCACAGAAAACGCTGTCTCTAGCATTGATATTGAATGTTGCGAGCGGAAGTCAATCCTCTGTCAATTGTCTTTTCTCTTTCTTTCAGCAAACATTACCCCTGTATGTGTCTTTATTGTCTGTATTCTCCCGCACATTTATCATGAGGTCATAAATCCAGCTGAGTAAAGTCTGCGGACTCTTCACTGCTCCCCAAAGCTCCACACGGGACGGGACCGGTCTGGGCTGGACTGGGATAGTACTCAGCTCCACACGGGATGGGACAGGACAGGGCTGGGATAGTACTCAGCTCTGCCCAGGGTTCCCTCGGGTTCGCTCAGGTGGAGGAGATCTCAGACTCCTGCTGGGACAGTCTGCGGAGCCAGGTTTTATGGACAACGTGTAAATGGACTCATGCTAATGGTTCTGGAGGCTGGAATGTAGTGTTGTTGTGAGTCTTTTTCAACAGTTTGAGTGGGATAAGTCGTGTTTTTTTGTTTTTGTTTTTTTCATAAAATACCAGTTTGCATTGCTGACTATACAAGTAAATGTAATCTGAGTACAGTTAGGATTAGAGCCTGGCTCAAGATTAAGACTTTGCTTCAGTTTAAAGTAAGTAAGTACTGTCATTTCTGGGTTATTAGCTATTACTCTCGCTTCAAGCTTCATTCTTAAGGCATTAATAACTATTTATAACTAAATATATACTATTTAGTATACATTACATACACAGTACACAAATGTACACTCAAGGAAAACAGAAACGCAACATTTAAATATTCGAAAATTCCTTAGAAAACAAGTCCATTTGTAATGGGTTAGCATCATGATTTTAGTCCATAGTAAGCTGAAGATTTGTTGGTTTGGCTTAACTGATTGTGAGAACAATAAAGAGTGCATTACAGGGTCGTTTATTCACACAAACTCATGTTTGAAACTCAGAGTTGACTTTTGCCGCTGGTTAACTGTGCTCAAGTCTTCTCTATAAAAGGCACCAGAATGAAGCCAAAAACACACTTCTTCTCGATGCCCGACTGTCACAACCAGAGAGGGATGGAGCTAATGGTTGCTCCAAGATAGACGTTGTCTTGCTGTTGCCAGGGTGTTTGGAGTCCACTGCTCTACCATTAGTCGTCTTGCGGAGTCGCCCTCGTACTGGTGGCCCCCATGTAACAACCGCTGCACAAAACCACGCCAACCGCCCCGCACATCTCCAAGACAGGTTCACCCTCCACCAGGTCCGTAGCCGAGACCATTGGGACACACCACAGGCCAATGTTGGCCAGAACCATCCATAATCGCTGACGATATTCGACCATATTGGCCATATCAGTGCTTACCCCCAAACATCGTCGAACTCGGGTCGACTTTGCAGAGGTGGTCCCAATGGTCCCATTGAAAATGTCTGGGATCTGCTCAGTGTGCGTGTTCACCGACGTGAACATCCTCCCGAAACTCAACAGCAGCTGAGGACGGCATTGGTGGAAGAATGGATCAACTCAGACACTACTGCCGATCCATGAGGCGATGAATAACCAGGATGCCAACTGGGGTCACGTTTATTCATTGTTGAGAGCGGGACTCACTTTTGTGTCAGTAGTGTAAAATGACATACTGGAGTTTCTGACTGAAAGATTGAAGATAATGTCCAAACCTTACTTTGATTCGCATTTATATTGTTTATTTGAAAAGAGATTATGCTTAAATTGTCTTTAACAAACATGTTTTAAGAAAATACAAATTTGGTATTCTTTGACAACCTTAGTCATAATAAACATTAGCAGTTCTGTGATGATGTCATAGGCTCAAATTGTGGACATTTTTCCGATATTGATATCATTTAACTTCACTATGAAACACCTAAGTAATTATCGGACCGGCCTCCTGCTGATGCCCAAGTCACAACTAAACAACTCTATAACTTAGCAGAACATCCCAATCCTTTATAAAACCATTAAGCATAAAACTTCTTTATGGAACCAGAGCGTAAGCAATTCCATCATGGTGCAATTATCATTAGATGTACATCCTCCAGAAGTGCAAGATGAGCTAACTGAGCCACTGAAGAAGCAGAACGACAGTGGAACAGACGAATCTGATCAAACAAGTTCACTTTATATTTCTATTTTAGGTGGGATGATGTCTTCCAGGTGAGTTTAAAATCAGTGTAGCCCTTTTCTGTCAACTTGGCTCCAAGCTGAAAAAAAAAGACATTAAGAATCAGAGAACAGTACACAAATAAATAAAATATGTACAGCCAATATAGATAAGAATTAGAGTTAGCAATATGTACATCATCAGCATGCTTCAACAGTATGCCATTAGTGCGAGTTTCCCAGTCAAAACATGCTATTACAAAATGCAATGTGCTTCCAGCAAAGTTGCGGTGCGAATTTGCAGTGCAAATTGGGGTCTAGCGCGTCGAAATTCGCCTAATCTACTTTGCGATGCATCTTGCATTGCAAAGTAGACGCTCCAACTTAACGGGGACGCCTTGGTCGCTTCATCAGGCATTGACGCCTGAGTTGGACACTGCTAAACTTTCATCGCCTGAACGTCGCGACCACCAGTCAGACACTACTTTGCTGTGACGTAGTGGGATGCTGTTCTCTCACATCAAGGGAAAAAAAGGCTGAAGTCGTTTAAAAACTGAAAACAACAAAAAACTTAAAAACAACAAAAGGTCGCTTGTTTTGGAGCTTTTTTATAAGAATTGGTCGTTTGTTGCTCTGAAAATCTGGCAACAGCAAAACAAACATAACAAGACATAATCTGGACTGACTGCGCTCACATGGATCTATTAAAAATAGATCCACTTTAAAAATAATGTTAAGGATTTAATTTGTCAGTGGGCCTGTATGCTTTTGTACAGAAAAGGAGGAAAAGCAAATTTGTCCCACTTAGGATTCATAACCGAACACTTTTCAAGCTACGCCATCACGGCTGTCAGTAGCTTACCCCAAGCCCCAGCCCTAAACGTACTCATTTTAGTAACTTGAAGCCTAAACCCGTTAAACCCAAAGAAAATATCTGCGGCTTCAACCTAAATTTGTGTTTTTTACGTTTTGGCTTTTCGTCACATATTGACGTGAACTTCATTGTACATGTATATTTTCTTCAGAGACTGTGTTATTTCCTTGCCACTAAGGCTAATAGGAGATACAAAAAGATACTGG
Organism: Mugilogobius chulae; assembly: GCA_038363315.1. Taxonomy (NCBI): domain Eukaryota; kingdom Metazoa; phylum Chordata; class Actinopteri; order Gobiiformes; family Gobiidae; genus Mugilogobius; species Mugilogobius chulae. The sequence continues at coordinate 40,497,041 of CM076404.1, read as the reverse complement.
CATATTTATCCAAAACACATTTCTCAATAATATTTCAGCCTACAAATGTACAATCTAAATTGACAGCTCCAATAATAATTATCTGAAGGGAAAATATACTCACCTTTTGTATGATCTGGTTATGAATCACTGGATCGGACAAGTCAGCATCAGTTTGTAGCCTGATCCCAAAATTACGTTTCTTTATCTCCAAAACTAAAATTACAAAGCAAACATGAACATACTGTAAAAATGTAAATAGCATTGAAAAAAGTTTGGCCTTACATTTGTGGCACAAGAATGGATAGTTGAGCCTACAGTCCCTATCTCTCCACCGATTATCTGTATCCATCACAACACAGTGCTCATCGTTCAGATTATCAGGTTGTCCAGGAACCCAGTTGAAGAAGGAAGAGAGTTTGAGGTCTGCCCACACCCAGGGCACTCTGTACAGGCCGATCCACACAGCCAGATCTGCTGATGGGACGACTGAAGCTGCCGCAGTGTTCTCCGAGTCGTCTAAGATCATGGCCAGGTCTGTGTAGTTCTGTTTACAATAAGACCTGGCTGCAGACCATGTCATACTGGTGGAAACGTAAGTGTACTTTAAACCGATCTCGACCAATCCTGGAACATATGAAAGAGATTATAAAGGTGTATTGTTTAAGCAGGCTCCTTGGAAAAAGTACAACAAAGTAAGTGATTCTCCTCTGGAGCCGAATGTAACCAAAAGCATAGATGCTATCGAACACTTCTCTTCTGAGCTAGTCCGGTATGTTGTAAAGAGCTCCGGAGCAATCTCCTGTTTGTTGTTCTATAGTTAGCATTAGCCCTCAAAATAAGCAAGTTATGAAAGATCCAGAGTGTCGCTGGTACAAACTTACTGACAACATTAAGCAAAGGTCAGAGTTTCGCTAACTGTTGAGTTTACAAACTTTTTCGTGTTTTATTACTGGTAAAATGTGTGAATAAAACTGCTAACAACTAGCAAACTTCAAATAGGGATTTCTCATCCAGGGCATCATTTAAGACTCTAATGACCACTAATCGTCTTCGTTTACATGTTACTAGTGGGAAAATGACATAAACATCACCAAATAAAAGTTGTACATGTAGCTTCACTTCTCTGTGGAGGATTGTCTGAGTCACATCGGTAAGTGATAATGTGGAAAGAATTGTCACAAGATCCGACCGTTCTTCAACCTGTAAATGCTTTCTGCTAAACATAAGCAGTTTATGGTTGCTTGGCACTCTATGGAAAAAAGGATTTTTTTTTTTTTGCTGCAATACTAACGTAGCGACCACTGGGACTGATTTGAAGTATTGCTAGCTACAAGCTAGCAATACTGTATCCAGATATTATAATAGAGCTATAAGTCATAACAACAGGCCACTTCAAAACAGGTTTTATGAACAGATTAGGGCATTTTCAGGTTTAAACCCTGCCTCCAGTGAGCAGGATAGTTATAGTCCAGAACAGTATAAAATCCAGTATATCAGATCTCTTCCACCAGAAAGAAAAATAATTTTGGTTCTAAGTTGAAACAACTTAATCCTTTTAATCTTTTAAAGGTAAGCTCACCCCCAAAACTCCACCCACAAACACATTTCAAACACAGCAAACTCATTGAAAAGCATTGGGGAAAAAGGGAAAGGAGGGGCTCAGAGAAGAGAGCAGCAGTGTGATTGGATTGACAGCAGGTGTCTGCAATTAAAGCTCGATTTTGAATGGACAATGCACGCTGAGGTCACATAGCACCTGAAGCTGGCATGAGAGACACAGCCAGTTCGTGACTATTTGGACCTGAAACCTGCTAATTTGCTCAGTTTGCACTAAAAATGCCAAAAAATGACTCGGAACAGTAGACAATGCTAGTTAAACACCATATACATAGTTTAACATCCAAAAAAACTTATTTTAGGGTTTAGCATCTCTTTAAGCTTTTTTCTTCTATGAATCATTCCTAAATGAATGAAGGATGACACTGGTTTGCCAGTGCAAACCGATGTCTCAAGAAAGCGTATATACCACGACATAAGAGGACATGTCAATAGCGTATGATTAGCATGATGTCATGGCTTTTTTGCATAAATATGATGTGTTCATTGGCGGTTGTAAAGATGTGTTACGAAATCCTTATCCAAATCTTAACCTACCCCAAGCCCCAGCCATAAACGTACCCATTTTAGTAAGCCTAAAATTACGTTATTATACGTTATGAAATACCATATCATTTTTACGCCTGAAATAGTACTCATCATACACTGTTTATGTGTCATGGTATATATTCTGTACACTTTCTTGTGATACTGTGTTGGCCAGTGCGACTGACAAAAATCTGAAAATTAAGAGGAACATACCAACAGGACATGGAAAGTACAGTTGAAATGCTGCGTTTATGGCACTTTGGAGTGTTCGTTTGCTTTGGTTACATCTAAGACCTTTTATAGCATTGGAAGCTGCTTGAGATTGCAGTTGTATGAACATGTGATTGGGGAGCTAGGTGGAGCTGGGGGGCCTGGAAATGCTTACGTTTGAACCATCACAACATAAAATATGCAAAATGTCTATTTAGTCTTACCTGTAAAGCAGATGAAAGGTAATGATATTGTACAAACTCTGTCCGCCCATTTTCCTTGTTGCGCAGATACACAGTATTGGTTTGCTCCATTGTTGTCTGGCTCTCCTGTCTTCCAGTTCTGGTATCCATCAGGGTTTACTGCCCCAGTGGCCGACCATCTCCAGGAGTTTTCATATCCTCCCATCACTCCTTCCCAGACATAAACACGATCCGACAGCCCGATCCAAGCTTGTTTAGGGTACACACTCAGCATGTTGAAGTCCTCCGTGCTATCGATAGTGGCCAGGTTATGGTAATGCTCCTTACAATATGATTGAGCGTTAAACCAACTCATTTGTGTGTTGATGTAGTAGTATCTTATAGAGTGGAAGCACAGTGCCACCTTTATGCCTGAAGGTTGAAAAAAGATTTAGTTAGCTTCAACAGAGCCTCTTGTCCTGTGGTTAAAACCTAAATTACACCCTGATCCCACCACGAGCAGCTTCACCTCAGGCTGCGACTGAATATTACAACACAGTCTCAGAAGAAAACGTAGATATAAAACCAAAAGCCAAAACGTACAATACACACAAGTTTTGGTTGAAGCCACGCAGAGACATTTTCTTTGGGTTTAACGAATAAGTTTAGGCGTCAAGTTACTAAAATTGTAAGTTTAGGGCTGATGCTTGGAGTAGGTTAGAATTTTTTTGTTAAACCCAAAGAAAATGTCTCCACGTGGCTTCAACCAAAATGTGTGGTTATTTTACGTAACACACTGACATAAAAATGGCGTGGTTGACATTTTATTGTATATGTAGTGGTAGGTGGTAATGCGCGCCGCCACCTATAAAGCGCGCTCTGATTCCAACCTGACCTTTACCTTCTGAAGTCAGACGGTGACAGGAGGAGAGGCATGGCGTCAAGCCGGTGTAGACTTTGATCGTGCTAAACGCAAACTGGTGCTAACAAATGAAGCAAAGTCGTTGTGAAAAGTGTCAAGCCCTTTGACATAAGGATAAGCATTGGTAAGTGGCAAAGCTATCAGCATTTTGGTGCTAGACATGCGGAAATATGGGTTAGGGTTATTCGTAGGCTCCTATTTTCTCGGGTGCCTCCCCTTTTTGTTGTATTGTAAGAGACCCAGAGTAAAAAATGGACTCCAGTGGCATCCAAAGAAGCTCACTATGTACAGTTAAGCTGGCCACACACTACACGACTGTTTGCTCATTTTCCCATGGTAATTTCAGGCGCACTTAGTCAGGCCTAGTCGAGATTAGTCGAAGCTAGTTGAAGCTAGTCGCAGTTGTGTCACTCGTGTACTGGCGTTCCAATCGTGTAGTTTGTGGCAGGTCTACAGTAGACTAGACTAGACTCCAGTCGCAAGTTTTTAAACATGTTGGAATTACATCCTGGTCCTATTTCTTCATTTTTCCATCTGTGTTTGGTGTAAAATTAAGAATTAGATTGCTTTAGTGATAAAATGACAAAAATGCCATAAAATAATATATTTTCAATTTTTCATTAATGGGGTGTCATTGGCCCAACTGAACCCAGGCTCTTTGGTACAAATCACCCCAACACCACCATTTTGGAAAAAAAATGCATCATCTCTCAGTTTTGAGCTAACATCATGCTAGCTATATATATTCAAAATGTAGCTTACCAACAGTGTTGGGTAAGTTACTCTAAAACTGTAATACATTATATATTACTAGTTACAGGGAGAAAAATGTAATACATTTGTATTACAATATTACTGTCTCAAAAATGTAACTGAGTTACACTACTGTGAGTTACTTTGAGTTACTTTGAGCTAATCGCACATTTGTTAAGACATTATACAACACTAATCCTGTTACATTTACACTTGTTTACTGGTTAATTTGTGGAGATGTGATGTCACAACACGTTTTCCTCATAATATTTGATTTACCTTTAAGCCAACAGACAGTATATTAGTGATGTTTTGGTCTTGAAGTGTCGTTTTCAATAGAATATAAAAGCAATTAATTTATATAAAAGTAACTTGAGTTACTCAGATTGTAACTGTAATATATTATCAACATTTTTACAAGTAATGAGTTACACTACTGAGTTACTGAAAAGTGGAATATATTACAGTAACTAGTTACAAAAGTAACTAGTTACTCCCAACACTGCTTACCAAAGCACTAACACTTGTGATATATTACAAGCTTGCCAATAATTGTTCAGTTACAACAATCAAAAAACCTAGAAATTTTACTTTGAAGGGAAAGAAATAGTTTTTTGTACTTAAACGCCCTTATTTCTCTTGCAATAAGGCTCCCATCTTTACAGGATGTATTCAATGAATAAGTCTTCAATAATGTATGGTCACAAAACTCATTTCTTCTCTGGGTCTTTAGAAACAGGGGGTGACACAACTTCCCCACTGGCACAATATACTGTAAATCATCATCATCTATTAACAAGCCAATAAACAAAGGTTATTTTAGTACTCTCAGTTTCTTACCCAAAGCCAGAATGACAATCCTCAGCATTTTGTTCTCTCTGATGAGACAGAAACAACAGAAGATTCTAACATTTCCAATGAGATTCACATCGTAAAGTCGCACTCACATATACAGTCTGATGCTTCTTGGATGTGTATGATGTGGATGGGTGAGTGTTGTACTTGCTCAGACACATAACTATATTTCACTATGCAAATAAGAGTCTCAGTCCTATTCAAACTTAGCTCTTGTGTAGGAGAAGAAAAGGGTTTAAAACACAACCATTGTGTAGTTACATTTTTCAAGAGTCATAACATTATCAGCTCATAAACTCTTGCATTATCAGCATGTTTTTGTTGTTTTTGTGATGTTATAATCTACAATAACTGCGTGAATTTCAAAGGACACGCTTTAGGTAAAATTGCCAATTTGATTTTATTTTTATATTGTTCCATTTAAATGCTGCTCGGACTTGACTAATTAAGGTTAATAGAAAAGTTGTTTTTTGCTTAGGACCCCCAAAAGGTTAGATGCTAATCGTATGTTTTTAACATTTCATTATACACTCAAAGAAAAAAGAAACGCAACACTCAGTTTTCGGAGTTTTGGGGGGGCAGAATAATTTTCTTTTTGAGATCCGCCTGTTTCATGTGAACCCTACATCCATTTCTAATCCTCAGACCAACTCTTGTGGCATTTACACAACCAAACAATAGAGCAACCCCCAAACCAAAAGTGACAGGACTTTCATCAGACTGTCAATAGTTCACTGACCCCCGTTGGGTCCTGGACAGCGGTTATTCGTCGCCTCATGGATCGGCAGTAGTGTCTGAGTTGATCTGTGGAATTTGAACACTGGCCTCTCCCAACATCTCCTGTACACCCGATCTCGGCCATCTGCTCTCATGCACTGGAACCTTTTGGGACCACCTCTGCAAAGTCCAATGGCGATGTGCAGTGCACCATTCGACCCCAGCTCGCCGATGTTGAGGGGTAAGCACTGATCCAACATATGGCCGATATGGTGGAATACCGTCAGCGCAGAGGCGATTATCAAATCAAATCAAACTTTATTTATAAAGCGCTTTTCATACAAACCATGTAACACAAAGTGCTTTACAGTGCATTAAAAACAATCCCATGTGCCCAGAGATGTGAAAGAGTGATAAGGAGATAAAGCAAGAGAGGAGAGGAGAGAAGGAGGGGGGGGGGGTAGGAGAAAGAGATGTAAAAGAAAGAAAGAGCAAAGTAGAGGATAAAAAAATATATCAGAGAGAGGCAAAGAAGAGATAGAATAACTGACAACTCACACACATGAGTGTAATTGACATAAACCTTTAAGGCAGAAATTGCATTACATTTTAAGTTAAACTGTTTTATGACACAAGTTATCTATGCATCTTTCTGTGTATAAATGAGTGTAAGCATGATTCTACGTTGAGTTCCTTAAATTCTTCCAAAATGCTAAAGAGCTAAATGAACTGATGAAGCAGCAGAGCAGACAAAGATATGAAGGGACTGGACAAACAAGTTTCTTCTTCAGTCTATACTTTGGTCGAAGTCTTCCAGGTGAGTTTAAAATCACTGTAGCTGTTGTCCGTGAACTTGGCTCCAAGCTAAAAAAAAAAAAAAAAAAAAGTTACATGAACAAAAAAGTGAATAAATAAAACATACATAAGCATTACTGGGTTTCACTCAAGTGACCAAGCTAAAATGCATGTTAAAATGTTGAATGCAGGCGAAACATCATGAACTAAAAACACTGTTGAGTAAGTTTAGAGCAGATATTTGATCATTAAAATGAAGAAAAGACGATCCTACTGGACTAGGACTCAACACACAGTCCCTATTTTGAGCCCTGGGTCCCATGTCCCAGGAAATGTCTCCAAATCCACTTTTTTTGTCCCAGTTTTACACAAGACATGTCCCAGTTGTTTTTGAAACGCTGACACTTTGCAACAGTGAAGGAAGGAATAAATTTCTATTTCTTTTGTCAAAATGGAGAAAAACGTGCTTGAAATTTATCCAAACACGAGAAAAAACGCACCAATTTGCATTGACAGAAGTTTCAGAGAATATACGTACGAGTGTGATTGAGTCATGAATTGACTAAGTGCACAAGAATATACTTATTTATCTGCTATTTTTACCGAATGTTCACTGCTTTCCGCAAAAACTTGAGTGTGTCCCAGTTTTTTATTTTGAAAATATGGTCATCCTAACCTGGTGACTGCATTTAAACCTTCATCTGCATTTCAAGAACTTTGCTTCACATCACATGAAACCCAGCGATGTAGTAAATAACAATCTCAAATGAAAGGAAAGGCATCTGGCTGCAGACCTTCACCAGGAGTCCACTCGTCACGTGACTTGTACCAGGAGTCCCTTCGTCACGTGACTTGTACCAGGAATCCCCTCGTCACGTGACTTGTACCAGGAGTCCCTTCGTCACGTGACTTGTACCAGGAGTCCACTCGTCACGTGACTTGTACCAGGAGTCCACTCGTCACGTGACCTGTACCAGAAGTCCCCTCATCACGTGCCTTGTACAAGGAGTCCCCTCGTCATGTGACCTGTACCGGGAGTCCCCTATTACCCAGATGTAGTGAGGCATCTGGCTGCAGAGTCCCCCAAAGCCTGGATGTTCACCCATGTTATGTAGCTATACCAAGGTTCAGTTTGTTGAGCAATGCACTTAAAACATTATTTGTGATCTGCCAATAATGGTGAAGAAAACAAAGAGGAACCTAGGTGTCTGGGTGTTGATTGTCCTTGTGTGTTAACAAACCGTGGATAAAATATACTTTCATCTTGAAAACAGAGAGACAGAAGTGAGCTGGTAATGAGTTGCCATGGTAATGAGTTTATTACTTAACCTTATTACTTAACCTTTATCCAAACCTTTTTCCTAACCTTACCCACTACCCTAACCCTTTTCCTAAACTTACCCTTTCTTCTTAACTTATCACCGTCCCTCCGGACCTGACTATCACGCACTTACCAAGATAGCCCCAAGGCCAGTTACTACAAATTTTATGTTGTGTAAAAAAAAAACAAACTTGTTTATATTGTTTTTTTTACATGTCACTTCATCACTTTTATATCATGTGAAAGTGATTGGTTGTCAAAGAAACTAGATTCAGCAAAAGGCAAATAGTCTTGTTTGGCTGCAATTTCAAGCATCTCAAAATTAGGTTTGCTTTGCTTTACTTCTGGTCTTCTCGATGTTGGTGCCTCCTGATGGAGCTCTGCGAAGCAAGAGATAAAAAGTATAAAGTCGTAGAAACAGGTCACATGACAAGGGGACTTTTGGTACAGGTCTGCGAGGTAAGGGACTCCAGGTATAGGTCTGCGAGTTAAGGAACTCCAGGTATAGGTCTGCGAGGTAAGGTACTCCAGGTATAGGTCTGCGAGGTAAGGGACTCCAGGTATAGGTCTGCGAGTTAAGGGACTCCAGGTATAGGTCTGCGAGTTAAGGAACTCCAGGTATAGGTCTGCGAGGTAAGGGACTCCAGGTATAGGTTCGTGAGGTAAGGGACTCATGTTACAAGTCTGCAGCCAGATACGCTTGAAGTAAAGCAGAATCACCTTTTGTATGATCTGGTTATAAATAACTTGATCAGACAAGTTAGTGCCAGCTTGAAGTTTGATCTTAAAACGCCGACTCCTAACCTGAAAAGCTGAAATTACAAAACAAATTCAGCAAGATGTCTTTAGAATGTGAACAAATCAAACTTGTCCTTACCTTGGTAGCAAACAAAAGGATATTTGAGACTACAGTTCTCATCTCTCCACTGATAATTTGCATCCATCCAAACACAATGCTGGGTGCCATTTTGATTATCGGGTTGTTTGGGAGCCCAGTTGTAGAAGGGTGTTCCGCTTCCGTCTGCCCAGATCCAAGGATATCTGCTCAGGCCGATCCACACGGTCGTATCCGCCGATGGAACGACTGAAGCTGCGTCAGAGCTCTCAGATTCATCCAGGATCATGGCCAGGTCTGTGTAGTTCTGTCGACAGTAGGACCTTGCTCCATACCACGACATAGTGATAGGAACGTACGTGTACTGTTTTGAACCGAGATCGGCCAATCCTGGCACAGTAAACACACAAATGACAATATTGTTAAAAAGTATGTCAGGGAGATTCAACTTTATTTTCCAGAGGGTCTGAATTTTCAAAAGATCATGGTGTTAGGTAAGAAACTATGACGTGTAGATTTTTGGGTGAATGTAAAACTCTCTCTTTGTCCCCTCTTTCTCTCTCTCTCCTTCTCTTTTTCCACCTCTACCTTTTTTCTCTCTTTCTCCCCTCACTCATGCTTTTTTCTCCTCGCTCTCTCTTTTCTTTCTTCTTTCTCTCTTTTTTCTCTGTTCTCTCTCTTCTCTCCATCTTTGTTTTTCTCCTTTTTGTCTCTTTCTCCTCCTGCCTCCTTTCTCTCTTTCTTCCCTCACTTATGCTTATTTCCTCTCTTTTGCTCACTCTCTGCCATTCTCTGTCACTTCTTTCTGTTTTTCTCCTCCCTGTCTCTTCCTCTCTCTTCTCCCCCTCACTCTTTCTCTCTACTACCCTTTTTTCTCTGTCCTCTCTGTCTCCCCTGCCTCACTCACTTTTTCTCCTCTCTATCTAGTCTCTGTCCTGTATTTCTCCTCTTTGCCACTCTCTTTCTCTCTCTCGTTCTCCCTCTCACTCTCTTGCCTTTTTCCCTCTCTCTTTCTCTTCCCCCCTCTCTCTAGTCTCTCTCTTTCTCCTCTTCGTCCATCTGTCTTTTACTCTTTCCATCTCTCTACCCCTCTAACGCCTGTCTCTCCCCACTTATGCTTTTTCTCCTCTCTCGCTTTCTCTCTTTCAATCTTTGTCTTTATTCTATCTCTCTGGTGACTAGTCTGTATAAAACACGTGTTCATTCAAATCACTTCACGCTCTGCCTGAAATGACTCAGGTCAAGTCACCGAAATCAAATCTCACTCCTGTGTGGATCTACTTTTTCATCCTAGATATACTACTCCAATGGGATAATAAACTCAACATAAACAATTATTACTTAATCCTAGTCCTGAATGCAAAGCCCAATCTCAAGCATACTTTCTGTTCTGCTGTTGACGATTGTTCAGTTACTAAAAAAGGTTATTCATACTTTTTCAGTTGCCGTCCCCAAAATAGCAAACGTAGACAGACTCCCAAACCCTAAATGTAGGCTAATTGCAAAGTGTTTTTTTTTTTGTTTTTTTTTAAGAAATAAGATTGGATAATTGTATATGGTGCCAACAACAACCCAGTCTCCAGAGAAAATATAGAATTAAACCTTTTTAAGTAAATATGTTATAAAAAGCCAAATAACAAAAAAAAAAAAAAATTAGTTTGAAGCCATGTGGCAACATTTTCTTTGGGTTTAACGGGTAACTTAGCCCAAGCCCCAGTCCTAAACTTACCATCGTTGTACATACAGTATAAAGTGCATATGACGGGTTTCTACTAATTTCCTATTTTGATTTATTAACACTAATTGTAAATATAAATGGTAGTTTTACATGAATCAAGTACAAGTTCTAAACTGATCACACCAGGGAAAGACATTTTCAATTTTCCTTCAATGAACATTTTTTAAAGACTCTATAAGCATAATCTTAACAAATTAAGCGTGTTGGTATGTATTTTAATGTCTCAAGAAGTTAAAACCTGTTACATTGTTACGAAGACTTTTGGCCTAATTTATGACATGATTGCTAAGCAACTCCCTAGCGTGATTTTATCATCTATGAACAGGAAGTACATTTTTAACTCTAAAAAATGGCTAAATTTGGATGAACTTTGCAAAATGTTTAGTGAAATCTTGAATGTAATGGTCTTGACTTTTGTTTTAGTGAAATGAGTAGTTCAACCAGTCAGAGGCACTGTAAGTTTTCTCCGGACACCGGGCTGTGATCTAACTGCTTCCTCTCATAAATCCTTTGACACATGGTTAATACTGTATATGGCATGTGTTAAGTTTTGTTGCATTTATAGTCAATCAATGTATTTTTACAAACAAAGTGAGGCTGGAGAGACCACAACAACAGGTAAAGCCCCAGCCCTAAACTTAACCATTTTAGTAACTTGAGGCCTAAACTTACCTGTTAAAACCCCCAAAAAATTTTGGCACGTGATTTTAATCAAAACTTGTGGTTATTTTAGGCTTTGGATTTGTGTAAAAGAAAAAAGTTGTGAAAATGTGCTTATCATACGTTTTTGACTTTTTGTTGTATATCTATGTTTTTTTTCGGGGACTGTCTTGGAAAATCACCTTTAAGAATCCCCCCTAGTATTTACCTCTGCGAGTTATTTGTGAATATTGGATGTAAAACATATTTGTAGTTCTCTTGAAAAAATAGAATCAAAAATATTTCCTTTTACCAATACAAAGGAAAAAAAAAAAACAATACAGCAATCCTCTTTTGGCCCATTATCAACTCAGTCTCCAGAGAAAACATAGAAATACAACACGCCTTTTTTTTTTTTTTTTTTTTTTTTTTTTTTTTTACGTCACTTTGTTATGAAAAAGCTAAAATCTACAAATTTTGGTTGAAGCCGCATGGTGACATTTTCTTTGGGTTTAACGGTAAGTTTAGGCATCAAGTCACTAAAATGGGTATGTTTAGGCCTGGGGATATGTTAAGATTTAACCCAATCTTACCTGTGTAACAGATAAAAGGAAATACCAATCCACAAAAGTCGTCTGTCCACTGGCCATTTGTCATAGTTACACAGAGTTGGTTTGATTTCTCGTTGTCTGGCTGGCCTGTCGTCCAGTTCTGGAATCCATCGGGAGTTACAGTGTCATTGGTCGACCATCTCCAGGAGTTTCGATCCTGTCCCATCACTCCTTTCCAAGAATCCTCTCGATCCGACAGCCCGATCCAAACTTGTCCAGGGAACTCCTTCAGCATGTTGTTTCTGTCCAGGCTGTTGACAATGGCCAGACCGTGGTAGTTCTCCTTGCAGTACACACTAGCGTCTGACCAGTTGAAATCTTTGTTGATGAAGTAGTATTGTAAAGGGTGAAAACACAGTACCATGTTCCATCCTGAAGATTGAAGCAGATCGTGTTAGTATCTTTATTAACAAAACTAAGGTGTTCAGAGCAAAGAAGTCTGAATCAATTCTAAACAATTTATTTAGCACCATTTTCTCTTGAGTTTGACTTTTTGTGTGTCTTACCAAAAGCCAGAATGAGAATCCCAAAGGCCAGAAACGCAATCCTCACCATTTTGTTCTTTCTGCATTAGACATAAACAGAAAAGTTTTAGGAAGAATGTTTTTTATGCACTAAAAATCATATTATCTAAAGAGTGTACTCACAGATATGTCGTGTGTCTTGTGATATGACTGAATTGGCATTGATGTAAGAGATTTGTTATGTATGCTTTCATATACAAAACAATATTTCACTATACAAATGAGTGTCTGGATACAACTCCACCTTGTAAATTGCAAATGTACCCCATTATGCACCAACTTGGTGATAGGCCAAAGCAGATAAACAATGTTGACAGGCGTGGACAATAGGATGACAACTCAAAACACAACCAAAAACACCAAAGAATGGCTCAGAAAAAAAGCAGTGGACTATTCTGAAGTGGCATTCTATGAGCCCTAATCTCAATCCCATTTAACATCAGTGGAAAGAGCTGAAACATGCATCTGGAGAAGACAACCTCAAACCCTTCAAACCTGACACGACTGGAACAGTTTGCTCACGAGGAGTGGGACAAAATACCTGACAGGTGCACAGTCTCACTGATAGTTACGCATATCGTTGCATTGCAGTGATTGTCCAGAGCCGCCCCAGGCATAAGCAAGCCTGGGTTACCACCATATGTTGCCTGTGGCAGCATATGGTGGTGTGGTGTGGGCGCCAAATTGCAGCCCTAAAACATAGAAATTCAATTCTCCCACTTATGAGCTGTTAGTCAGTTTTTATTTCACGTCATTAGGACATTTTCATTGATTTATGACCACAAATAGCTGATGAACTTATATAGCTTCAGATTTAGATTCAGATTTTCAAGCAAACATAAAACATTGTCCTGTCCAAGTTTTAGTATTTCTGTTTACAATATCCTGTGTGAGGATGAAGTTTATTCAACACTGCAGAGGGGAGAAAGACTGCTTATTTTAGTACAAAATTAAGCACAAATGAATTGTAAAAGATGCATTGGCCAAACGGACTCCAAATCATAAGATACTGGATCTATTATCTTCATAAAAAAAAAAAAAAACATCACCCCGCTTTCAACACTAAAAGCTAAAAAGATCTATATATGGGCCTCTGTTCAGTTTCACAAGTAGAAAGTCGGGTGGGGGGTTACAAAAGGGACATTTTGCCTTGGGAGCCAAAAGGACTAAGGCCAGCCCTATGATTGCTATGAAAAGTTGTGCAACAAAATATTAAATTATGAAGAACCCTTTTTGTCCAGGCTTGTTTCTTTTTTTTTCTTTTTTAAACAATTCTGTACATCATCTACAAGTGGACTACAAAACACGCATCACTGCGTTGCTGATTTAATGACTGTTTCAACATGATAGTCAAAGTATTTGCACATGATCATCTGCTGCTGTTAAATAAAAATACTTGAATTAAACCTCACAGACTGAGCCATCTCTGACTCTGAAAAGTTTAAACACAAAGCTTCAACAACACAACTCTGTACATGCACAGGACCAGTCAGAAAAAAATAATATACTCACCAGCAGCAGCCTCTACTCGCAGCAGAGTGAGCCTGTAGCTTTAACAGGCTTGTTTCTTCACACTTAAATAGTATAAAGTGGTGCAATCTAGGCAAAGCCTTGCCTTCATCTGATTTGGGTGTGGAAAGGCATACACATTGTCCAAGTCGTGTTCCAGTGTTAATGTTCCACAGGCATGTGTCATCCGTTTGGTTTGCATGTGGCTAATTTACCAAAGATACAGTGTGTCCTTCACTCCTTGCTCTCCCTTGCACTATGATCATTTTAGAAGCAAAAACTTCATTTCAAAAGTACTTAATATGCCTTCGCGTATGTCCTGGTGCTTCATTATGTTCACTTGATGTAGTTGTATCTCCTTCCTCTAAAGTTTGTTCCATTAGTCCTTTAGCGGCATCGGTGGTAGAGCAGATAGCGCTCGGCCTCACCGCAAGAAGGTTGCAGGTTCAATTCCCGCATGATCCGGGACCCATGTCTGGATGGTTTCCTCCTGGCACTCCAGTTTCCCCACCAACCAATAACCAATAATTTGCATGTTAGGTGACACTTGGTGATAGTTGGAGGTTGAGGCAGGTGTTTAGGCAAATCGCCTCTGCTGAGCTGCCCCAGGGCAGCTTACTGTCACTGATAAACATACTTACTTACTTAGTCTATACCTTTAGTTTGGACTGAGAAAAGCCACTTGCTCAGATTGAAATTAAATGACTTTGGAGACAAGGCAAGGCACCTAGGCTTTGGGAAACAGTCTGTAAATGCTCTCCTCCTTTAAGGCCTTGTCCACACAGAGCCAAAATAATTACAAGTTTAAAAACTAATTGCATAAACATGAAGCTGTCTTAGGATTTGTGAGCGTCCACAAGAATCAGTAAACCAGCCTGACCCTAACCCAAGCTTAACAAACATCCTGAATGAACAACATGGATCTAAAACCCACAGAAGAGAAACAAAAAGTGGATTTATGCTTCAGATGTCTTTGGAAGATTTAATGGAGATTGTAATGGATTTATTTGATGTTTTTCTGTGTCTTCTGCAGTTGATGCTGAAACATGAACATCATATAAAGGTCAGTACATTCTGCACATGAGACGTGACTCTTGGGCAGAAATGTCAACATGAAAAAAAAGTTACAGATACAGCATAACTACGGTGATTCTAACTTGTAATTTTGAAATCTTTTCAGTCTGGGACCTTGTTTTAGAAATATTTGTTTCCAGTGTACTGAAACTCCTGCGTCATGTGGTTGATATGTGGTTTAGGTTAAATATTGATTCTGAAAAGTCTGAACTTGGGCCTAACTTTGTTTCAGTTATGGACTTAGAATTTGATCTTTCATGTGTATTGGCTAAAAAGTTACAAAAAGATTTGGATTTAAGCCTTATTCCAAGCATTTTGACAATATTCAATTATTTATTGTGGAGACCTAGAATATTGTTCTTGTTTCAAATTGGCAATTGGCAAATTTTTGTTCTTGTTTTAAGCCAAATTCTCTTATAACCAGTTAAACATGTCTTGAAAACAGTTAAATATTCGACATTACATCTTAACCAGTTAAAACAACTCAAATCTGGATTAAAATTCTCATTTTAAGCAAGTCTAGATATATAGACTGATAAAAAAAAAGAAGTCTAAAGATTTGAAATGGAATTCCATACCTTTATTACATGAACCTCATTCATTAGTGGACCTCCAAATATTCACATAAAGAAAAACAAGCTTAGCCAACTGCTTCAAACAGTGTGCCTCAAGTCTACTGACCCTTTGCTTGTGCCGTCGCGCTCTTCGAAGGAACGCACAGGTTGTACCCAACTCCTCTGACTCAAGTCCGAATTCTCTTCTTTTAGTTTCAAGTCTTTATATCAATCTACACAATAATATGTTGCACAATTTTAACAGTTTCTGACTATTTATATAATGTACTTATAAAGCAAACAATGACTGACACACAACAGAGCAAAGCTAGCAAACGCCATCTGCTGTTTCCTGTTCATCAATGCAAGACAATCATGTAAAGAGCAAATATATAGAGGCTATTATTATTATTTCCAATGCATAAGTCATCTGAAAATATAGTTATAGATATACACATACAGTATAAAGCATGAATATAGACTAATGCAGAAAAAGCTAGCAAGAAAACAAAACTAATGTATTGTTTTCTTTTAGATTACAACCATACACATTTTAAATTACTAAAAGTTCAACACAAATTTGATGTTAGATAAAAAAAAAAATAAGAAAAATATTTGGGCTTGTGCAATTAGCGGGATACAAGAAAGTGTTTTTTTTTTGTTTGTTTGTTTTTTTTTTCATTTTTCTGAGGATAAAGTTTTCCAGGTGAATTTGAAGTTGGTGTCCTTGATGATGTTGAACTTCGCTGCGAGCTAAAGAAAGAGAGAGAGATTGTAGTCATTCTTTATCAGCACATCTAAATATAAACTAAGCCTACCTGCTGTATGATTTGATTATAAATAATTGGATCAAACATGTCAACACCATTCCAGATTTTGAGCCTCAGATTTTGTCGTTTGATCAAACCTGAAATTACAAAGCAAACATTACATTACTGACTAAAGCAGGTCATGGTCTTATCTTGGACTCAAGCGCATTTGGACTTTATCTTGTCTTGGTCTCGAGGACACTTTGACTCAAAGGCACTTGGACTGGTTTTGTCATAGGGTGGAGGAAACAGACTCGGTCTTTTCTTGGTCTTGATTAGGCTTGGACTCGGTCTTGTCATGGTGTCAAAGGTACTGGACTTTGTTTTTTTCTAATGTCCTGTTCGCACGGTACAATATTTACCTAGGGACCCCATGTAAATTGTAATAATTACAGACGTCATCTGAGTGTCTACTTCCGTGCGGATCGACCATGTCTGTAAAAAACTGTGTACAATTGTCTCTGTGTGTGTTTTCAATCTATGAACCATTTATAATTAATTAATAATGACTCTGCGGATTATTTTACCTTTAGTTTTAAACAAAATTACTATTACTGTTCACCATGGTTCATTCTCATATGAAATTGTCGTTTTCTGTGATTAAAAAACTAAAGATTAATCAAACTACGATCAATAAACCCGTGACCCAGAAGTACAACAACCCCGTTGTCGTAGCAACGGAAGGTCAAGAAGATGGATGTTTGAACCAGGTTTGGACAGAACGAGACAGAACGCTGCAAAGTTGAGATGGTTGGACTTTATCACCGTATATGGATTAAAAGAGAGAGTCTTCGGCTGTTTCATAAGAAATCTGATGTTGTGGATGTGATTCTGATAAACGGATTCAACAACATGACGAGGAGTCACGTTTACGCTGCCGCAGCTTTATCAAACAAACCGAAAACACAAAAAACACCAATTTCATGAATGAAGTAAAAGGTTGTTGCCATAAATTATCTGTCGCCACTTCCGGAAAGTCTGTAAAAACATGAAAATTACAGACATAAATAAATACAGTATTGACTCTATTTTGTCCCGCCCACTTGGCTTGGAAATGCACTTCCTGTTTAGCTCTGTTAAGGTAGCTAACGTGTTTGTTTGTCTGTCTTGTAGGGCAATTTTAATTAAATATAATTACAGTTAAAATAAACCCATTGACTGAAATCTACAGGCTAAATGCAGCTTAACAGGAAGTGCACGTCCTAGAAAAGTAGGCGGGACAAAATAGGGTCAATATGCTGTGCAAATATAACTTTAGTCTTGCGGGCGCTTGGACACGTTTTTTTCTTGCTCTTGATGGTGCTTGGACTTGATCTTGTTTTGGTCTCAAGGGCGCTTTGATACAAAGGCACTTGGGCTCGGTTTCGTCATGGTGTCGAGGGCACTTAGACTCGGTCTTGTCTTAGTCTCGAAAGCACTTCTACTTAGACTTGGTCTTGTCTCGGACTTGGAGTGTCTGAGACCACATTTTATTAGCACCACACTCTGCTAAACTTGCACCAGAACAGGTCAGAAAAGGTCTAGATCTCAGGACTCTGTTGTCTTGAAAAGGTCTTGATCTCAGGACTCTGTTGTCTTGAAAAGGTCTTGATCTCAGGACTCTGTGGTCTTGAAAAGGTCTTGATCTCAGGACTCTGTGGTCTTGAAAAGGTCTTGATCTCAGGACTCTGTTGTCTTGAAAAGGTCTTGATCTCAGGACTCTGTTGTCTTGAAAAGGTCTTGATCTCAGGACTCTGTTGTCTTGAAAAGGTCTTGATCTCAGGACTCTGTGGTCGTAAAATGGTCTTGGTCTCAGGACTGTTGTTTTGAAAGGGTCTTGGTCTCAGTTTGCATTGTTTTGAGCACAAAGGTATCTTACCAATGACTTTACATTATTTGTACCTTCTTGTCTCTGCTTAAAATTATAGTTGAAACTCATTATAAGTAAAATAGGCAATGACATTTAAACACCACATACACATCAAAATTTTTTTTTGCTTTACTTTAATGACAATTAATTTGGTTTAGCCTCACCTTGGTGGCAGAGGAACGGATTTGTGAACATACAGTCCTCATCCCTCCACTTCAAATCTCCATCAATTGTAACACATCCTTCACCATTATCAGGTTCTGGGCTGCGCCAGTTAAAGAAAGAGCAGCTTTGGCCGTCCACCCACACCCAAGGCACTCTGTACAGACCAATCCAGGCAACAATAGAGTTTGAGGAAATCACAGAGGCTGCTGCAGAGTTCTCAGAACTATCTAGGATCATGGCCAGGTCTGTGTAGTACAGTCTGCAGTGGTCCTTTGCTGCAGCCCATGTCATGCTGGTAGAAACGTAAGTGTACTGCTTTGAACCGACCTGAGGCAATTCTGGAATTATAAACAGATGAACGTAAGGGTAATGATCATGTGACATCACAACATTATCACATTACATCACAACATTCTATAGGTCAATGTTCACGTGACATCACAACATTCTTATGTTTTTTCTCTGATAAGACAGTTGTAATAAGCTATAAGCTCGTACCTGACAGTTTCGGCGGCAGGACTTCCGCCTTCGTCAGAGGTGACGTCCGATGTTGTGACGTGTGTCTCTTAAAGGATGTTCCGAGGCGTGGCCAATTTGACAGATCTGTCCAATCTGTTCTGGTTCTGTTCAGAACAGATACAGCGAGCACTAGGTAAACACAACATAAACGCAATAGTAAAACCACACACCAAACTAAGACAGCTACTAGTACACCCGAAGGACAGAATACAACCAGAGAAAAAGTGCAATGTCATTTACGAAATTCCATGCAAAACATGCAATAAAACATACATTGGGGAGACAGGGAGAACTTTCAATACAAGAAAAAAGGAACATCAAAAAGAGTGCGAAAAGGAAACAAAAGGACGACTAACAAGATCTGAAAAAGAGAAGGCGACACAGGAGAACCTCAAGTCAGCAATATCCGACCACTGCAAAAGAGAAAACCACATCATGGACTGGGACAACACAAGAATAATTGGAACAGAGGAACAAAAATACAAAAGATGGATACGAGAGGCTATTGAGATCAGGAAGCGGAGCACACGGACCATCAACAGAGACGAAGGAGCTTTCAATCTAGCTCACACATGGGATTCACTTCTCCAGAGACCACCAGGCGGGGGCAGGCGTGGCCAGTTGGACAGATCTGTCAAATTGGCCACGCCTCGGAACATCCTTTAAGAGACACACGTCACAACATCGGACGTCACCTCTGACGAAGGCGGAAGTCCTGCCGCCGAAACTGTCAGGTACGAGCTTATAGCTTATTACAACTGTCTTATCAGAGAAAAAACATACGATTGTAATCAAAGTTAGACAGAATGAATTTACCAAGCGTATCACAACATTCTGTAGGCCAGTGTTCACGTGACATCACAACATTCTGTAGGCCAGTGTTCACGTGACATCACAACATTCTGTAGGCCAGTGTTCATGTGACATCACAACATTCTGTAGGTCAATGTTCATCTGACATCACAACATTCTATAGGCCAATGATCACGTGACATCACAACACTCTTTAGGCCAATGTTCACGTGACATCACAACATTCTATCGGTCCATGTTCACGTGACATCACAACATTCTGTAGGTCCATGTTCATGTAACATCACAACATTCTGTAGGTCCATGTTCACGTGACATCACAACATTCTGTAGGTCCATGTTCACGTGACATCACAACATTCTATCGGTCCATGTTCACGTGACATCACAACATTCTGTAGGTCCATGTTCACGTGACATCACAACATTCAATAGGTCAATGTTCACGTGACATCACAACATTCTATAGGTCAATGATCACGTGACATCACAACACTCTATAGGTCAATGTTCATGTGACATCAGAACATTCTATAGGCCAGTGTTCACGTGACATCACAACATTTTATGGGCTAATGCCAAAGTGTAAAATTTTAATTTAATTTAGTAGATTTACACTATTAACATAAATGATGTGTTATACAAAAAAATAATAATAATCTAATTTACAGATTATATATATATATATATATATATAATATATATATATATATATATATATTATATATATATATATATATATATATATATATATATATATTATATATTAATATAATTATATATATATATATATAATTTTTGTTTTTTCTTTAAACATAGAAAAAAAAATGAAATAGATGTCCTTTCAATGATTAAACAACTCGATCTACAGCCCTATCATAAATGTGAAATGTGTATTTAGTCTTACCTGTAAAACAGATGAAAGGTAATGTTGCTCCACAAACTCTGTCCTGCCATTGTCCTTGTTGCATAACTACACAGAGTTGGATTGCATTTTTGTTATTTGGCTCTCCTGAAACCCAGTTCTGGTATCCACCAGGGTTCACTGCCCCGGTGGTCGACCATCTCCAGGAGTTTTCATATCCTCGCATCACTCCTTTCCAGGCTGAAGAACGATCTGACAGCCCGATCCAAGTTTGACTGGGGAGCTTTGGTAGCAGCTTCATCTCCATCAGGCTGTTGACTGTGGCCAGGTCATGGTAGTTTTCAACACAATATGTCTGAGCGTTTAACCAAGTCATATTTTGATCTATGAAATAGTAGCTCCTGGGGTAGTTGCAAAGTACTGTTTTCAATGCTGAAAAAAAGAAATGTTAGTAAGTACCTATGGATGTGACAATATCAAATTTGAAAGGTATGAGCATTATGAGACAAAATTCCACGATTTGTCAATTGTTCTTGATTATGATTGTCACGGCAAAACAACAGTGAAATCTTTCATTTTTATCGTTTAACACATCATCTCTGAAACTATTAAATTTAATAATTTGTGACTGTAACAATTTTATTGAGACAAAATTGTTTGGACGTATTTGTTTAATTGGACTATTTCACTAGCCCTGTTGGTACCTACTTGGCTCTACTCTACTCGGTCCAGTTGTGTTTCCATTACTTTTTTGAATATGATACTATAGGTACAGTCAGCAACTGAGGGGACGCCCACTAACGGACATCCAACAACAGCTTTATTACTCACTGCTCACAACCATAACTGCAAATGTGGACTAAATGAAATATGTTGTGTGAAATATAGATATGAAGACATGGAGATGAATAAAGTGATCAGACAGCACAAGTTTGCAAATGCTAACACCAGCTGCAAGCTAAATGCTAGCTAGTTGCTAATGTGATGCTAGCACTGCCTGGTGTAATTAACATCTACAGAATTATCTGGTTACTTTTCTGGGATAGCACCACTTCAACAACATTCAATAAGACTTAAAGAGACCTATTGTGATTTATCTTCATTGAAGATGACCCATTAGATAAAGACTGGTAGCGCGGAGGTCCAGAGATGCTCGGAACTAGGCCTAAAACTTTAGCCAAATAAGAAGTGTGCGTTCCTGGAAACCTTGTTTCCTAGTAGGCTTAAATGTGTTACACAAATAAATTAGAGAATAGTTTGCATAGATTTTAAAATCTATGCAAACTATGGGTGGTTTCCTCCGAACTCTCCGGTTTCCCCACAGATCAATAACATGCAGGTTAGGGAATGATTGGTGGTCACCGGAGGTTAAGGCGCCAGGTGTTAAGGCGACAGTGACAATATTATTGAAACTGCGCCTTTGAGTTTATAAATGATTTGTGGGCAATAACTGCATTTTGTTATCATTTACAATTTGTATTATTGTTAATTATAGAATCTTTATTGATTTCAGAATAGTTATTGAAGTCAGTGTTCTCAGTGAAAGCTTCACACTTATGGCACTTATCTTTGCTGCTGAGGTGCAATGTGTACCACAAAAGAGACCTAAAACTGACATAGAAGAGGGCCTTTTCTTGAGTGTTTCCATCACAAAGCTGCTCCTTTAGCTGTATTTTTTTCACAATGTGACATAAAACATATTTAGCTTCAATCAGAGCTAGTATTGTATTGTTTTAGCTTTTTATTTTTACAGGTTTATGTAGTTGACTTTTCACCTCCAAAACGTCACACACAGTGCACCTTTAACTCATGATCAGAAATATGACCTTTCCCCACAAAGCTGTGCTCCTAATCACATCTGTTACTAACATTCTTGTACTATTTCTACTCAATATTAACCCTCAGGCTTCTCTTTAAAAAAATACACTAACCCTAAGGACTAAAATATCCACTTACAAAAACCTTCATGCAAACATCATAGTTTCACTTTTATGTCATAATCTTGATTTTCACATTTGGTGAAAAAATGGCCTTCAAAAATGCCTCTAAAAAAACAAAAAACAAAACAGAAGACAAACTTAAATGGGCTGTATTTTTAGATGTGTCCTATGAAGGTACAACTTTGTGCAAAATTTTGAGTTTTTAGCTTTTTTAGTTTTTCAGTAGCGCTTGATAAGAAGAAAAAGTCTGTTAAGTCATAATAATTACATCATAATTACCCTAATAAACTTATAATAAAGCATGAATGAAGACCTAATTCATCATGAATAAATGACAACTTAATGAATGAAAAAGATTAATAAGGCTTAGTAACTACTTAATTAACCCAAGCCCTATTCCTCAAACCTAAATCCTATTAGCTTTTTTTAAAAAAATAGTTACTAAGCCTTAAGAAACTTTTTCTTTCAGTTGATCATTTGTTCATGATGAATTAAGTCTTTGTTCATGCATATTTGAGGCTTTACTGGGGCTAATTAAGGTGTAGTTATTATAAAGTGTTAACAAAAGTCTTACTCAAGACTATGGACTAATCAACTAATCAAACGTGTTTTAGAAAAAATCCATAAAAATGTAACGTATTTAAGGGGTTAATTTTTTATTTTATTTTTTATAAACCACATATTTTTGATTAGGGCAGGAATAGATCTTCAAAATGCAGTTGCAAATTTATTTATATATTTATTATTTTTTCGCCAAAAAATGTCACTAGATTTAGGTTTTATCATTGAATTTCATTGCTCTGTCATTAACAAACACAAAATAGCTGACTGACAAAGTTTGACAAACAGGCGAAACGGACGAAAGTGTCAAATTCGCCAATGACTAGAAGCTACATTGACATTAGGAATGTTTTGGTGACAATATTTTTTTTGTATTGTCCGTGTAAAACTTGTTGCAGCCCTATGCAGTTTGTTTAATTTCTATGAGGTTTCTTATCGTAAGCCAAGAGGACAATTCTCAGCATTTTCTTCTTTCTACAGAAGAAATAAACAGAAAAGTTTTAAATATGTTATAATATACCGTATTTTAAAAACAACAAAAGCAACATGTACTCACCGGTAAATCTTGCCTTTAAAATGCTTGAGACTGGAATGGCACAGCATTGGCACAGCATTGATGAAAGGAACCTCATTATATACATCTTAATATATACAAAACAATATTTCACTACACAAATGAGCGTGTGAAGACCTTGCAAATGTAGCTTATCGCACATTTGCAAAACACAAACGGAGACATCTGTGATACGAACCATACTGACTAGAGAGTGTGAGCGCTGTTGTCATGGCAGTTGCGGCGGCCATCTTGCAGGTGGAGAAGGAGCAAAGTTATAATTGAAAATATGTCAAAATATGTTCTAAAGTAATTTGATTTAAAGAAAAGGTTGTCCACACAAAGACAAAACAGTGACAAATTTAAAAACGAATTGCAAATTGCAATGAAGCTGACTTAGGATTTGTGAGCGTCCACATGAATCAGTAAACCAGCCTGAAGCTGGTGTAATGCCTGTAACTGACCAGAGTGTGGCACTGTGACACTGACACAGAAAGTCACAAAACTAGAAGAAGACTTGACACTGAGCATGAGCAGAAAAGTTGCCGAATGTAAACAGAAACTTAGCAGAGATTTTTTAAAACAAATGAATGTGGATCTAAAACCTACAGATAAGTCCACAAAAAGTGGATTTCAAATATTTGTTCTAAAATGCCTAAGCTTGTGGACAAGGTCTTTCATATGCATATGTGCTGCGAAGGTCTGCACCTCAGCTCCGCCATTCCAACACCGTTTGACAAAAATGCAGATCAACTGTAAAATCTTCTGTGCCAGAGTCTGACCAGATCAAGCTCCACAGATCAGAGCGCATCAAACCGGAAACAGAACGTGAACTACATTCAGAAGAAAAACACTTCACACTGACTTTACTTTGCTCACAGTACTTGTACTTAATGTTTATATGGATAGTTGCTTTGCTAATTGGACTCGGTCGGCTGTTAACTTTCACTTTATGTCACTGAAACACTGACGGAGAATACTTTTATCGGACTCATTCACGTATTGTCTATGCCCTTGCAGGGGAGAAAAAACATAGCTTTAACTAAGAACTTTTATTTCATAAACTTGTGCTCTCCACGCATGCTTTTCTCATGCTCCTTGGGGCTTCGCAGCCAGCGGAGATAAAATGCATCCAGTAGGCCAGGGCTATTCAACTAGATATTCCAGAGGGCCAGATTTTACAGAGGACCATGGCTTTTGGGCCATAACACAACAAAGCACGAGGTTGTACCAAATATTCACAGAATATTTAGTGATTTAGGTTTAAAATTAAGTTTATAAGGGCATATTTTAACTGTCTTTAAATAAGATTTGCCAATTCAACAAGAGCAAAGTGGCACAAGTCTTATTTTCAGACAATAAAAATACGATAAAATCAAAATAACTAGTGCTTTGTAAGAGGAAAGTGATTTGAGGGCCGGATCAGATTCTCAGAGGGCCGATTTGGCACCCGGGCCTTAAGTTGAATAGGCCTGCAGTAGGCGAACAAAATCGGAGGTGTTCTGTGGCGCAGTGGAGCACAGCGGATATACAGGATCAGGATATGGAATCAGCCTGTTACGCGGGAATCCCACATCCTGCATATCCGCTGCGCAGCGCTGCACCACAGAACACCTCCGATTTTGTGCGCAAAGCCTCTCCTACTGGATGCATGTTGTCCCCGCCGGGCTGCGCTCCGCCAGGCTGCGAAGCCTCGAGAGGCACAGAAGAGCATGCGCGGAGAGTACAAGTTTATGAAATAAAAGTTTAAATTAAAGCCAAAATAGCTCTTTATTGTGCAGCAGGAGTGCAAAAAACGCCATGTTTGATGGGATCGCTCTTGGCTCTCTTCACATGAGCTTATGTGTGTTTTCTCCCCCACGAGGGCAAAAACATTACGTGAATAAGTCCGATAAAAAGTATTCTCCTGTCAGTGTTTAAGTGACATAAAGTGAAAGTTTACAGCAGACTGAGTTAAACTGGCAAAGCAACTATGCATATAAAGATTAAATACAAGTCCGTGCCAAGTGTTTTTACCTTGAAATTCCGGACGTAGTTCACGTTCTGTTTCCTGTTTGGTGCGGTCTGATCTGTGGAACTTGATCCGGTCGGACCAGGGCGCAGAAGATTTTACCGTTGATCCGCAATTTTGTCGGACGGCGTTGGAAGGACGGAGCTGAGGCGCAGACCTGCGCAGCGCATATGCAGGATGTGAACGTACCTCATTCATTACAAAGGCTGCGCAATTGCTGCGAAGGTCGTAGCACTGCGCAGCGCAGCGGATATGCAGGATGTGGAATCAGCCCGTTAGGGTGACCAGCCGCACCGCTTTGTGCAAGATTGCACAGCATTTTCAACTCAAATCCCATGCCATGCACATTCGATCTGTGTCCCGGTTTCATTCGGTCAGATGCAAAAACTTATTTACAGAAGGTATGACAACAGGTATGAAGTGATTCTGAACATGGACAAGTTTTTTTGTTTTGCATGTAAAGTTTCCACTCACAACAACAACAACAACAACAGATGACTTCCTGTAGCCCTTGCAAAGTAAAACTATCTGCATTTACCACTACAAATAATATCAGATTTAAAGAAAGGTCAAACACTGACAAAATGAAGGCTGTGCAAATGGCAAATTGATCCAGAGCAATGTAACAGAGCAGAGCTTTTTAAATAGTTGATTCTGTATCCCATGATCCTGACTTTCCCTTTAAGTTTCAGAATGACTTTGAATTGTTGACTGTCCTATAACGTTTCATTCTTGTTTTTGCGACAGTGCTCAGAACTCTTGGACATTTGGATCTTTCTTATAGCTCTTTGGATGTTACATGAGTTTTTATAGTAACAGTAATGACAGTACAAAGACCTGACAGAAAATTATACTGAAGCCACATTTGGCACAGATCTTCAAAAGAATATGGTTCTAAGCTTTTGATCAGCTGCAAAACAAAACAAAACAAAAAAATTGCTGTTTTAATAAAAAGTTTTCTTATTATTTGTTTATGTCTCTCTCCTATTTTGACGTTGCATATTGAAGCTCTACTTGGAACCTTGTTAAGATCCATGCATGCAATGTAGTCTTCAACTTTGCATCAAGAGTGAATCTGCTGGAGTTAATCTAAAGGGACTGGCTGTAGATTTGGCCTTATGATATTCAAATAAGCATTTAGCTATCCAAATATGATGTGAGTGACATTCTGCTTTGCACAAATCTAAATATACCAAGAATTTGTAATTGCGCAACTTCAAATGAATATTGTTCTATAGCTCTTTACAAAATACTAAAAATGGCAAGCTCTAAGTTTGGAACTTGGTCCAATAGTATAAAAAGTATGAATTGATCTTATTGTTTCAACACAAAACCATTTTTAAAAATGTATTTATTTTTTTTTTTTTTTTTTTTGCTGTTACGCATACGGTGTATCTTTACTACAAACTTAGCATATTTGCAAAATCTATGTGAAAATAGTCAAAAACAAGTGTCTGCACATTAGACCTGTTTGTGTATTTATTGATTTTTTTTCATTTGCATTGAGGCACGAACATCTCTTTGTAAACACAGAAGTGCCCATGCACAACCACCCCTACAATTGACTACGACCACCCCTACAACCATGTACAATCACCTCTACAACCGACCACGACCACCCCTACAACCGACCACGACCACTCCTGCAACCATGTACAACCACCTCTACAACCGACCACGACCACCCCTACAACTGACCACGACCACCCCTACAACCGACCACCCCTACAACTGACCACGACCACCCCTACAACCGACCACGACCACCCCTACAACCATGTACAACCATCCCTACAACTGACCACGACCACCCCTACAACCGACCACGACCACTCCTACAACTGACCACAACCACTCTTACAACCATGTACAACCACCTCTACAACCGACCACGACCACCCCTACAACCGACCACGACCACTCCAACAACCATGTACAATCACTGTACAACCATGTACAACCACCCCTACAACTGACCACAACCAACCCTACAACAGACCATGACCACTCCTGCAACCATGTACAACCACTCCTACAACCGACCACGACCACTCCTGCAACCATGTACAACCACTCCTACAACCGACCACGACCACTCCTGCAACCATGTACAACCACCCCTACAACCAACCATGACCAACTCTTCAACCATGTACAACCAACACACTTCAACCAACCACGATCATTCTTACAATCGACCACCACCACCCTACAATCATCCACCCCTACAATTATGTACAACAACCCTTACAACCGACCACCCCAACAACCATGTACAACTACCCGTACAATCGTCCACGACCACCCCTACAACCGACCACGACCACTGTTACAACCACATACAACCACCCCTACAACCGGCCACGACCACCCCTACAACCGACCACGACCACTCTTACAACCATGTACAACTACCCCTACAATCGTCCACGACCACCCCTACAACCGGCCACGACCACCCCTACAACCGACCACGACCACTCTTACAACCATGTACAACTACCCCTACAATCGTCCACGACCACCCCTACAACCGATCACGACCACTGTTACAACCACATACGACCACCCCTACAACCGGCCACGACCACCCCTACAACTGATTACGACCACTCTTACAACCCCTACAATCATGCACAACCACACTTACAACCAACCACGATCATTCCTACAGTCGACCACCACCACCCCTACAATCATGAACAACCACCCCTACAACCATGTACAAAGACCCTTACAAACGACCACGACCACCCCTACAACCATGTACAACCCTGCACAGCCCATTCCAACCACTCCCACAATAGACCACAACCACCCTCACAACTGACTACATCCATCCCAACAATGATGTGCAACCAACCACAACATCGCACAAATGGCAAAACAAAGTAAAGCTTGGCAGAAGCCTCAGACAACCAAACTGTATACAGGTTAACATGCCAAAAGCAAAATTTAACATTTTACTTTTAGAAAAAGTCCATTTGCAGTGAGATATATGATTAAAAAGATTTTAAAATGTGCTTTTTTTGCAGTTGACACAGAATGTAATCACATAAAAACTCTGACAAACGTTAGTACACCTTTGCAGACCGAATCAAACACTTGAAGGAAAAGGTTTGGACCTTTTGTGTGTTGTTCATTTGCATTCCACTAAATGGTGCTTTGTCTGAGATTCTCTACTTTGCCTAAAAGCTATTAGACATTCTTCAGAAAACCTAGGCCTTCTTTTTAGGTATTCAACTCAGGCAAAGTAAAGAAAAGTAACATCTATTTCTTTAAAACTTAGGCATTCTACAGTATACCTGGATTGGATAATCAACTATATACAGTATATACGTATGTGTGATGCATGTGCTAAATATAGGTTTACAGAACCATCAACAGTTAGCAGTATGTTAGCACTCTCTGGCCTTGTCGCATTAACCAGTGTCTGACAATGTGTGTACGGGTTTTCATCCAGGAAGCTCTCCAAATATCACTGCGCAGAAATATCCCTGTTGTTTAATATTCCCTTTCCTCTGTTGATACGGACGCGAGGGAAGTATCCATCTCGGGATCCTGACCCTCAGAGGAACTTACACAGCTCAGACAATGACGCTGGGCATTTGGCTACAAGAGTTATTTTCAGAAACAGGTCACTTCCAAGGCGTTTGGAGGTCTTCACCATTTATAACACTGTAGTGAAAATACGTAGGTCATCTTTATACAGTCTGTCTTGCATCATTTCCTGCTCGAGTGAACAATTCTCCATGTTTGTTGATCTTAATAGTCTTTTTGCTGATGTGTGTTTGTTTAAGAGCAAGATCCTATACGCAACAAGTATTTCTAGCAACAGAGAACAAGTATTTATAGTAAGGGAACATTGTGATGCTTGTACAAAAGGGAGGTGCATGATTATTTAAAACATTCATGGTACATTTTTGATGACTAAAGTTATTGCTAATTTGTTGCACTTTGTAATTGGATTTTTAAAGTTGCAAATCACTTTTAGTTTCTTGTATTAAAGTGCTCTACAAAAGCAAATGAATGAAAGTTACCATCAAAGAAACATGTCTGTGCATCTCCCATGAACCAATGCAATGACGTTGATTTTCAGTAACAATTTTTAATAAGGGGATTTGACTTCATTGATTATCAT
This sequence comes from Mugilogobius chulae, assembly GCA_038363315.1. Lineage (NCBI taxonomy): Eukaryota > Metazoa > Chordata > Actinopteri > Gobiiformes > Gobiidae > Mugilogobius > Mugilogobius chulae. The sequence continues at coordinate 40,467,449 of CM076404.1, read as the reverse complement.
TATGCATTTATGATATTTTCATGTGTAATTATTGCATGAATTTATTGTGAATTCATGATGTATTCATGCAATCTGCTGCCTTCATTTGATCTGGAAAAAATGGTAAATAATACCACTTGTGAAGTGGTAGTTACCAGAGGGTCCGCCCTTTCTGCCGTCACACTGTTCTGCCGACATGCCATAATTCCGAAAGCCTTTCATTTCAAAATCCCACAGTTATGACATCCGTGTCCTCCAAATTTTTCAGTACCGCAATTCCGACACACGCTCATAGAGCGAACGTCATAATGACCAATAGGCCTATGTGTAGATGCCAACTTTATTGTCGCATTTCGTAGGCTAAAAATTATACTTTTGTTTCTCTGTTACAAAGCATCCTTCATCCACGTGGTTTTTCTGACAGGCTGCCCAGGTAAGACACAGTAATATTTTTTGAACAGACGTAGAGACAGAATACTTTTTAAACTTTATTCTCTGCTTTAACACTTTCCAAACGGCCAGAGCAATGCGAGTGTTCGTGCAGACCTGGTCTCAGACCGGGACTTGGACTATATCTCGGGTCTAGACTTGGACTTGCTCACTTACAAGCCAACGTCTGTCAGAATTTCAGCATTAACATTATTTTCCAAATTCATGTATTGACGACGTATTTTTTTCTTATGTCTAGTGGCAGCACTTTTTAAAAAAAACATTTTTGCCTTTCCGACTTGAATGAAGAGCTGTAAACTAAAAACAACAGTCTGTTTTATCAATGAGACCAAACGTTTCTCGTTGTATGACTGCATAAAGGTTACAGTCGTAACTGAAAAAAGTCATTCCAGTTCCTGATCAAAGTTACAAACTGTTTTAAAATATAGGCTTGCATAAAGACTGTTTAAGACTATCGTGATTTAGACGCCACTCACTTCTTGAGTGCAAATTTGTCAAACCTTTAGAACCAAGAACCCCACATATGTAACCACAAGAAAATGTGAAAGACAGTTCAGCATTGCCTTGAAACAACAGAACCCCATTTTTATCCCTCCACCTCTTCCACATGCATGTCTTTACACATTTGATCCACTCTTCCATGCACATTACTTTACTCCCCCATGGCCTTCTTCATCTTCTCCACTTGGGTTCCTTCCAGCAGCCCTTATACCCTCCACATGCACACACACACACAGACTGTTAATCCTGTTAGTGCTGCGACAATGGACCACTCCAACCACAACCCGGGGCAACTTCAAGTCTACCTCCCAGCTCGCCAAACAAGGACTGAACACAGCACGCTACAATGGTTTTTGCATAAGTAGTCTAAATGTAGCCGCAAATGGCTTCGTGTGACCCAAGGAAATTTGTGTTTCTGCCTTTAGTTTATGTCCGCGCAGGTTGGATTGATGATCTGCTTTGCGTGGAGGTGTGTTTTCTTTGTGTCAAGATGGTGCAGTTGTGAGACAAGTTGAAAAGCTGCTATGAAAACTCGGAGGTTAATTTGGCAAAGAGACTGTTGGCAATAGGAATCTGGAAAAAACATTTAAAGGGCACCTGGTGTGTAAAATGCACTTTTCTGAATCTAGTTTTTAACCACTCATTTTTACTTTATTCAAAGTTGTGTTTGGATTGATTCATGCACATTTGGGTAGTCTTTTTACACGGTAGCGTCAGCTCTGGTCAAGTGAAATTCAAGACCTTTTCAAGACTTTTTTAAATGCCATTTTAGTCAAATTTATAGCTGCCAAGTGGAGCAGATGTGTTAAAATGCAGGATAAGTATGTTCCGATTTATTTTAGGCTAGATCAGAAGTTTAGGGTCATCTCTCGGAGGTGCGTGGCAATAAACGGCAGAATAATTTGGGTTTTGGTGGCTGGTGCCTTATATTAACAGTGAAAGTGGGAACAGACAAACATACATAACCCAAATATTTACAATCTGCAGATATAGCTTATGTTGAAGCTTAAGAACTGAAGTTCACTTCTTAAAGTGTTTTTTTCCTAAGTATCACAGTAAAAATACAAACACTATTTCAACCACGGCACGGTGGCAGAGCAGATAGCGCTCTCGCCTCACAGGAAGAAGGTCGCGGGTTCGATTCCATGTTTCTCCCCGTGTCTGGGTTGGTTTTCTCTGGACACTCTGGTTTCCCCCACCAACCAATAACATGCATGTTAGGGTAATATCCTCCAGCTACGGTAGTCCTGACCAAGCCTAGCAAGAACATCTGGAGATGGGTCCCCGAGCGCTGCACTGCGGCGATCACTGCTCCTGAGGAGATGCCCCAGAGGCATTGAAGGATGGGTCAAATGCAGAGGACAGATTTCCCTACGGGGACAATAAAAGTTTAAAAGTGTACCTTAAACAACAATAAGATATTCACAATAGCAAAATATGTTTTTTTTTTTCTTTTCTTTTTTCAGTCCAAGACAAAACAATGTCATTTAGTAACTTTATGCTTAAACTTACCCGTTTCACCTGAAAAAAACGTCCCCACGTGGCTGCAACCAAAACTTGTGTGAAATCTCGTGTCATTTTTACGGCGTAACACAAGTACTAAAAACAGCTGTGAACTCGTGCTCAAAGTAAGAAAGCCATTATACAGTCCAGGTAGGTTGTATTTTAAGCCTCCATTGTTTTTGCATCTTAAAATTACCGCACACATTTGAGGACAATGAGGTTTTTCTTTGTGAAAAAAGAAAACCCGTCGCTAAACTCGTCGAGCATCTCAAAATGTTTAGCTAAGAGAACTAAAAATAAAAGTTTTCTTTGTTTTCTAAAGCTGTCACTTGATTCATTAATGTGATTGGTTTGTACATTTAATTACTGCACTTTACATTTTTACAGCTCCATGTCACGAGTGTGTCCGTCCTAATGCGTGTCCAGGTCCGGTCTGAAGATGACAGGTAAATGAGCGCTCCGAGTGCTAATGCCGTCACTGCCCTGTCATAAGCAGCAGTATAACACCAAGCATGCATATTTATGAGTTAGCATCAACACTAGCCTTACGTCATGCTAGCAGACATCACGCCACTCACATCGGACTCTGGAGACCTGACGAAGCAGAAAAGCAGGAATGGAAGTGACAGGACCAGCTTCTATAAAAGCCAAAGAAGCAAAGTGTAATGTAAATGGGTCATTCTCTGAATTTGGGACTAGACAATAAGGTTTTTTTTTTGTTTTTTTTTACCAACAGGTTTTATAAAGACCAAAAAAGTTGAAGAAGCAAAAGAAGAAGTTTTTTTATTTTTTATTTTTTTGTCCCCATTGCTCACGTAATAGTTAGAGACACAAATTTCTCAGAACAAGATGTTGTCAAGTCACATCTAACAGTGAACTACTGTAAATGAGCTTTTTCAGATGTTGCTGGAAATGAAATTAAAATGTATAACAACATTTTTACTGGTCATGAAAATAATCCATTCAGTTTGTCGTGTATATTTTTCTTCTCCTCATGGTGATTTGAAAGTTCAAATCCCTGGATCCTCACATCTGAGGTGTTTGTCTACTGCAACACAGTCTCTGAAGCAAATGTAGATATCCAACAAAATGTCAACAACATACATAAAGCACGTTTCCATACACTTTATGTATGTCAATGTAAGTCAATTTGTTACAAAAAGTCAAAGTTTACCCATTTTAGTAACTTGAAGAAAATGTCCCCACGTATGTACAATGACCTGTAATCGTACTTATGTATGCACACTTTCTTGAGATACTGTGTTGCATGTGTGTTACTAGAAAAGACAACTAAAATATTATTTAAGTTAGTTTTTTTTTTCTCTCTCTCATTTTAAGTAACTTGCCTATCTTTGTACTTGACCGAAGACTCTCTTGAAGAAATTATAAAAATTAAGTGAGATTTGAACACTACCTTTAACTCCCAGAGCAGTCATTTTGATTGCTCCATTAATTTGAATATCATTTTAAATTACTATTATTTGGTTGCTTGGCAACTGACATTTTATGACAGTTACTTCCTCCAGAATAAAACTGGTTTGAGTGTCAAAATGACTGCTCTGGGAGTCCTATAGTTTCAAAAATCTTGCAGTCCTAGTGAGAAGGCTCACTTGCTAAATTTGGTTCAAAATTGAGAATAAAACTAGATTTTATTAATGTAACAAATCCTGCTTCACTCTTCAAGCCCATAAACCAGGACTTTGCAATATGGAGCCCAACCAGTTAAATCTGGACCTCGGACCATCTTTAAAACTGTAGAAAATGAATTTGTTTTGAATTTACAGGTGGAATTTGAAGTTTGCACTTGTTTAAATCCAGTTTAATTCTGTCTGTATTTTGTTTTTCCACACAAACCTAATGTAGCAGTAGTTATTTTGCAAAGCTAAAACAGTGACTTTTTTTGTAACCCCAGCTTCTGTTAAAAGCAGTGTTGTATCATGCACTTCCGGCCCAAAGCCCCTGGCCCTAGGGAAAATAAAGTTGAATAGTCCTGCCACAAATGTTTGCTTTCTAAAAATGTTATTTTAGTTTTACTTTTTATTGGAATGATGGGTGATGTTCATGTGTGCCTTTTATTAAGGATAATAAAAATATATGTTTTGGACAGTTTGCAATGTCAGTTGGCGATGTATCACTTGCAAAATGGCCTTTTTTGTTTGTTTAAAAGTTAATTTTAACATTGGTCCAACATTCCTAGAGCTTCGAGTTTGTCTGCACTGTTGTAAGTCCATAAATGATCCAGACTTATTAGGAACATTTCTGCAGCATTATCATATCAGACAAGATCAATTTAGTTGTTTCTCCTACGCCATTTACTTTGGAGTCAGTACATAGAGTTCCAAGATAATTAAATAAATATGCAATACAGAGAAGGGGTCCACATTCTAATCGGCTTTGTCTGTTGATCTTCAGTAATGATCACTTCTAAGTTCATCTATCATGCATGTGGTTTACCTCTGCCATATACTGACGGGTTCGGAGTCAGACAAGACTTAGAAAGTGCTTAAACCCAGTGTGCCCTTGTAAACAGACCTTGGAGTCGCGCGATGTCCGAGAGTCGCACCAAGTGTGCTGAAAGAATTTTTTTTCCTTTCAAGTAATAAAACAAACAATCTCGCTGGACTTCACGTGGATCTGAGCGACTTTACGCAAATAAGGACTGCAGTGGACTTGAGCCGGTGTATAAGCCACTTCTCAATGAAACTCGCACGTGTCCCGAACCGAACTCGCCTTGCAGTCACACAGGAGGTTACTACACTGTAAAAAATATAAGACAGTTTAACTTAAAATGTGAGTACAACTTCTGTCTTAAAGTTTTATGTCGATTAAACTCATGTTTGTGAGTTGTCTGTTATTCTCTCTCTCTCTTAATTTCCCTCACCCCCTTGCTCTTTTTTGCTCTCTCTCTTGTCTCGCTCTCCCTTTCTCTTCTGTCTCTCTCTCTCTTGTCTCTCCCTCTCTTCTCTTTCTCTCTCTCTCTCTCCCTCTCTTCTCTTTCTCTCTTGTCTCTCCCTCTCTTCTCTTTCTCTCCTCTCTCTCTCTTATCTCTCTTTCTCTCTCCTCTGTCTTGTCTCTCCTCTCTTCTCTTTCTCTCTCTCTCTCTCTTTCTCTCTCTTGTCTCTCTCTTTCTTCTCTCTCTGTCTCTCTCTGTCTCTCTCTCTTCTCTTTCTCTCTTTGTCTCTCCTCTTCTCTTTCTCTCTCCTCTCTCTCTCTCTTGTCTCGCTCTCCCTTTCTCTTCTGTCTCTCTCTCTCTTGTCTCTCCTCTCTTCTCTTTCTCTCTCTTCTCTCCTCTCTCTCTTTCTCTCTCTCTCTTGTCTCTCCTCTCTTCTCTTTCTCTCTCTCTCTCTTTCTCTCTTCTCTCTTCTTTCTCTCCTCTCTTCTCTTCTCTCTCTCTCTCTCTTTCTCTCTCTTCTCTTTCTTTCTCTCTCTTCTCTCTCTCTTTCTCTTTCTCTCTTCTCTCCTCTTCTCTTCTCTTCTCTTTTTCTCTCTCTCTCTCTTTCTCTCTCCTCTCTCCTCTCTTCTCTCCTCTCTTTCTCTCTCTCTCTCTCCTGTCTCTTCTCTCTTGTCTCTCCTCTCTCCTTTTCTCTCTCTCTTTTCTCTCTCTGTCTCTCTTTCTCTCTCTTCTCTCTCTGTCTCTCTCTCTTCTCTTCTCTCTCTTTCTCTCGTCTCTGTCTCTCTCTCTCTCTCTCTTCTCTCTCTCTCTCTTTCTCTCCTCTCTCTTCTCTCTTCTCTTCTCTCTTCTCTCTCTCTCTTCTCTCTTTCTCTCTCTCTCCCTCCTCTCTTCTTCTCTTTCTCTCTTTTCTCTCCTCCTCTCTCTCTCTTCTCTCTCTCCTCTCTCTTCTCTTTCTCTTCTCTCCTCTTTTCTCTTTCTCTCTTGTCTCTCCTCTCTCTCTTTCTCTCTCTCTTTTCTCTCTCTGTCTCTCTTTCTCTCTCTGTCTCTCTCTTCTCTCTCTCCTCTCTTTTCTCTCTCTTGTCTCTCCCTCTCTTCTTTCTCTCTATCTCTCTCTGTCTTTCTCTTTCTTCTCTCTCTTGTCTCTCCCTCTCTTCTCTTTCTTTCTCTTTCTTCTCTCTCCCTCTCTTCTCTTTCTCTCTCTCTCTCTCTTGTCTCTCCCTCTCTTCTCCTCTCTTTTATCTCTCTCTTCTCTCTTCTCTCCTCTCTTTTATCTCTCTCTTCTCTTTCTCTCTCCTCTCTTTTATCTCTCTCTTCTCTTCTCTCTCTCTCTCTCTCTTCTCTCTCTCTCTCCTCTCTCTCTTCTTCTCTTTCTCTCCTCTCTCTTTCTCTCCATTCTCTTTTCATAACTTAAAAGTTTAAGTTGTAAATCTTTGACTCACATTGTCAAGTTACATCAACATAAAGATTTAAGTTAGTGTCACTTTTTGGCCTATGGATTTTTTACAGTGTAAAATGGGTAAATTTAGGACTGGGGCTTGGGGCAGGTTAACATTTACCCGTTAAACCCTAAGAAAAGAGGGTTAGGGTTAGTGGCTTCAACCAAAATTAGTAATTATTATACGTTATGGCTTTTCGTAACATATTGACAGCATGAAAACGTGCTTATCTTACGTTTTTCGTTGTATATCTACATTTCTTCTGAAACTGGGTTGCAGAAATAATGACGTTTATATCATGGTGTTTTTTTTTTTTTTAATCCAGATGTTTTATTTCTGGATTTTAGTCACCTCACTGTTGATAAAAAATACTTTGACCTCAACCATCTCGCTGAACTCTGCTTGGCTAATTTTATCCCACTCTTTTGCAAGTTTACCGTACAAGTCGAGACAGCGCTAGGCTAGGCTACTACACAGTTAGCTCATCACTCACCCTGACTCACCCTGCCAGAGCTTTACTTAGCCCTGTGATTAGCGCCGCTATGAGTTCCGACACGCCGGTGACTGACGGCAGCCAAAAAAAAAAAAAAAAGTTAATGCTACAGGAATGGAAGGGGCGTGGCCATAATCGCACACTGGGATTGTTCCGCGAATGTAATTGTACGGTATTAGCTAAAGGATTAAGATTCTGGCAGCCATTTTGATCGGAGAAGCTATTTCGAGGGCCTTGTTTGTTATCGCAGCTGCCAGTCAAAAGTGCGAGATCAGAGATGAGGCTACTGACAGAAAACAAGTCCCGGATTACGGTGGAATCGGAGTTAGTTGCGGTGAGTCATGATGGGATTTGTTTGGGTGAAAAAAGTAAGGCCGGACACGCCCTTTAATGTGCCAAACGCAAACATAATTACGGGTGAATGAATACGCGAGGAAGCGAACGGAGTGGGACTTAAGTAAACACGTCAAAATGATTTGTCGCGGCTTTTGTTTTGAATTCTTAAGTTTGTCGTCAGTTTTACCAGAAAGACACAGAAGAACATGTACAGAGTGAAATAGCAGTGTGTGAAGTGAGTAATTTGAAGAACTGCTGTAATTGACTTTTAAGTTTACAAATATAAGGTTTGAGAACTTTCTGAACTTAAAACACGTTTAGCAAAGCAGGACTTCAAATATTGTCAAAATGGGAAGACTAAGTAAAAGCTGTAAGGGAGAAAATAAAAGGTCATGGCAATAGGGCTGGGCAATATCGTGATAAAAATCGAATCTTGAGCTCACTGTTGTGACAATCTGCTTTTTTGTGATTTCACATGTCTCTATTTAATGCATCTGTTTGTTAAAATACAGACAGATATTCATTCATTCATTCATTTTCTACCGCCTAATCCCATTAGGGGTCGCGGGTGACTGGAGCCTATCCCAGTGACTTTGGGCCTTAGGCGGGGGAAACAGCCTGGACAGTGGCCAACTTGCCGCAGGGTTAGACAGACAAACATTCATTCTCTCATTCACTAAGGGAAATTTACAGTGATGCCCAATTAACCTAAACATGCATGTTTTTGGAGGTGGGAGGAAACCGGAGTACCCGGAGAAAACCCACGGTGACACGGGGAGAACATGCAAACTCCACCCAGAGAGATCGTGAGATGTTAGTATGGTCCGACCCGGGAGTCGAACCCACGACCTCCTTATTGGGAAGCCAGAGCTCTAACCACTTGGCTACCGTGCAACCCACAGACAGATATTTCCATCCTATTTCTCTTAGCCTTAGAGTTTTATTTTTATAATGAATTTGGGCATCTGTTTTTAATATTCTTATGAATTTTGAAGGTCATGTCTTCAGTGCTGCAGTTTCAAGTCAAGTTCCAAGTGAATTTTAACATATTTTCAAGTTTGCTTTTCAAAAATATATCTATTTATGAATGACACATAGATTTTAACATCTTTTCAGAAGCTGTTATTATAGTGTCAGAAATGCCTAAATTAAATTATAACACAGTGTTCTAATGAATCGATTCTTTGAAAAACTTTATCTATGGGCTGAGATCGCTTGTTTTTGGACTATTTTTCAAATACTTTGTCACGTTTTTCTCTGAAAATCTGTCCACACTGGTCCAGCCTCTCTTCTGCTCTGAGTGAGTGACAGCTGGATTTAACCAATCACAGTAAAATATCTCAAAGGCAAAAGACAATTAGTACAAGAATTGTGATAAAATCAAAATCGTGATCTGTCTCCAGGAAAATCGTGATAATAATTTTCTGCCATATCGCCCAGCCCTACATGGCAATATTTGGATGTGAATGGTCAGCCCAGTCTCTGAAGAAAACGTAGATAAACAACAAAATGTAAAAAAAATAATAACAATCGTATGATAAGCACGTTTTCATGTCTTTTTTTTTTTTTTACATCAATCTGTTACGAAAAACCAAAACGTAAACTAACCAAGTCACATTTTCTTAACCTAAGTCATTTCAGTAACTAGAAGCCTAAACGTACCCTTCGTCTATTGCAACGCGGTCTCCTACATCTTCTTTGGAGACTGTGTTGTGCCTGAACGCATTTCTTGCTGAGAAGTCACATTTTTTATTTTATTTTATTTATTTATTTATTTATTTAATATGGACATAACAACTGCATTGGACGAACCAGATGCATTGTTTAAAGTGTTATAGCACAAGTGCTAATTTTCAACACCTGTCCACAGGAGGCTTTTAGGTACAGATACAAAAATTCAAAAATTAACAGTAAGGAATAAAAATGCACATTTGATTAAACGTGGTCATGTGTACAGCTCTGTTGTGATTTCAGCCACAGCTTCAGACGTCTATTAAAGATGTTTGGATCTGTTTGTAGTTTTAGTTCTGTGGGGAGAGAATTCCACAGTCTGGATCCAACGGAGATCCAGAGATGTTGGAAACTAGTACAAACATTTTTTTTAAATTTTTTTTGCCATCTTCATTTTGTTGTTACGTGTTTTAGCAGTGCTTTTTTCTTCTATTCAGACAACTTTTCAGTGAGTTGTAGTTACCTTTTTGACATAGCTGTGAGTCATCCTCAGAAACCTCACCTTTACAGAAAATGGCCTTATGAAGGAAACCTTGAATTTTTTATCTAAAACCAACCATTAAAGGGGCACTGTGTAAGAAAAAAAATCCAAGTAATGTCCACTTTTGAACACCAGGGGGAGCATTTCAAGTGCAGTTTGCCTAACTACCATGCTGACATCTAGCGTCAATATTCACATTCCGGCCCGTAATAAAACATTTCAAATACGTATAAATGTATCACAATTGATGTGGATTGGTTAACAGTGCTCTCTTAAGTATTTATGTTGTAAAGAATAAATATGATTTAAATGTTTGTGGACTATATGTGATAATTAAAATTCCTCTCAATCTGCCACAGTGCCCCTTTAAAGCATTCATGAACCCACTTGAGTTCATGCATTAACTAGTGCTGTCAAGCGATTAAAAAAATAGAGAGATTAATTAATTATGATCTGTAATTAATTAATGTATTTTTTAGTCTTACCTATAAATTACTGAGAAAAACAACTTAATTGTTTTGTTTTATCCAATTTAATTAATTACATTATTGTTGCAGATGGGAAATATTAAGATATATATTGCAAAAAATGAAACGTTCATCAGTCCAATAACTTTTGCCTGCTTCTTTATTTTTGTCTTGTTGCTACTCATCACCAGTTAAAGATTTTTAATGCGATTAAAAAATAAATAAAAACTCGATTAAGATGTCTGTGATTAATTAATCTAAATTAATGCACTAATTTGACAATTCCTCATGATAATCAATGAATTCATGCCCCTATTATAAAAGGCTACTTGACATCCGCCTGAACACAGACGCTGGCAAAGTCTCTGTCCTAATCCTGCTGGATCTGAGTGCTGCTTTTGACACTGTCGATCATGACATCCTTTTACACAGACTAGAGGACTGGGTGGGCATCTCTGGTTCTGCCCTGAAGTGGTTTAAGTCCTATCTAGAAGACAGGAAGTATTTTGTTGAAATTGGAAATTGCGTGTCTGAGCACATGGCCTTGACCTGTGGTGTGCCTCAGGGGTCAATCTTGGGACCCCTTCTGTTCAATTTGTACACGTTGCCTTTAGGTCAGTTAATACGCAATAATAATGTGAGCTATCACAACTATGCAGATGACACTCAGATCTATGTGTCATTAACAGCAGGTGAGTATGGGCCAGTGGATTCACTCTGTCACTGCATCCAACAGATCAGTGTGTGGATGCAAAACAACTTTCTCCAGCTAAACTTCCACAAGACTGAAGTTATCATCTTTGGCCCACAGAAACAAAGAGAACGTGTCAGCAATCAACTTCAGTCTCTCTCTCTAAAACCTTCAAGTCAAGTTAGAAATCTGGGGGTAATAATGGACTCAGACTTGAACTTTAACAGCCACATTAAGTCAATAACATCAGCAGCTTTTTACCATCTAAAAAACATTGCCAAAATCAAAAGTATAGTGTCAAAGCCTGACCTGGAGAGGCTTATCCATGCATGAACAGATGAAGTGAGTGCTACAGTGGGTCAAAAATAGTGCCCTACAGGTGCTCTACGAGGATAGGCCTAAGCAATGTGAGACAGAATGGGAGACTTGCTGACGTTACCAGCCTGTGTGTTAGCAGTCGAAAAAGATCCGAGGCACTCTGTGGTAAGTACAAAAATTAAAAATCCTTTATTACAACATGGATACGCCGACGCGTTTCGACACTACATGTCTTATCCATGCATTTGTCTCCAGTAGGTTAGACTATTGTAACGGCCTGCTCACCGGCCTATCCAAACGAGCTGTAAAACAGCTGCAGTACATCCAGAACGCTGCTGCTCGAGTCCTGACCAGAACCAGGAAGTACCATCACATTAGTCCTGTGCTTAGGTCTTTGCACTGGCTTCCAGTGGCTCAGAGAATAGACTTTAAAACAGCTCTGCTTGTGTTTAAGTCTCTCCATGGACTTGCACCAAAGTACATCTCTGACATGTTAGTGCGTTATGAACCATCTCGGACTCTGAGGACCTCAGGGACCGGCCTCCTGCTGGTGCCCAGAGTCAGGACTAAACATGGAGAATCAGCGTTTCAGTTTTATGCAGCTAAGACCTGGAACAGTCTTCCAGATGATGTAAGACAGGCCTCGACTGTGACAATGTTTAAATCTAGGCTGAAAACATGTCTTTTTATCTGTGCATATGACTGAAATACTTTGTCTGCACTCTTTATTTCTTTACTTCTTTTTAAAGTAAATTTTATGCTGATTATTTAATTATTGTAATTTTGATGCATTTTCCTGCCTTGTAAAGCGCTTTGAATTGCTTTGTGTATGAATTGTGCTATACAAATAAATTTGCCTTGCCTTGCCTTGCCTACTTGTAGTTGTTACCCTCAATGTTAGAACATGATCAAAAGCTCAAAAAGTACTTAAAACAAGTAAAGATCTACTTGAAATAAGTCAAAAATCTGATCTGACAATCATGAGAACAGACACATTTTGTTTGTTTGTTAGAGCTCAAAATACTATGCATTACTTCTTGCATCCTTGACGACATGACCATTAAAACACTCATTGGATGTGTGCGTGTTCCTGCCTGCTGCTTGCGCGTGTGTCTGAACCGGCCTAACCCGAGGAAGTGTGCGCGCTGCCGGGGGAAGTGGAAGGTGTTGTGGAGGCTCCGCTGGGAGGAAGAGGCTGAGGTGTGCTGGGCCAAGCGTCCAGAGCAGCACACGTGGGACTGCAGAGGATTTCACACTGCTCACGGACAATTGTTCAGGGTTTAGCCTCGTTATTAACAGCCCCACCTCACAGGCCAAGTGCAACAGAGCAGGTCGTTCCAGGCTTTGAGTGTTTAACATTACAGCTAATCTTTTCAAGGCGAGACACAAAGGAAATTCACCTGCAGTGCATCACGTTTTGAAGGTCATTAATTCAAATCTCATTTAAAGGATTAGAATTAGACTTGCATAAAAGCCTGTATGTTTGGATTTTTTTGGGGTATTTAAAGATGTTCTCCCTCCAAAAAGTTACATGTTGTCACTTTAAGTATGGTACAGGACGGGGCTAAGGGCTAGGTGGAAACATGACTTTTCAGATCCCTAGAGTGTCTAAGTAGTAGGATGTAGCAAGGTGTGAAGAGTGGGTCTGGTCACCATGCCCCCGCCTGCGTATGGAAAAGGACGCAGTGGCCAGACAATATATTTTTTATATTTAAATGTTTTTAATTGCGAGTAATCGGTGGATTGTCTTGAGTTAACGTGATCAATCACATTTAATTTAAAGTTTTTATTTTATATATTTTTTTAGCATTTTGCCTTCTAATAACATTTATCTTTAATTTCTGTTTGGTTATGCCTATAATTGTAGAATGTATTACTCTCTTGGAAGTGTAAAATCATGTTTTGTAGGCTTTCCAACAACATTCTGCCAAATCATACAGTAGTATTAACAACTTACTCATTATAAGCCTTTCTTACACTGCTCTTTCACAATAAAGGGCTTTCTGCAAGTGGAGATTATGAGGCTTTTATTGTGTAGGAGCCACAGGAAGTGTTAGAACCAGCAGAACCTTGACCTGGCCAAATGTGGAACTTTGACATTTTTTTTGAAAGACTATTTTTTTGAAAGACTATTTCTATTAATCTTTATTTGTATAGCGCATTTCACAGACACACAGTCACAAAGCGCTTCACAGGAAGATGAATCCCTCCACTCCCCACTCAGTGACAGTAAGCTGCCCTGGGGCAGCTCAGCAGAGGCGATTCACCCAAACACCTGGCGCCTCAACCTCCGACTACCACCAAGTGTTCCCTAACAAGACTATTTCTATTGGATATTTTCAACAACTTGAGTGGACAAACATCACATTTAGTGACCACGGGCCACGACTTTAACAAGACATGGAAATGTGGAAACACTCGAGTCTCAAAGGAACAGCCTCCTCACCATCAGCGTACTGGAACTCTTCATGGATTGAGCCGAGGTAAACAAACTCACATCCTCACTCAGACAGTGATGCCACCAAGTGGAAAAGTGACCAAAGTCTACAATAGTGAGCCAGCAGAGCCCTGTCTAGGCCTCTTCAATGGTAAAAATAAGCATGAGATTGATTAGCGTCAAACAAATTATTGCCGTCAAAATGGTTTTGTGTTAACGGGCTTAAAACGCTAAAAAAACAGACAGCCCAAATTTTGTTGCCTGACCAGCCAGTCCATCTTACATTCTGTTTAAATGCAGAAGGGTCTGAAACCGAAGACAGAGTCAATGATTTCTTCGTCCAAAGTTAGGACGATCCAATCACAAACAGGCTGCCGCTCCGCTCCGCAATTTCAAAACTTTTTGCTAAATTTTGTATATATCGTCTGGATTTTCCAGGCAATTTATTATTATTTTTTTACTGTACTGCTTACCTGTTTCTCTCACAATTATACATGTTTTATTCTCATAAAATGATTTGTTTAATCTCAAAATGCTACGTTAACTCTCATAGCACAATGAGCTTTTTCTTTTTTTACCTGTCTCTTATCCTTTGTCATGGATTGCTGTTTCTCCCACACTTTGCCCAGGTCCGTGCTTATGGTTGGAATGAAGTGATTTGAGGAAGACTTCAGTTCAGAACAAGACAGATAAAGATTTATAAACAGAGCAAAAGACCTACAGAGCTCTATATGACAAAAAACCTTGGGACTTTGACAATTTTTTTTCTGAGGATCAGCGTGAGAGAACCAGTTAGAAGTATATCACTGAAGAGAGTACAAATATGGTTAAACATTTTGCAACGTAAGTATAAGTAATGGAAAATTGGTCACTCTCCCAATAAAAATGAATTGAAAGCATCATCTTAGTCTTGTATTAATGATGTATCTGACTAACCCCCGTGTCTCTGCTCCATCTGCCTCACAGTCCTAGTTCTGCCTTGAACCGAGTGTGAAAGTGTTTGAACCGAGCAGCACAGGTCGGTTAATACGCAGACTCCTCTGAAAGATACTTCCCCTTTGTAATGAATTTGAAAAATGTGTTTCCTCCTCTGGTCCCGTGTATTCGGCCTCAGCTGGGCTTGTTAGTGCAGTCACCACAGCGCAGCAGGCAGGGCGGAGTGCACAGATACGAGAGGAAACCACTGAGGCTGGTAGTTTTCTCCTCAGTTTGTCAAAGATCACTTTCAATTACCCAAAATGTGACAAACTTAAGAACCTTAACACATCACTTTGTGCTCTAATGCAGGGTTGGTTGGACGTCTTTGTCCCTATGTAGACTGAAACATTGCACTTTAAGAAATCTTTCCGTAAAAAAAACAGAAAATTATACTGGCAAAAAATTACCAGCAAACTGTAATTTTTCCGTTGCAATTCCACTCTGTTTTTTTTCATACGGTGAAGCATTTGTCACACAAACAGGACAAAGACAGTGTTTGTTTTCAAAGTCAAACATTTAATAAAACAATAATATCACAACAGAAACAGTAAAAACAAATCATCTTAAAATCACAATAAAGACAATTTACCTTCAAGTTAAAACAGGTTTGTGTCTGAAACAGTTAAAATCCACAGAATTTGACTTCCGTCCTTCTGTTTGTCCATTCTCTCAGAGAAACTTCTGAAGGAAAAATAATGGATGATTATTAGTGCAAAAGAACTAAAGAGCAAATGTACAATAAAGACCAAAGTAGAATCTTAATCTTGATTTTCCCAAACCTTTGTGTGAGTCTGAAGCTGTTTCAGAAGCTTCAGGAGCAGATGTTTTCCTGTCCAGACGTCACTTTATCTGAAAATAAAATATAAATCATGTCAAATAAAAACAATTATTTGTTCAAATTCACTAAAACAGAAGAAACGTTTCAGCACTTTCTTAGTTCTGTGGGAAACACTCGTCCAGACAAAGTTTTCAGACACTTTTGGTGCTAAAATCACAATTAAATGAATCATTGATACAATTATCAAACAGTTCACTTGTTAAAAAACAATGAAGGAAAAATATATATTTTGACTCACCAGAGCAGCTCCAGTTCTTCTGTCCAAATAGACTGACTCTGTCTCTGACTGTTGAAGTTTTCCCTCCAAAACACTTTTTTCTCCCACAATGCATTGCAAAATACGGACAAACCCGTAGAATCTAAGAAACGGACCAGTTCATGTAAAACTACAGAGAAAAGTCTTTGTTTTTATGGACAGAACTGTTAAAATACACGAAAACACCAAAACGGAGAAAATCCGTCAAATATACAGCAAACATTTAAGAGTGTGGCGCCTTTTTATTTATAAAGCCATGTTAGGTTTACTAACATATATTTGACGGATTATTTGGTGCCCTCGAGCTCTGGAGACTATAACCTGAGGTCTCAGAGTGTTCTAACGCTGTCTGTACCTAGAGTCAGAACTGAGTTGGGAAAAAAGGTCTAAATAATCGGGTGTATAAAAGGCTTTTAGATGTTTTAGAGATCCAGTCTTCATCTTGTAAATGTTTTATATGAAAGTTGTAAGCTTTTTTTATTTATTGTGCAATCTTATGTCCTTGTTTGTTGTTAAATATCTGTTTATTTGAATGTTTTGCTGCCTCTTGGCCAGGACACTCTTGAAAAAGAGATTTGTAATCTCAATTAGGCTCTCCTGGTTAAATAAAGGTGAAAAAAAATGCAGAGTCTATTCGTTACATTTTGTGTGAAATGCTGTAAGACATTCTGCATGAAGAGTTCAGGAAAAAAAAAAATGATTTGAAACAGTCGCCTTAAGACTATTTGGCCTGTAGACCTGCTCTTTTACACACTTCTACAAACACACACTTTATTTTGTGTCTCTTGGACAAATATTCACAAAGAAACTTGAAGTTAAGGTGGTTAGGGTTTAATAAAAAGTCAATCGCGGTTGAGATGCAAACCTTGCAGTGAAAACCTGTGGCAAACTATCCTACCACAACCTTTAATCTGTATTGTCTGAGGTTGACGTTTCAGACCAGAAATCTCTGTGTGATAATGGAACACAGTTCAATGTTTGTACAGAATTTGAGGTAATCACAAACTAGCACAATATAGGGGGTATTCCATGAAAGTGGCTTAACAAGTCTAGGCTTGTCCTAAAATCCTGAGCTGAAACTAGCTTCATCTCCAACTTAAGCCTCAAGTGGTTCCATGAAAGAAATAAACCTGGGTCTGAGCAACGATAATTCAAGCTTGAAGATTAATCTGAGCTCTGAGCGCGCTCCCGCTGATTGTGACGAGACCAGATCAATGGAGCGAAGACTTCACTGAGAATGAGAGAGAAAAGGTGTTTTTCCTCACGATCTAACGAAACACGTGAGGAGCCAAAGTGCACACGGACTCTAGTTTGATTTGCAACGCAAAAGTTTTCTGTTTATACTGGTTTATTCTGATGCGGGGAGCGAGAGGCAGCCCCTCCCCTCCTGTGCGCTGCTGGAGAAAGACGAGGCAGTTTACTGCGGAGATCGTATTTGTGAGTAGACTCATTGTTTTCTAATGCAATGCACGGTTTTCCACTCCGCATGTGGAACTAGTCCCGCTGCGTAAAGTTGTCACATAGTTGTAGCGTAACTCTTCACAACCAGAACTGACCAATCAGAGCAGAGCATGTGTGTCCGTGGAGTGAGGAGAGACGAGGGAGAGAGATGTGATGAAGCGCTTCTGTGAGTAAAAGCAGCAGCACAAGCCACAGCTCACACACTTTAGTTCTGCTTTCGTTGCTTCATCCTTTAGACAAATAGCTGCATGTCTGTGCTAAATCTTTTGTAGTTTAGATGCACATTAATTTTCCAGTTAAATACGTTGCTCTTTGTGCTGCCAATGTGACGTTTGCTCTTACAAACGCGTCTCTCCACAGTGAGAGCGGCTCAAAAAAAGAAAAAAGAAAAGAAACAGCGAAAGTGGCTCTTTAGTGCCAATGCCAAGTAAATAAAAGTGAATAAAAAGTGACTTTATAAGTTGTGTTGGAACAGACAGAGAGATTTCACACAGCTGTGGAAGTGTGTGGGGATAAACATGTGACTTAAGTGTTTTTTAGACGTTTTTTGAGACAAAGCTAAAATAATCTTGGCTGTTAGCCTGGTCCCGACCAGGTTTATGTCTGCGCACTTGTTACTGCGGCAACTCAGCGTCACCTCTGGTTAGCCGCGTTAGTGGAACGGAAATGGAGATTTCATAAGCCTAGATTGGCCAAATAAGCCAGGCTTTGGCTTTAGCTCGCTTCATGGAATACCCCCATAATCTGCATCAGAAAGTAGAAAACTTCTGTGCTGCCTTCTCGTCTGTAACACAGCTTTTGTTGGTTTTAAGATGGAAAAGACACTCGTCCTCATTGTTTTAATCATTTAAACCTTGTATTTCTTATCATAAATATATTATTTCTTTGTAGAAAATATAAACATACAATGAAATGTCAAAAACAAACAAAGGCATGTTTTCAATATGTTACAAAAAGTCAAAACTTAAAAGTACCACAAAACTTGGTTGAAGACACTTGACGATATTTTCTTTGGGTTTAATAAGTAAGTTTAGGCTTCGAGTTACTAAAATTGTAGGACTTTAGGACTGGGGCTTGGGGTAGGTTAAGATTTACCTGTTAAGCTCAAAGAAAATGTCGCCACATGACTTCAACCAAAATTTGTATTGACATAATAAAGTCATAAAAACTTGCTTAACGTACGTTTTTGACATTTCGTTGTACAGCTACGTTTTCTTCAGAGCAGCAGAAACACTTACATCCACAGAAGCCGCCATCTTTCAAGCATCTTTCAAGTAGTAGATAATCCATCTGTCTGGCCAGGTTAAGGCTGTTTCTTCCACCAAAAAGTAGAACAGAGGAAAATAGCACTAATATAAAATTTTTCGCCAGTTTTTGGTCAGAATCGCTTGATTCTAATGAAAACAAGTAATTTCAAATGACTTTAAAAATAGAATGATTTAATGCAGAATGACATTTATTATTTTTTTATTGAAAGCAGACACTTGTAGGTCTCTTTTGATGCATAACATGTCATGATTCCAGTTGCACAACGTTTTTTTGTGGGGCCATGATTATTGTTAAAAAGACCTAAAGCGAGAGCAGGGCTGGCAGTGAAAGAGTTAAATCTTTGTCATTCAGAAATTTACACATTTGCAGAACTGACCCTACAAAGCTGTGCTCAGACTCCCCTTTTCTCTTGCTTGGCTTCACTCAAGACCATTCCTTACACTTGTGCCTGAGACGTCTTTCTTCTTCAGACCGACAACAATCGTCTCGAACCTCCCTGTCATCAGCTGGATGCTTTTGTTCAAAACCTGCTCTCTGCGATGCAACCCCGAAGGCAGATCTCTTATATTTTTAATGCTCTGTTCCTCCCAGAATCAGCAAAAGTCAACCAACATCCTCCACCTCCAACCCTTATGGGCACCGGTGTAGGTCAAGCTGTCAGAAACATTGTATTGACCTAAAAAAGGAGAAAGATTCCGTGGCATTTTTTTTTTTTTTTGAAGCAGTCTTGGAGTTCCTTGTCTTTCAAAGAACTGTCACGGCAGACGGATGTTTCTCCTCGCAGGTGAGAGGTGATTGACGCCTTTGCTTTGGAATGCTGCGAGAAGAAGCGAGAGTAATTTTTATATATTTTTTAAGAGGCGCGCGTCAAGGTTGCCCGCAAATCCGCGCTAATCGTAGCCCCTGGTAAGCTCCACCTGACAGTTGTTGAGGAATTGTTGACATGTTTTGCGCAAAGGAGCATGCCCGACATATTCTTTTGGCCCTTAAGCTCATTGAGAGTATTAGGGAGCGCTGAAAGGATTTTGATTGTGTGTTGAAAGTATTTAAAAAGGCACAGCAAATATTTTGAGCCCTGCCCACGGAGCGGAAACAATAGAAAGGAGCGTGGCGTTCTCGGTTTAATCGGGCAGAACAAAACAGACTTCAGAGATCGGCCTGTGGGGGGAAAAGGAACGGAGGGGAAAGGGTTTAAAAGGTTGACCCAAATATTGCTTTAAACTATGCTAGATGTGGTTTTGTCAAGACTAAGCGTTTTAACACAGAAAAGGCATGGAGATTTTAGAAGTAACATGTTTAACTGCAGGTGAACAGGATCAAAAATAACTTTAAAGTAATCAATAGACCCATTTACTGTTAGTAAACAAAGATGGCTGCGCGCGCGAACTGGTGCCCAGTCTCAGGCTTTTCAAGCTACGCAGGTGCATTTTCATATAAAAAATTGCAAAACTCTCTTTAAAAACTCAATTTAACGAACAGCAAGCGACTCCAGATCCATGTACAGTTATCTACTGAATGTTAGCCTGACGTTAGTAAGTGTCCCGACATTCAGCGGCCTGATATTTACTTATATTCGATGGGAAAAACTCATGTGCACAAGAGAAAAGCTTTGAGCTACAAATCCCTTGATGAGTTTGACGACGTAATTTGCGGAAAAGCACAGGAGGTGAGTTAACGTGACATTGCTTAAGATTTATGTCTAAGTTGTGTTCATTATTTATCAATTATCAGTGGAGAATTAGACTCACAGTAAACGGCACCTGTGTGGCATTATTTTGTGCTGATTTCTACATAATATTATTGTATAAAAGACTCCGAGCATATACTTACATGACTCTGAGGCGATGTATTTGTTTTGATGGTGATGCCTCATTTTTTCTATAAATTTTAGCGGCAAGCTAGTTAGCCCGAAAAAATCACGAGATATAAAACGTGTCAACTGGTGCAAACCCAAGGACCACATTAGGAATGGTCAGAGCTTCGTTTGAAGTCATTGTTAAGTTTTCTAACCGTTTTATATCGTTAGTACAGCTTACTTGTTTTGTATAGAAACTTATGGGGAAACTCTGCGAGGGCTCCAGTGCGGCTCCGCCCCCAAAATGACGTAGGCTCTGAACGGGTCTATATGAAACTAGTTTACTCACATAAATGTAAAACCAAAATGTGTTAAGTTTTTCCTCTTGTCATGTGTTCTTGTAGGCCTAGAAATAAGGCATTCAGTGTGAAAATGTTGCCAAAATTGCAATTCGTAGTAAAATTGGAAATATGGAGCCAAGTTTAAGCTTATTTTAAGATTGTATTATATTTTTGAATAAACATAGACTGGGTTGATTGTTTTAGGTTTTTTTTTTTTTTTTAATATTATTAAAAATAAAATTAAAAAAAAAGTTCACCTGACACATCATGTGACTGAAAATGAACAGAGCAAAGTCACATAACCAATTTTATAAAGCAAGTTAATTTCACTTCAGGTTGGGGTTGGGCAATTTATTTCCTCATATGGACTGACCCCAATCAACGCTTCGCCTTTTAAAAACTAAATAAACAGAAATGATTGATCATGATTAACATATTTACATACGTTTTTGACATTTTGTTGTTTAGCTGCCTATACGCTCATAGCAGCCCAGTCTCCGAAGAAAATGCAGATTATACAAATTATCAAAAAACTTACGATAAGCACATTTTCGCGCTTTTTTTATGTCAATATGTTACGAAAAGCTAATTTTAAAATAGTCACAAATTTTGGCCAAAAGGCAACATTTTCTTTGGATTCAATGGGTAAATCTTAACCCCAAGCCCCAGTCCTAAACTTACCCATTTTAGTAACTTGACGCCTAAACTTACTTGTTCAACCCAAATAAACTGTCACCATGTGTCATACGTTTTTGACATTTTGTTGTAAATCTATGTTTTCTTCAGAGATTGTGTTGCCTATAGAGGCAACCTCAGAGAATTTACAAAACATGGCACACAGTTTGCCCTGATGAAGGCCAAAGGACTTAAATGTATTGGTGTTATTTTATTCTTTTTTTGCCGTATATTAATAAAGACTTTTATCTTTCTTCATTTTTTTTGAGTGCCTCAGTTTTCTCTAGTTTCCATCATGGGGCACATCCAAGTGCCAAGGGACTGTATTTTGATAAATCGCAACTTTGAGCATTTTAACTTATGCAATGCAGCTTTTACGTGTCATGTCGAATTTGTAAGATCTAAAAATAAGGTTACTTAAGAGCGTTTTAAAAGGGCACATTTTATGCAAAATGTACATTTGAAAAGTTTGTCTTCCTATTAAAAAGTTCCTATCTTTTGTTCCCCTCAAAACACTGTTCTGAATGTCTTTGATTTGTGATGTCATAAGTAGATCTCTGAGATGTTTTACACTGCTTTTAAGTCCAAAACTCACCCAGACTTGTTTTGAACATTTCTGCAGCATTAGCACATCAGACAAGATCGTTTTGATTGTTAACCCTGTATGATTTCTGTTGTAGTGAGTAGATAGAGCTGTAACTCAGTTCCTGATGTGAGAAACACTTGACTGTTATGTGAGCTTTACAACGTTCTTGTGCATGAGATTACAAAGTGGGGGCACTCAGAATGTTTGAGGGAAGAAAACAAAAAATGAATCATTCTTGTCCTTTGGAACACTACAATTAATATCACATTTGTCGTTTAAACGCAATGGTATTAGAATGTGTATTTCCTATATGTATTTATGGATGTTTCTTTAGTTCTTATTCTGTGAGTGCAGAATGTGTCTCGAGCTAACGCCTGGACATGTGCCCTGCAGTGTTTAAAAGGATTAGAGCAAAAACACAATATCTTCTTTGTCAGCACTTAAGGTCTGTATAGCTGTGCCTCAGGAAATCCTCTCCCCGAACGGAAAGATTGGCCTATTTTTTCTCCTTCTATTTCCTCCTCTTGTTCTGCTCATCATTTTAACACTTCTGAAGCACAGGCATCCGTAACAGGATTAGAACCAAGACAGTTGTGAGGTAAATATCAACCGCTTTGACAATTCGACTATTTATAGAGCAGCGCATGAGTGGCAAAAGTGTTCTTCAAAGTACAGTCCTTTTAAAACATCCAGGTGAGTTTGAGTACGGAAGTGTAACTCGTCACCGCTCATGTGGATGTTTTAGGTTGACGGGGGAAAGCGGACCACCCAGGCACAAGGAGAGTATGTGTGGAAAAGACAGTTCAAAGCATAGCAGGTGAAAATGTGAAATTAGTTTGTTTTTAAAAGTGAGAGACATACACTACAGAATGTTGGCATGTGCAACATTTAGAAAAGTCTCACACACAACTTGGAACTGATGATGATAAATGATACAAATGAGTTCACTGTGCGAGAAGTCAACACAGTCTCACTAAATGGCGTACTTTTACCACGACACAAAAACAGCGTATTCTGACCACGACTTCAAAGCTATTTTTAGTACTTATGTTACGCCGTGCATTTAGCACGATATGAAAAAGCGTAAAAATGACAAGAGATTTCACAGCGTAAAAAAAACACGACTTTTAGTTGAAGCCACGTGGAGACGTTTTCTTCAGGTGAAACGGGTAAGTTCAGGCATAAAGTTACTAAAATGGGTAAGATTAGGTCTGGGGCTTGGGGCAGGTTAAGATTAGAATCAGGATTTCATTAATATTCATAAATAAGAACACGTCTTAACAATCACTATTGAAATGAATGGGGACTGTAATGCATACTATAATTACGCAAAACAGCTGTGGACTCGTGCTAATCATACCTCATTTACATATTGTGTAATGTCGTGGTAAATGTACGCTTTCTTGTGAAATCGGGCTCGAGAAGAGACAGCCCAGTCTCTGAAGAAAACCTAGATATACAACAAAATGTCAAAAACTTACTAGAACACGTTCTCATGCCTTTTTAAATGTAAATTTGCTACGAAAAGCCAAAACGTAAAATACTCATTTTGGTTGAAGCCTCGTGACGATTGACAACACTTTTTTTTTTATCAATCTATGTTTAATATAATGTGTAATTTAATGAAAAAAAATATATATTGCACTTCTTGAGTGCTTGTCAGTGGAACCTCAGCCTCAGTTGCCCGTGAGCTCTGCCTCTGTTCACTCTATACTTGACATTTTGCGTTGAACTTTATGGACCGAAAAATTTTATTCTGAAATTTTGAAAATAGCCTCATGCTTCATGAGGTTTCTAATATAATTCAACAAAAGTGTGCAGAAATCCCTTCGTATTTCATGGTCATTTTTGTGATAAAATGCAAACATACTGTATTAGTTCAGGGGTCGACAACATGCTACTCTTTAAGCCTCCAGAGCAGCGCTTTTTCTGCCTGAAACCCTTTGCAATTCTTGTATGGACATGCTAAATAAAATTAAAAATAAATAAAAAATGTGGTGATTTGTGAAGTGAATAAACCCATTAACTTTTTGTATTACAAAAATAAACTGCTTTTAAACAATAATTACTTTAATTCTGTAGAATGTTGTGACCGTTATTAACAGTCACATTGTGAAAAATAATGGAGCTGGAAAACTAATAAAACCATGTGGGCCTATAACATTTAAAGAAATTCAACATATCTGGGGGTATATGTCATATAATTTTTTTAATCCAGTTGCGGCTCTTTCTTGATTTGCTGAAAATCGAGCCAATTTTCTTTTTGACACCCACACAAAAAAAGATACGCTACAGCTTATGTGATGTAGAACATGTATTTGTTGTGCAAATTGTTTCGTTCTCCGCTAATTTCTTCTTCAATCTGAAGCCAACAGGCATGATGATTGATGGACAAACATAAACTCGAAAAACTATCTCTGCTCATCTATAGGAAGGTCTAGCTCTGGTTGCAATACATTACATTACATTGTTGTAATGTTTTTTTATTTCATTACATTACAGATCTCCAATTCCCTCAAACATAACATTTTCAACTAAAAAAAAAAAAGTATAAAGCACAGACTCATAATTGTAAAAGCAACTACATTTTGCATTACGACCCTCGCTTTGTGACCCTCTGCCTGACCTAGTCCAAGCTTTTGAATATCATGTCAAATGCATTTTTAATAATCATAATTTTAAATAATACTATACTAAAACACACCAAAATACAAGAAATTGCATAGGGTATAGTCTTTTTTCTGTGGGAGGACCCCCAGACCTCACTTTGACTTGGCCCCTTCTTATATCAAAGATGAAATAATTCCTTATCATCCTAACCGTTCACTTCGCTCTCAAGATGCTGGACTTCTGGTGGTTCCTAGAGTCTCTAAAAGCACAATAGGAGGCAGAGCTTTTAGCTATCAAGCCCCCTGGCTATGGAATCAGCTCTCTGCTCATGTCAAAGACGCTGACACAGTCTCTACATTTAAGATTAGGCTCAAAACGTTCCTCTTCGGATTAGCTTATGATCAGGTCAGTTAGGAACAGACTCTAAACCCATAGTTCTAGTCAGGCTGCCCTAGGAGCAATTATACTGGGGAAAGTATGGCAACTTGAGCACTATCCTCTCACTTCTGCCTTTCTTGTAAAGAATAATAAACTACAGTTCATCTCTAGTTTGTTCTTTGCTATTCACTCGTTGTCCCCTGTCCCACTCCCCTCTCGGGGAGTGTAACTGTTTCAGATCATTGCTGTTCCAGTGACGTGGGCCGGACCACTGATGCTTGGACCTCCGCCCCACCTTCCTCTCCAGGATTGGCCTGTCCTGGTCCTGCTAGACGAGTCGTTTCCCTCTGCTTATGGACTCTGGCTCCACAAACATAAACTCTATAACTTTGCCTTAGTTACATCTACAGCCTGTCCGTCCATGGGAGTGGAACCCTTCTTCACTGTGGTTCTCCTCGAGGTTTCTCTTTTTCCCTTAGGGTTTTTTGAGTTTTTCCTTGCCGAGAAGGAGGGTCTAAGGACAGGGGATGTTCTGGACAATCATTCATCTGCTCTACTAATAATCTGCTTGATCAAATGTTTCATTGAATGTGTAATGTTTTATTGAATATGTATTGTTTTATTTTGATTTCCTATTATTCATATTTGCTAAAATTAATAATCTTGGGAAGTCCTCAGAGACGACTGTTGTTGTGATTTTGGGCTATACAAAAATAAATTGATTGATTGATTGATTGACTTTGGCCAATGTGTGCAAAAGCAGTCCTGTAATCCTCAGCCTTAACTATTTCAATGTTTTCTGCCTGATTCTCTTCCTCCTGTCACATGTCCTCTGTCCCCTTCTCTCCGCTGACCCTCTCTCCATCTGCCACTCTCACTAAATCAATACGGAGTCCATTTGCCGTATCATACAGTAGGTCTGGAGCTCCGGAAGGTAATGACGCGATGATAACCCCAGGGTGAGGCTCTCGGGGCTGGGTTATACTCGGATCGATAACCCCCGGTACAGTTTGGAGGTCTGGGACTTCCACGACACTCGGGGAAAACCAAATGTTCGGTCCTGACATGGAGGTAATGGATTTAAGTGGATTGTGAAGACCTGGGTTACAGTTGTTTTAGTCTGGCTTAGCACATAGTTACATTGATTTGAGTCTAGTCTTCAGTGTGTGGGCGGGACACTACATTTGAATTGTTCACTTTACAATTTTTTTTTCTGGTTCCAAAAACACAACTCTGATTTAAAAAGAAAAAAAAAAAATCTTTGATATGTAACTGTTTCCCTTTAGCTTGTTACAATACACCATTTTTTCAGTGTGTTAATTATTTTCTTTTTATTATGACTGTAATGTAAATGTAATTTTAATAATTAGTGGAGTTACTGAATATTGAATGCCAAAAGTGAAGAAGAAAAATAATAAAATCTTGTTCATCATTTGGTTTTTAACATCAACATAATATGTTGATATGTGAACATAACCTATTGAGCTAAAAAGTTTAAAACAGAATCTTTATATGCTTATATCACCAAAAAGCTTCATTGCATCAAAATGCTTAGTGACCAGTTTTATTCATTTTACTTTTTATTCATTATCATTTTCTGTAGGACACTCTGGGTCAATCCACGCTCTCAGGATTGATGGCACCTCATCCAAAAACATGGACAGACAGAAAGTGGTTGAAGAACTTCAGGATGAAGCGCAACACTTTTAAATGTCTCTATCATATCGTATGCCCACAATTAAGTTGCCAGCATACCAGATATAGAAGGGCTCATTCTGTCGAGAAGAGAGTTGCTATCTGTTTGTGGAGGCTGGCAACTAACCAGGAGGTCCATCTCTCACCTTTTTGTGAATCCACCTGTTGCCTCATTACCCAGGAGGTCATTACAGCCTTAAACACTCTACTAAAGCCACTGTACCTCAGGAAATCATCTGCTGCGGACTTTCAACAAATACAACAAGGCTTTAGGGAGAAGTGGAAGTTCCCACAAGTTGTGGGTGCCATCGATAGAACGCATGTTCCCATCAAAACCCCCACACAAATGCCAGCTGATTATAACAGAAAGGAGCATCTTACAAGCAGTCACTGACCACAACCTGCATTTCTGGGATGTAAATATGGGCAGCCATGATGCTCGAGTGTTTGCACTCTCTACACTTTTTGATCAAGGCCAGAGTGGTGTGCTTCTTCACTGCACTGGAAATATTGAAGAGGGTGATGTTCCACTGATTTTGGACACTGCTTATCCTTTACTCCCCTGGCTTATAAAAACCTTTTCGGGAGGGAAGGGGTTTTACAGCAACACAAAGGAACTTCAACCATCGCCACAGTCAGGCAAGGATGTTAGTGGAAAGAGCATTTACACATTACACTTGTCAGCCAGATCACTCTGGCATGCTGCATCTTTCACAATTTTTGTGAAGCACATCATGAGGAGTTCCTAGGGGACGAAGCTGTGGATGACAACATGCTGGAAGATGGAGGGAAATAAACTCTAGACCTTTTTAATCAGACCAAATTTTGTAGATCTGAATATGCTCTAAAGCACTTTGATGTTACAAAGGTAAAAACTGGACCCAAAAGCAGAACCCAAACTCAGACAAAGTTTTAACAAATTTATTTTGCAGGTAAGTGGGCAGTTGGGGGACGGATGTGTGGGTAAATGGGCAGCGAAGGTGCCGAGTTCTTGTAGTTGGCTGTGGAGGGGTCAGCAGAGTAGACGAGCAGGTGAGTGGGCAGCAGGGGAGCCAGAGTTCCAGAGAAGCAGGCAAGTTGGCAGCAGAGGTAGAGGAGCAGGTAAGTGAACGATTAGCAGACAGAGTTTGACCGAAGCATTACTGGAAAATGGAGTTAAAAAATTACAAAAAGTGTCTCAAAAACAGAGCTAGCAATAATGAGCCAAACAAGTTACCCCATAACAGGAGAGACGAACTGGCAAGGAATGACAGGGGAACCTTGGTTTAGTAGACAGACTGATTGCAGATGGACCACAGGTGAGAGGAGCAGCAGACTCCACCCACCCACAAACACAGGAGCAGGAGGAGAACCATGCAAAAAATGTAGTACACACTGGAAGCACATTTTTGTATTCATGTAGTCACCATTACACATAACATATTTTGGAAGACATTGGGGCTCATATGAAGGGTCACACAGAGGGGTGAATTTTAATCCCGGGACACTACAGTGATCTGAGCCCACAATGACATCACCTCCCTCTCCACGCACCCCCTTTCCTCGCCATGGGACACTTCTTTCTTTGTGTTCCACTTAAAACCAGCCGGCTGCTTCCTACACGTGGATCTAATACCCTCATTAATGATATATGACAGCCCAGATCAATGCGAGGGCCCTAGGACGGTGTCTGAGCGCCGCACGTGTCGGGGGGAGGAGGGGGGTGTAGATGGGCTAATGGGAACATGCTGTTGAACAACTTAGAGACCCCGACATAAGCTGGATACATTACATTTGGTGGAGAAAAGGCGGGATGTTACAAGCTGAAAATGCATTGTATTAGGATGTGTTAGTAAAGTCAAATTTACACTTCAGATTGAATTGTTTGTTGCATAATGTCTTATAATACGAGGACATTAATTTATTGATTATCAGCATGATTTCAAATGAATTCATGCATTAATTCATGAGGAATTAATGCATGAATTCATGGTGAATTCATAATGTATTCATGCATTAGTTCACCATGAGTCATCAAGAATAAAGTGGTTTCATGAATGAATTCATGAATGAATTCATTCATGAACTCCACCATTAATTCATCTCATGAACTAACATGAAATCATTTTAGTTAACCCCAACTAAAAGTAGCAGTTCTGCACCAAGCTGTTTCAGTCTTTCCGTCTTCAGACTTCAAAGATTTTTCTTGATCTTGCTTGATTTTGATTTGCTTGCATTTCAATCGCTTGAAAAATACCAAGCTCAACACTCTACAGAGGTTTAAAAAGTGATTACAGAAAAATATCAGTTTGGATTGTCCAGGTTAAAGTTTGAGACTTTCTATTTACATAATTGTATTTTAACTGAAAAAGTCTGGCACCTTTAAGGTTAACCATGACTTTTAAATATACTATGCATCCAAAGAATTCGCATGTTCTAAAAATATTTGAACTAAAAATAGTAATGCAAAGTTATGATGGCGGCAGGAGCCTGGGATTGTGTGTAGAAAACTACTGGTATGGAACTCACAGAGAGGATGTATTTTGCAAGGATTTGGCACAAATGCAGCGGACTGCTTGCTGTACAATAGGTTCGGGATGTTCATCATGTCTTCTTAAAGTATTTATGAAAGCATGACAGTGCTTTCATAAATGCACTAACGCCTCTGATGTGACCGTCAAAACTAGTCTGGTAATAAAACATCTCTTACCAATACTTGTCTGATACAGAAGAAAACACTTTCATTCTTGTTGTACCAGCGGGACAGGGCGCAGCAGTGCTCATGATGGAATAGTAGCCTACTTGTGCTTCAGGCTTTCTTTTTTTTTTCTGGACACATGGATTTAAATGGACTAAGCAAGTCTTCAAGACCCAGAGGGACTTTGGTGGTTTTGTTTGCAAGGCTCCTCTTCTCCAACAAGTTATTCCATCATGGTAGACTGTGCAAGCGTTACTGTCACTGTGCATACATGTACGGTTAACAGTGCTTTATTCAATAGAAATAAGCGCCGGAAAAAATCTTGACGTTTTCAGACCAAATGTAGACAACGGAATAAACAGTGCAGATACGAAATCATGCTTGGTATACACATCTTCAATAGTGCGATAATCTGGTCAATGAGCCCGATCTCACAAGAAAACATTTGCCACGACATTACACAATATGTAAATTAGGTATGATTAGCACGAGTTCACAGCTGTTCACAGTTCACAGTCCCCATTTATTTCAATAGTGGTTGTTAAGACGTGTTCTTATTTATGAATATTCATGAGATCCTGATTCTAATCTTAACCTGCCCCAAGCCCCAGACCTAATCTACCAATTTTAGTAACTTTATGCCTAAACTTACCCGTTTCACTTGAAGAAAACAGCCCCACGTGGACAAGACCAAAACTCGTCCTATTTTGACGCTGTAAAATCTCCTGTCATTTTTACGCTTTTTCATATCGTGCTAAATGTATAGCGTAACATAAGTACTAAAAACAGCTGTGAACTTGTGGTCAAAATACGCTGATTTTGTGTCGTGGTAAAAGTACGCCATCTAGTGAGACCGTGTTGGGTCAATGCATGCAACCTTCACAAAGACAAAACCACATTTATGAGCGACTCTGTCATCGTAGCTGTAGGACAGGTGCGTCCTTGTCCCAGTGATTCTTCTGTTTCTCTGTGCGTTCAGACGGTGGCTTGTCAAGGACAAAAAAGCACGTTGTTTGTGTTTGTTTCAGATCAAGGCCGTTTGTATTCAGACCATAAGTGACCCACACCGGAGTCCGTTTGCAATCGACCTGAATCCGTGTTAGCTTGTCTTTATGCAGACCTGAAAAAAGTCTGGACTTTCCTGGGAAACAAACTTTGGACCAAATTACAGTATGTAGGTGTGAATATGGCCTTACATCTGAAGAAATCAGAAAATCACCAATGTTGGCTAAAGCTCATAGTTGAACAAACTCTGAAGAATCAGTTCATACAGAAGTGGCAAAGGGAATGCCAGAGTATGTCATCATGTGAAGTAAACATAAGTTAAAAAATGTCTTTAAGCTGAAAAAAATTTGTTATCTGAAAATAAAACAGTCAGGATGTCTTTTTCTAAAATAGACATCCAACAATTATTCAAAAATTGTTTGCTGGTATAGACAAATATATATGTTTTTGAAATCTTTGCGATCTGGGAAAGAAAATCACAATTTTTTTCCTCACATTTGATCTCGATTGTCGTTTCGGTTTTGTTTAACCTTTTCAAAAACAAATGAAAAATTTCACTCATGAACATAAACAAAAACTATCCCTATTATTAATCTTTTTGAAACTATATTAAAAAAAATCTTCCTCAAAGTTTGACTTCTGTTCCAAACCACACATTTTTGCTGACAAAGGATTGGTTTTTGATCTTGACGATTTGATTTGATTCAATCTCGATCTCTTGATTTTTCGAATAATGGCCCAGCCCTTTGTACTGGTAACCATGTTGGTGACGAGTTTCATTTGCTGTTTGATTGTTCAAACTGTGAAGTTGTGCATAGAAATAAATATTTACCTGCAATTTTGCAAAATGAAAGTTCAAAAGTTATTTACAAGCTTGGCGCCTTTTGGAAAAAAAAGTCCCTCCTTTGTTGAAATAGTACTGTATTGCTT
Source organism: Mugilogobius chulae (assembly GCA_038363315.1). Lineage (NCBI taxonomy): Eukaryota > Metazoa > Chordata > Actinopteri > Gobiiformes > Gobiidae > Mugilogobius > Mugilogobius chulae. Next base: position 40,436,239 of record CM076404.1, on the reverse strand, counting down.
TGTTCTGTGATGTGCTCCATACCATTGGACATAATCATTAAATCATTAAATAAAATTATTAAAAGAACACCCTTTCATGTCTCTGGATTCTTCTACTGCTAATAGTCATCCTAAGAAATATGGGATTAAAAACGCAGCAGCTATAAAGCCAGAATTTTGTCCCCTCTGTACGTCAAATATATGGTTGACTATCGCCGCGACGCCCAAATAACATCCCATACCTTGAGATTGAATTCCTGTTTACCGCGCTCCAAGGTTGACTGTAGACTTATAACAGGTAAAACCCCAAGTACACCACACTTGACCCTACGACATTCCATTTGCCGGGACCCGAAGCCGCGGTGATGGCGTGTAATAAACCCGGCTAGATCAAACTTTGGATTTGATTCCGGCGACCGAGCCCATTCCGTCCAACGTCCCTGGCAAGCATTCAACACTTTATTCCCTTATTACATTTCTCTCTCTCCCAGAATGCCATTTTTATCCACATATCCAGCCAGTGAATCACCATTAAAAGGCCCCATCAAGCTGTCAGGACGCGGGGAATTCGACGGGGGAGAATGCAGGTGCGGTGGAGCCTCTTCTTTCCGCGGTAAACAAGGATTTGACCGGGAATAATGGAAGTGCTGGCTGTTTTATGAGGTTCGAGATGTCTTGAAGGGATTTGGATTTTGGAGTGGTTGGAGATTCACAGTGGAATGTGTTATAGGAGGAGGTAAAAAAAAAAACTTGGAAGAATAGGAAATGAGAAGATAGAAAAATGGACTATTTCTAACAGAGCAAACAAGTAGAAGACCCAAAAACCTTTCCACATTCTTGATTTGAATGCGCTTCAAAAAGTATCGAACAAGTTCCGTGAAGTGGAAACGCCAATTATCACATTTAGAATCCCTAGAGTGCTTAAAAGTTTATACGCTCTGTTGAGGTGGATTTTGTTTTGTGAGCGTAACGGCTGAAGCAAATTTTGAAAGCTGTAAACGCAGTTATTCGAATAAAACCCATAGGACCCTCAAGTTTACACACCTGCAGAATAGTGACAGAGCTGATGAACAAAGAATAAATAATCCATACGGACTGGGTTGTTTTGTCCAAAATGCTCCGGACACGTAAACTGCACCGTTACACCTCACAAAAACAAAACAAAATTGGCCGATTAAAGCTCACGCAGAGACTCACAGCTCTGTCTGATGTGAAACCTTCTTGCTATGAGGCCTCTTCACTGACTGATGCACTACTACATGTTGTAGCATAAAGAGAAAATAAAAAGAACTAATCAATCCAAGAATAATAGTATTGCACATTCTCAAAAGGGAAATGGGGAGATATTTATACTTACCAGTTATTAATCTGGAAAAAATATTACAGAGTACAGGCAAAACTCATCTGTTTTTTATTCAGTTTGCTTGCTATAGAGACTGTGGAAACAACAAAAATGTCGAAATTGATCCGAAAGACATTTCGTTAGTTAATGTCATCTACTTCATCCATGGAGCTCTATGGGACATTGTAAAGTCAAGCCACTAAACATACCAAATGTTATGATCTGAACACAATTTTGAAGATTTTTACAGAAGAATTTGAATTCTAAGGCCGACTTAAAACTTAAAGTAAAAAAAAAAAAAGTCAATTTTACCCAGAAATTTATAAAGTAGCTGAAATACATTTAGCTATTTATTTGTATATTCATGGGCTTTTTTAAATTTTGTAATAGTAGTAATAATAATAATAACAATGATGATGATGATGATGATGATGATGATGATGATGATGATGATGATGATGATGATTATATTATTATAATAATAATTTATATTATTTCTATACATATATTGGTATGCGTATACAATAATAAAACATAAAAGTAAATAATGATTGTTGTATGTCCACACTAAGTCGTCATAAAAAAAAAAAAAAATGAACCCACAATGTTTTTAAATTTAATTTTTTTTTATTTATTTAAATTTTTGTTTTTGATATTTTTATTTTACTTATTTTTCATCATGTTTTTTCTTCTTCTTCTTCTTATTTTTTTTTTTTTCATTTTTCCCCCCAGTTTTTAATGTAAGTAAACTTTTTAAAATACGCTTTGTTTTGTCTCTTGCCTGTAAAAGGAACTAAGCCATGAATAATAACAAATAAAAATGTAATAAGAAAACCAAAATCCCCTCAGTAAAAAACGTTTCTACCTAAAATGTCGACAAAAGTATCAATATGTGCAATTTTGCCCAGTTTAACACATAAATCAAACACTTTTCTTCTAAACAAAAGCACAAATTTCACACTAGTTCCTTTAAATTCAAGTATTTCTCTTTTCTGCATTGTTTCACCTTAAAACAAAAAAGGGATAAAACATTTGAGGTAATGGAAAACTTTTGAACAATCATTACCTGTAAGTCTCGTCTTAAACAGAGCGTTTTGTGCTTGGACGAACGCTGACAGTAAAAAAACAACTTCCACGGATCTGACAACGTTCCATTCATTATCTCATCTCAATAATCTTCCACGTTTTTTTTTTCCCTCCTAGCAGCAAAGCGTTTGACTTAACCGCCGGAGACACCAGACAATTACCCGCTGGTTTCGTCTCTCCCGCAAGGTCATCGCCGCAGAATGGAAGTGGCCAAGAAAAACAAATACGCAGCATAGTGTACTTGTCACACGCTCCGCTAGCACATGTGAAGCCTGTCTCCTTCTCTTTTATCCTCCAAATAAATTGCCCCAAAGATGGGCTTTAATGTGGCCGACGTAAACTCAAGGAAAAAGGGGCATTTTTCACGATTTGGGGAAAGTGCCGTGGAGTTTACGGGCTTTATTGTCGTTTTGAGTGACATCGGCGGTCCATTAGGGAATTACGTGCGTCGTAATGGGGCAGCGTTCGGCCCAAAAAAAAGGTCTGGAAGAGTTTTTCAATGAAGATGAAGCTGAAGTGAGAGACAATTAGGTAAGTGATGAGTAAAATGGGATTGTTGTGGTGTTACAAAGAGAGGTTTAAATCATGAGTTAGCTTCGGAATACTGAGAATGTTCCACTGCGTTCTAAGTAAGGATGGAACAATGAACGGACTATGTTGGAATCACATTTGGTAAAGTTCTCACAATAATTTCACAGGCTGCTTTATTTGCATTTATTGCTTAATTGTTGCTGTAAGAACTAAAATGTAAGAAACTACATAGATTAATGATGCACTGATCCAGCCTTTTCAGTTGTGATACCGATTTCAATAAATAAATCTTTGTAAAATTACAAAGATGGTCTTGATTTGGTCTCAATGGGTCTAGGTCTCGAACTATAAGTATAAGTAAGTAAGAAAACTTTAATTATAAAGCACTTCACAGTGAGATGGTTTAAAGTACATGTGTCAAACACAAGATGCGGCCCTTCACATAATTTTATGAGGCCCTCTAGGTTCTAGTGCCAGGAGTAGTCTGGATTTCTTACTCTTTAAGCTCCAGACAAATGCTCTCATAAAATTAAGTCATTTTTCAGACTAATGGATGTACAGTATATTCAGTAATTGTAATTTATTTTTAGTCACAGCCAGTCCTTAACGGACAACCACAATCACAATCTGGCTCTTTGTAAAAATAAGTTCAACACCCCTGCTGCAGCTCAGCAGAGGTCACAAATTCACAAATACAGCCTGCTCCACACTTTCCTTTAACCGAGCATTAGCACAGTGGGGTAGTTAGCACCTCAGCGGCCTGCCTCACCAGCTCGTCTGGTTGTCGTTAGCCGTGATGTGGCAGGTGGGGCCGGGCACTGGAGGTCCGCTGACAGATTTACCAAACTGTAAGAGATATTATCGGAGGGGAATGAAAACAGCACTCCGCGGGTCTGTCAGCCAAGACGGACACGTTCAAAGACAAAAAGAACCCCCCAGTACAGCCGTCAGCTCCCCCAGGGTCGTCACATCTGGCCGGGCTTACCTCGGGCTAAAGGCGAGGGCCGGAGGGGAAAGAGAGAGAGCGGCTGTCAGGTCAGAACAAATACAAGCTTTGCTCCAGAGCAGAAGCTAAACTGAAAAGGGCTGCGAACATGGCTACTACTTTTAGATTGTCACCACCAGGGTTTGACAAAAAGACCCCACACTGAAACGTACAGTGGGATTTCTTAAGTTGAACCAGTCTTTTCAACTTAAGGCCCAGATGCAGCCTCCATTTACTTTCCAAATTCTACAAATATATAATTTCTCTTGTTCATAGATTTAATTCCGGGATATTATTCTAAAAATACATTTCTTAATGTGTCAGTAATGTGTTTGAACTAGGCACTAGTTATCTTGATTTTATAAAATTTTTACTGTCTGAAAGTAAGATTGAATCTAGTGTATATTTCTCATTTTAGTTTCAATTCCAATTGGATTTTTTTCTTCATTACCATTGAGAAAATGCTGTTAATGTATGAATGTATGTATGTATGTATGTATGTACTTGTTTTTCTATCTTAGTGAGGACCGTTTTGAGTTTTTAACCAACAGAGTGAGGACATTTTTGGGAAATGAGGACATTTTGGCCGGTCTTCACTTTCTGAAGGGCCTGTTTTGGCCTGTTTGAGGGTGAAGATGTGGTTTTAGAGTTAGGGTTAGAATTGGGTTAAGGTTAGGATTAGGGCTAGGGTTAGGGCTAGGGGGTTAGTTTGGATGGTTAAGGTTAGGGTAAGGGGCTGGGTAATACATTATGCCTATGAGTGTCCTCACTAAGATAGAAAAACAAGTATGTATGAATGTATTTTAGCAATGCAACCCTGTTACCATGGTAGCCACTAGTCTTCCTGGGGTCCATCGTTCGAAATATAATTGCAATTTACAATTGAATAATACAGTTGTTATAAAATGTCAATACATAATAAAATTTGTTTAAATATATTTAATTGTCAATTATTTCTGATTATTCCATCTAGTTCTGATCTAGACTTGGTTGGTCTTGTTTTAATCTTGGTCTAATCCAGACTTAGTCTTCACATTTAGTTCCAATTCCAGTGTGGTGTGTTTGTATGGGTTTACAATATTTCATTGCTCCCATGCAGATGCAATAAAATATAATAACTCTTCCCTGCCAATGACGTCCATTCCGTAATTGGACTGATAATCTGAAGAGAACAACACAGGCAACTAGTCTAACAAATACTAAACTTCCTCTTCTGTGAGCGACCCAAAAGTGGTCGAAGTAAAACTACTGGATTTCTTCCTGTTTGGAGGGTTTAATATACAGTAATCTCTGCTCCATGAAAGAGGCTGAATCTATAGAATCTGCACCAGAAAGTAGAAAAGTGCTGCTGCCTTCTCGTCTGTAACGCAGCTTTTGTTGGTTTAAAGATAAAAAAAGACGCTCGTCATCGTTTCAATCATGTAAACCTTGTATTTTTATCCTAAAGACATTATTTCACAAGACATTCATTCAGCAAAAAGTAGAACAGGTTTTTTTTTTATGAAAGTAGACTCATTGATGTACAACATATCATGATTCCAGGTTCAAAAATTGTTTGTAGGGCCTGTGAATATTGTTTAAAATTAGCAACTATTTCTATAATTGTCACTTCTTGCAACGTCTGAATAAAAAGTTACTAATTGACCAGAAGAAATGGACTCCAAAGCATTCTAAATCCTCCAAAAAACAAAAGCAGAACAATCCTATTAATCTCCTGCAAAGCTGAAACACGATCTCCCAAAGTTCTAGCCTTTAAAGTGACCACATCTCCAAGTTCCACAACATTATTTGTTACACGTGATTGCACCAGTCTATCACATCTACACAAACACACACTTAGCCGTAGCCCGCGGTAGTTTTGGCCTAGCTTTACTTTCATTCTTGAACTCGAAAGGTCGCGAGGTCAACGCGGGGTAACTGCCGGATATTACTCGGGGTCGCTTCGTAGGTCTCCTTGCTCTAGCGCACTGCACGGCTTATTGCTTCTAAGGCCTGATTGCTAGCTAAAATCCCATCCCAGCTAGCTTGCATTACGTCGATTTTTAGGCTCATCCAGTAACGTTCCAGCCCATTAATACATTTGAAACGCCAACTACAGAACGTACAGTGCAGGCTAAAATTCTCGGGGCCATTTTGAAACCGTAGAACCTTGTGCAAAGCCTTCGTATCATCCGTCTACTACCGAGCTCTGCAGCCAATTTTCTTGCAATTTAGGATAAATTGTTTGTGAAATCCACGTCGATGCCTCCGCTGGGAACTCATTCACAAAAAAAAAAAAAAAAGCAGTGGAGGATTTGGTCGGTGACATCATTTGCTTCCTCTTTCGGGGGAGATTCCGTATAATCAAAATATGCCGGTGAAAGAGGATGTACTTGGCGCGTTCCTCGGCTGATCAAAGTTGAAAATGCAGAGATGTGACATAGACAGATGTTTGCGCGGCGGAGGAGTGTGTGTTTTGCGGTGAGGGGATTGGGGTCAGCGGGAGAGCAGTTGCTAAGGCTTGTGATGTGCTACAGAATGCATTTTCTCAAGTTTCCCATGTCAAAGACATTCTTTATACATAGCATATTTTGCAATTCAGTAGCTTTGGATTTGATATAGGTGGTGATAGTGGAAACATAAAAAAGAATCTGCATTTAATCATAGCTGCTTTTGTAACGTTAACTATTAAACAGCGCAGTCTCCGAAGACAACAACAACATACGATAAGCACGTTTTCATGCCTTTTTTGTCAATATGATACAAAAAGCCAAAACATAAAATAACCATAAATTTTGGTTAAACCCAAGTAGCAACATTATCTTTGGGGTTTCATCTCAATTCTCTCAAACTCCAATCTTTCTTTACGTCCTAAAATTCTTAAAAATGCTGTATTTTTTTTAGATCTTTGCTTCTGTGTCGACATAATATTTTGAACAGGTTCAGTTTGACTTTTGAGCACAACATAGCATCTACGACATTATTCTACATTAATTTGCTTTCTTTTGTTTTTTTATTTTGTTGTTTTCTTTCCATTTCAGCATTTGACAAGACTTTTTGATATAACGTCCTTTTTCTAAAACATATTTAATTTCAGAGTTATTTTCCTGTGTTTTACTTTTGGTGAAAGAATATGAGCCACTACAATAAAATCAAGTCTTTAGGATAGAAATATGAGGTTTACATGATTAAAACAATGAGGACAAGTGTCTTTTTCATCTTTAAACCAACAAAAACTGTGTTACAGATGAGAAGGCAGCAGCACTTTTTTACTTACTGATGCAGATTCTATAGATTCAGCCTCTTTCATGGGACATAGATGGGACACGGGACATAGACTCACCACATGATCACTTTATTTCTCATGCTAGTATCATCTTTGTACTTGCACTGACAAATTACAGTATTGTTCCGATTGCTCTGATTGCTGTATATGTTTTTATTGTCTTATTTTCTTACTTGATATACTTATTCCCTTTGCATGCCCTTATACTTTATATTATATTTTTAAAGTATAATTTATCATAGCTAATTTTTTTTTTTCTTTTTATATACTTTATTAATGTTATATGTTACACATTTGCATCGAAGCAAGTTCCTAGTTTGTGATTTTTGTTACTCACTGACAATGGCAATAAAATCTATTGTGATTATGATTCAGATTTTGATTCTATTTAACCTCCAAACATGAAGAAATACAGTAGTTGACAAAGGCCTTGTCCACATGAAGACAAATGATGAGGATAGTTGAGGATAGTTTTAAAAACGATCTGCATAAATGCTGATTTATGCTTCAGATTCTTTGGAATATTTTGACAAATTTCAATATGGATTTAATGGAGATAGTGGTGGATTTTATTTTTTTTTAATTTTATTCATGACTTCTGTGGTTTATGGTGATGTGTGACGCAGATTTTGGCAGTGAACATCATATAAAGGTCAGTACATTTCCATATGAGACGTGAAACTGGGGCAGTAACGTCTGCATGAAACTAAACCGGAGTTTTGAAATCTTTTCACTCTGGACATGGTTTCAGAAATCTTTGTTTTCAGTGTCCTAAAACTCCTGCTTCATGTGGATGATGTGTGGTTTAGGACAAATATTTGTGCTGAAACGCCTGAGCTTGGCTTCGTGTGGACAAGGCATTAGTCTGACCACTTTTGGATCGCTTTTTTGAATTGGAAGTTTCCATTCTCCTCCAAGTCATAGTCCAGTAGGATCGTCTTTTCTTCATTTTAAAGATCAAATTTCTGCTCTAAACTTACTCACCAATGTTGGTGTAATTCCCTTGAAAAGAAAGTCGGCCTCCAGAAGCAGCTGATCATATGAACACAGCGGACTGCGCTGTGTAAATTAAAACAAAATGTGCTTGTATTTCCTGGTCATGTGACCTCCTCTGGAGCCTTGTGCTTACCCAATCCACCCAAATGTATCAAATATTTGACTGTAGACAAAGTCAGCATGTGCATCAGAGAGCCCGACATCGCCGCATAGAATAAAAGGTCTTTGACAGAAATAGATGTCATTGCCAGAGTTAATAAAACCCATTAGCCCGATGTTTTTAACTTTTTCTTCAGCTTTTTCTGAAATGAAAATGTACCAAAAAACAACTAAAACTGAATATGAATTTAGCGTATCCTTACACCACTAGTTACTTCCTACTTCTGTACTTATATTAAACACTATATTGAATACCAGTTCGTTCCGCAGGCCTGGTGTTACCTAACGCTCTCACACACCTCCAGCCAGCAGGTTGGACTCATTATCTAGAAGGTTAACTGCTCTTCTTTCACTCTTTGGACACTGGATATTTCCCCTGCCAGGCCGTGTGCTCTAGGTGTTTATTACCAACATCATATCCATAAGCAGTCCTTACATCGAGGGAAAAGGAACCCTCCACGTTGCTTTCAAAACTAGTGAATATTTTATCCTGTGTGCTGCGGTAATGATGACTATTGATCTCTCATCATCTCTTATTAATGCGGTCTGGTGCCAGAGGATAATGCTAATCACATATTAGCGCTACATATTACATCACACGCTAAGGAATGTCTCTGTTGGAGGTGTTAAGCTTTTATGGGGAAGGTTACGCTTTGAAATGGGGAGGTTTGAGTAAAATATACATCTAGGGGGCAATATTATGCTAATTTTGTAGCTAGGATATAATGTTTCATCATTAAAAATCATGCTGGGATTGGGTTTTGTTTCTTTCGCAATTTTTTCTGAATGTTTCAGATCAAAGTATTCAAAAGACTAGTTCTTTATGAACATGGTGAAGTTTTTGACATACATAAGCAAGACCTCTCACATACAACTAAATGTCAAAAACGTACAATAGGCACATTTTCACTCCTTTTCTACGTCCATATGTTACGAAAAGCCAAAACGTAAAATACCCACGAATTTTGGTTGAAGCCAAATGGCAACATTTTCTTTGGGTTTAACAGATAAATCTTGATCTACCCCAAGCCCCAGTCCTAAACTTTAAATTGGGGTGCCTAACTTTTTGAGTTGTAAAAATGTAAACTTTGCGTTTTCCACTCAAAAGTATGTGTTAAATGCAGCACTTTGTGGAAATATGTGAGCACTGAGTATTGGCTGAATTGAAGAAAAAAATTGAGTTATTTTGATCCTTTACAGTTTCACTGTGATGTTTGTAAGAGGAACCAAAAATGAATACATGTCGATCTTAACCATGTGTCAAAGCATTTATCAGCGGAAGTTGTCAGATTTAAACCTTAACCGAGTGAGAATCAGCGACTCCACCTTTAATCCTTTTAGTAACTTGAAGCCTAAACATGGAAATCTTTTTCCATGTTTCCATGGAAAAGATGTTGCTTCACCTGTATTTTTTCCATTATTGTATAAAACATGTTTATCTCAATTCACTATGTCTCAAAATAAGGTTTTATTGTCTATTCCTACTGGTGTAATAGGTCTTGGTCTTATTTCGGACTTGATCTTGGTCTCGAGGGTGCTTGGACTCAGTTTTGTCTTTGACTCGGTCTTCTGTTGGACTTGGTCTTATCTTTGACTTGACCTTGTGTTGGACTTGGTTTTGTCATTGGGAAAAGTTGAATAGATGAATACAAAGTGTTTGCATTTTTCCTAAGTTTTGCCGCCTCTGGATGTTGGACAAAGCGATATCGTGTCGTCGTATTCTCCAAAGTGTTGAGTGGAGTTGTAAGTGGATCTGATTGGATCTGCAGCTCTCTCTCTCTCTCTCTCTCTCTCTCTCTCTCTCTCTCTCTCCACACTCAGAACACACGGCTCCGGTTTCAGAGCATGAATCAAGAGCAAATGAAACGCACTCCAGACGACGGCTTTCATTTATGAGCCGGCCGCCGCGGAGAGCAAAAATGCATTAAATGTAACGTGATCACATGATTCGATGGTGAATTCATCTGTTTGGCTGAGTGACTGCTTTTAAAAATAGAGACTGTGATGGATTACACAGCGCAGCGACTGTTATCTGGATTAGAGTGTTTGCAAGATTTGGTTTGTTGAGAGTTTAATTCTACTACACGAACAAAAGTTATTTACATGTTTATATATTTTATGCTTCATGACAAATATACTTTTCTTCATGTCATGTTTTCATATAGAATTAAGGAACTGCATGTGGAACAAACAGAGAGAGAACAGTTGAAGTTTGGTAATGAATTGTGTTGATGCAGTCGATACGAAGGTTTTTACAAAAGGGATTTTGCACATCTTATTTTAGATTGTGAGTAAAACCGATTGGACTGAAAATTACTATAATGATTCAAATTATGGTGCACATTTTTTTTTTTTTACTCAAAGCTGTAGACAATCGGGCTTAGAAAAAAAAACATTTCTGCAGTAAAAACCTTCAAAATCTTACTCAGTCCAAACGATAAAGTCCAGAGTGTCCAAACTTTTACCTCGGCAAGCCAAAATGTATTACTTTGAAAAAATCTGAGGAACAAACCAAATTTTGTTTTGTATTTGAAAGGTTTATTTGAGACAAGTTGATGAATAACTTGTTTTTTATGTTTTAGGAGATTACACCTGATTTAATGTCTTTTTGTTCCACAAAATGTCCGAACAAAACTGGCTTCTGGGCCAAATTAGACCCCTTGTGGGTAGAGTTTGGCTGCACTTTGGGCACCATGACTTTAGAGGTGGATGTTAAACATGCTTTCCATACCAGTTTGTTGGGCCTGGACAGTACTTGGATGGGAGACTCAGCCTCAGGATCAACAGTGAATTACTAGAGGAGTAAGTGTTGTTGTGTCCTTAGGCAAGCCATTGCCTAGTCTGGATCTGTTGGGAGAATGATGAACCACTGACTGGTTCATCTAGGTGTATTTTTTTCACATTAGTGGTCCATATTCTGCGCCCAGTCTATGTCTTAGAGTTAACGTTGAGAAATGTTTTTGTGTGTTGGCCGCTCTGAGCTCCAGAACCCAGCGCACAAATGCACTGTGCCTGATTTCATTAATTTAATGAACCTAATTACACATGCAGAACATCACAGTGGAGCATTGCAAGTTCACAGGATTTTTGCTATCAATTCTAATTTTGTTCTTTATTTAATTAGAATGTTTAAGCCATTTATTAAATCATATCAATAAATTTGCTTTACGCTTTATGTTTTGTCGACCTAAAGTTATGACAAAATGATCCGATGCATGTGAACATCTTGATCTGTGCATTAGAAGTTTCGGTGTCCTTGTTATAGTCCTTTTGAATAAGACAATTACTGCCTGTAGCCAGGCTCATGGCCCCCGGTGTCACACATGCAGAAGGTCCTTCGTATACTGTCTGAGCACGCTGTAGTCCCAGTACAAAAGAGCACGAGGTTCTGTCCACTTTGGTCTGGTCTCTTGTTGCGCGCGATGCACTCTTCTTCTAAAGCACAACGCAGGGCTCTGGTCTGGACTGTGCCAAAATTACATCCAGCGGTCCATTATGAGTGTGCGTGGTATGGTGTTCCAAAAAGCGCGGAAGGGACCTGGACTCACCCAGCACCACGCTCTCCTGGTTTATTCATAGAATCAAATAGTGCCTCACATCTGGCTGGAGTCACACCTCCTAGACTGATAACGTATAGCGGTTGGAGAGAGCGCACTAGTCCCGGCCTGAAAAAAGGGCCCAGTAGTTTCTAAGCATGACTTGATCTTTCTATTTCTACTAAACTGTGTAGTTGATGTTTCACCTCCAGAAAGTTCCATAGTGCATCTTTAATGTAAAATATATTAAAATTTCACCCCGATCTCATGGCTCTGCTTTTGAAAATTCTATGATCCACCCTTAATACTGATGACTTTTGAAAGCATTCTTTGCCTGCTCCGCCCTATCCCCTCCACAGATCCTCAGCTCGCTCACACCACAGACTGACTGCTCCATCTTGTGCTCTGCGGTCTGGGTTCCATTGACGTCTCAATTGTAGAAATCATCTCTCATTGTGTCTGCCGAGATCAGATCAATTTATGAGCGCTGCTGAAACCAATCCTTCACAGGCGTCCAACCCAGAAGGCCGTTTGAGTACATTAACAGCTCTGAGCGGAGCATCAGGTTCTAACGCTGCGCACAAGCCACAAAAGCCACGCTCTCACTCAGTATGAAGTGTCGTTCTGTGTGACGTGCATCGGTCTGTGTCAGTACTGAACCTAATGATTATAATAAGATCTGATAGGTGGAAAAAATGCACTTTATTTGTACTGTATATTGGAATAGTTTTTACCTCCCACTGGAGGAAAATGTACTAACACAGTGTTGCAAAAATATGCATTTATTCTAATTTAATAAGCTAAATATAGACTAATAGTGACAAGGCGCACAAGTTACTAATTATTAGTTTTTATAGGCAATGTAATGAAATCAATCAGAGTTAACCTTTAAAGTGAGGCTAAACACACGTTCAGAGACTAACTCCGCCCACAACTGAACCTCAAACAGGCACGCAAAAGTGGGAGATGCCCGGAGGCCTTTGAAGAGACGCCCAGTGGGTGTGAACAGACTTTGACTGACAGCACCAAATATGAACAGTGAGCTTGGCAAATGATGTGACGGAGCGGTCCGGGTCCTGGCCACTGACAGTCTATCTGAGGAAGCTGTACAGCACTAAGTCTTTGCTTAGGCTACTTGCACGTCAAGATTTTTTTAACTTTACAAAACATAATGTATTAAATCTTTGCTTTAGTCTACATAGGCACATGAGCTTATGATAGGAGTATTTTCTAAAAATGAAAATGAAAAACGACGATGAAAAACATTCCATTGACACAGGAATCGAACCTGCGCATCGTTGCACAAGCAGCTACACACATAATAGATCCTTGGCTACACATCTCAACAAGCTGAGCCAAATGACGGCTGAAATCAATGCGCAGCGAGTGATCGCTTTACAACTCCTCCGCAGCGGTGTCAGGGGGAGGAGTTTCTTTATTCCCTCTGGGCGGCTCGTCTGCGCGTCAAGTCACTGTGACGTCAGAGGGAACTGAAAATGCACTGACAGCGTTTGCCCATCGTGGCAGTACAGCCACGGTTTTTACACACATAACTGCAAAATGTGCGAGTTTGCACAAAAATGTCCAAAAAAGGCCTGGAAACAGTAGATAATTCAATTTTGACCCCATTTACACAGTTTGACAGTGAAAAAAAGTTGATTCTGAGTTTAGTTTCTCTTTAAAGTCTACCTCAAACTGTATAAACCTACACACCTCCTTGTCTCTCTGAAGGCACAGCTCTTTCTCTCCAAAGATGTGGATGTGGATGGGAATTGACCCTTTGCACGTGTCGTCACACTCTTGGAGGGAACGCCCACTTCTCCATGATGGAGGCAAAAGCTCTGTCTGTGTGCATTACAACTATGGAAACTTTGAATAAACCTGCCTGCTTGTTACTTTTATTTAACCTGGATCTGTGTTGAACTCCTATCTGAGTTCTCACTATATGCATCTGGGACTTCACTAGCTGAAGGCATTTGGGAAAAGGTGGGGCGTTTGGTGAAATACTTCGAGCTGATTGGGTGAGCGGCCGACCTTATTCGTGCTTAGCCAATCACAGCAACAACTCGTAATGGTGTATCCAATGTCCGCGTTGGATAGAACAAGTGTCACACATACGGCTCTTCTTTCAAAAAGAAATGTCTCCATATTTCTGCTAAAACCACATCAAAAGCAGACAACACATACATCCACGGGAGCAGCCATCTTTATTTAGCTTGAATTACTTGGCGGCGCCGCCGGGTTGTAACAGCCTGTGTTAGCCCGCCCTGCTACAATGTGATTGGGCCTCAAAACCACCCTGCTGTGATGTGAGTGAGCCGAACCACTGCCGTTTCGAACTCCCAAACCAATCACAAATATCGCGAGGTAAACCTTCTGGCTGGCCAGGTTAACTTTTAGTGATTTCAATTGTAAAATGTCTGTATTTTGTGCGACATGCTGCACTAACAGGCACGAAGTTGTTTGCCTGGGATCTAGAACCCACACTTCAACAAACTGCAAAGAGTGGGTCTGGTCACCAAACCCTCCGCCTGCATTTCAGACCAAATATACATCGTACCGGGCAATCAGATTACGGTAGTTTATTTGTGTGACGCAGATGAAACAAAGAAGCTGATTGGTCGTCTGTCATTTAGACCAAAATTTTACTTCACTCACCTCACATTAAAATTTGTCATGTATTTTTTTCGTCGGGAGCAGCCATGTTGGATTTTACACGGCGGAAGATGCGTGTCTCTGATTGGCTAATTAATCTGTCAATCATGGCTACAGAACTCAAAAAAGAGGGACACGGTGACCAGACGATATATAGTATTTTTAATAAAAAGCTCCAGTCTTAGTCCTACAAGGAAGTTGTAGGCCTAAGACTGGAGCTTTTTCCTTTACATTTTGATGAAGATAGAAGACACCAGTGGGCGGCATCAATAAATCCAAAGAACTGGAATTCCTCTAAGTTGTTACAGATTTGCAGTGAACACTTTAAACAAGGTAAGTGTCATTGCTAATGACAAAAAAATATACGACAATTGAAAAAAAGATGCAATGAATATCTGAAACAGCCTGCGTCATGTCAGCCTCGCATGGTCTACAGTCTACAGTTACTGAAAACCTTTTAAATCTGCTCCAGTGTGAGAGAAAAACCCTGTTTTCCACAGAATGGTTCAAATCATGAGGAGTAAAGTCAGGCAAACTTGTACGTTTGATTAAACCTGCAAACACAGCAGGAGGAAGAGAGTCTGGATCAGCTGCATTCATTAGCTTTTCCAAATACCTCACTTTGTGCGTCTAAAAGATGTCCTACTTCCACAGACAAATCTACTGAACAGAATCCATCAGCTTTCTTTACCAAAAAATAAGAAATTCTGTTTTGCTCTCCCTGTTATGCTGCGTACACTAGAGTTGTAGTCCTAAATACACTGTTTTCCAATCATTTCCTCCATAAATTGTTGTTTTGCATGAACACTATAACATTTTCAGTCAGCTAAATGGTCAGTTCAAAAACATACTTTTTAGTCGATTAATTGGTTGATGGGATACGTTTTTAGTCCACCAAGAATTTCTTTGGTCGACTACAGGAGGCAGAAGTGCGTACACACACTTCTGCCTCCATCACGGCGCAGCCACGTGATCACGTGACGTAGGTGCAAATGGTCAATAGGTGGTAGGAGCATCAGCTGCAGGACAATACAAGATGACTTAAACATGCATAAATAAATCCAAATAGAATTTTGAGTAAACTAATAATGAGACACCGTTAGAACATGATTGAAAAACGAGGAAAATGTGATTTGCAAAATTAAGTAGGAAAGCAATCGATAGAGTTGGAAATAATACAAAAGACTAATGATGATGATGATGGAAAAAGCATGATTATCCAAACACACTTGAAGCTTGTTTAATACTTTGCTCGGTCACGCAGACAGTGCAGGGTGAAAACATTAGCATTTAGCTGCAGTCTGTTCACAGGAAAAGTACATGTCAGCGTTTTCAGAGCGGCGCTGAAAAACACAACTGTCTTTTCCTTCCTTCACCTCTGACCTGAGCCTCCTCTCGCACCTGGGGAGCCGAGCTGTGTGCCGCGGCAAAACAGAGGCAAGGGCGCTATCAAGTGGTGGCTTTCACCGGTCGTTTAGGTTGTCTTGTGTTACATTTTGCTGTCCAGTATCTGAATGACAAACGTGGCTGCCAGTCTGCGACAATGGCCTTTTTATCCTGCACCAAATCACACAATTATACTCCAAGATTCACATGGGAAAAGTGGGTGGAATGCAAAGACGTGCAGTGACATTTTGAGAAGCAGATGCTCAAGTACACCTTTACAAAATTGTTCAAAAAGAAACAGCTCCGTAAGAAGAATTTAAAAACATGTTCATAACTTGTTTTTTATGAGTGCAGCTTTGATTATTACAGCGTGTTGCACAAAAAGGTTTAAGGCAATGTAAAGAAGTGAAGAGGAACATTTAGAAGGAGGAGAAGAAGGATGCAAAGGAGAAGAAGAGAAGAAAAAGAAGGAGAAAGAGAAGGAGTAGAAGGAGGAAGAGGGGGAGAAGATAAGAAAGAGGAGAAGGAGGAGGAAGAGATGAAGGAGAAGGAAGAGAAGATGAGGAGAAGAAGAAAGAGGAGGAGAGGAAAAAGGAGGAAGAGGTGGAGAAGAAGAAAGAGAAGGAGGAGGAGAAGAAGAAAGAGGAGAAAAGGAGAAGGGAGGGGAGAAGGAGAAGAAAGAGGAGGAAGAGAAGAAAGAAAAGGAAGAGAAGAGGAGGAGAAGAAAAAAAGGAGGAGAGGAAGAGGTGGAGAAGAGGAAAGAGAAGGAGGAGGAGGAGAAAGAGGATAAAAGTGAGAAAAGGAGAAGAAGGAAGCGGAGAAGGAGAAGAAAGAGCAGGAAGAGAAGAAAGAAGAGAAGAGGAGGAGAAGAAGAAAAAGGAGGAGAGGAAGTATGAAGAAGAGGTGGAGAAGAGGAAAGAGAAGGAGGAGGAGAAAGAAGGAGAAAGAGAGGAGGAGGAGGAGGAGAAGAAGAAAGAAGAAGAAAGAGGAGAAGGAGGAGGAGAAGAAAGAAAAGAAGAGGACGAGGGAAAGAAGAAAAAGGAGGAGAGGAAGAATGAAGAAGAGGTGGAGAAGAGGAAAGAGAAGGAGGAGGAGAAAGAAGGAGAAAGGGAGAAGAAGGAACAGAAGAAGAAGGAGAAAGAAGACAGAAGAAAGGAAAAAGAAAGAAGAAGAAATGAAGAAGAAGAAGAATGAGAAGGAGAAGAAGAAGGAGTAGAAAGGGGAGAAGGAGGAGGAGAAGAAGAAGGCAGGCGAGAAGAAGAAGGAGAATAACTCCTTAATATAGCCCTAAAAATGATTAAGAAAATGTTCTTAACGAAAACATTACAAGAAAAATACTTTTTTGTGACTACAATGGCATAGCGCTTTTAAAGAAAGTTATTTTAAGTTGAAAATGAGCTCTACGCTGTTCTGTTTTTTGTTCTGGTGGTATCAATATTGGTATTGAGTGCTTTCATCAGTATAGAAATTGAGATTGGGTAAGGTCATGTTTATTAGGACAATGCACAGTTACATACCCACATAAAAAGGACCTGTGTCAATAGATGTTTTAGTTTTATGACAATACTATTACTTACACATTTACCATTCTCATATTTGAATCCTTCTCTCACCAAGTTCCACAACAGCACGCTAAAAACCCCACTTACTCCAGCACTGCCCTTATTGCCGTAGCTACAACAACACTTGTGCAGCTGTCAAACGTTCGCCGCGCCATTTTGCAGAGACTAATAACTCATAATTGCATTCCTCTCGACAGCAAACTCTGACGGACAGTGCGCAAACGGGCCAATCCTTTGTATCACGCTGCTGCACGGAGCTCAAAGCTAACCCCCGTATGAGGCAATAATTGTATTTTTTTGAGCTCTCTCCTCCTCTCTCCGGCACCTCCAACGCCCAGGGTAATTGCTAGAATCGTGTTTTCTAAACCGGCGTCATAAAGCCTTGGATGTAAACAAACCGAAATCAAGCGGGCGGCCATGTTTTGACAAGCCCGTGACGAGCCAGCTATGGAAGGAACTCCTCTCTTGTCGACTTCTGAGGACACTTTGGCAAACTTTACTTTTACTCTCTGTTGAAATAGTTACGCGGACTTTTTGCAAAATGCATCAGTGGAAAGGGGGGAGAGAGAAAAAAAAATAAGATGTCGAGATGTTGAAGAAGCAATTCGCGGTTGGGTTTTTTTAAGAAGAGAGCTAGCTAAAGTGATGAGTTGTGACAAGTGTAGCGCTCCCGGCCCGATGTTCCAGGCAGACGGGGGATTTCGACACGCGCCATTAGTGCGAGGAATGGCAGGATGTAGAGACGAAAGAGAAGCAGTGTTTCTGGAGGAGATGTGGAGAGGTTTGGAGATGGGTTGGAAAAGAAAAAGGGAAGGGGAAAAGTGGGGAGTCTTGTCGAGAACTTTGCCGTGATGTGAGAAGAAGGTTTGTAAATAGTTTTAGACTGAGTTTGTACCAGCTCTTTGTAAATAGATAGTGTTTGGATTCCAACCACTTTTTTCTGTTCTGTAGTGTGAAGGGATGTCAGTGTTATTAGGTTAAAGGGGCATAGTTTAACTTTGTGGAGGTGAAAAGTTAATTGACCATTTTGTGGCCTTGCAAGTCCAGTCAAAGACATACGAGTTACATGATGAACCTTGAACCAATAACTGTAATTTTATTTACAATATAATTCCAATAAAAACAATAATAATCATGCCAAATGTAAAAGTTTTTTGTTTTTTGTTTTGTCTGGAAAATCCAGACATTTTCATGTCTTTATTTCAAATTTCAGTGGGTGTGATTGTCTGATTACTTAGCCAATCAGGGACACGCATCGTCTCCCGTATGAAAACCAACATGGCTGCTAATGATGTAAAAAAAAAAAAAAACATGAAAAAATTTTTAGTATTAAATAAATGTTAAAAATTGATTTTTAGTATTAAAAAAATTTGTATTATGTATTTTAGTATTAATTTTTTTTTTTTTTTAAGTTGTTTTTACTTTGAGGGCAACAAAAAGGAGAATTATTTACTTCCCCCAATATAGTTCCATAGAAAAGTTGTTCCTTTAGCTTTTTTTTTTTTTTTTTTTGTATTAAGACTTAAAATTAACAACTATTCCCATTAGAAATGTTTCAAAGTATGATTTTAACTTTCTATATCTATTGACTTTTAACCATCAGAAAGCTACACGGTGGATAAAAATCAAGTTATAATTGGACACAAGGTCAAAGAAGGAGAAGACATATACAGTCATTTCATTTAGTCTACATAGGAGGGTCTAAAACTAGGAGATGCTCTGGGACAATTATAATTTACTTGTTTGCTATTAATCTGCTTTGACATGCTTGACCAATCACTGTTTCTTATTTTCTGTATTACTGTTTGGTTTTGACCAATGAATGTTTATTTTTTTATTTTCTACCGTCTGTGTGTTGTTGTTTTTTTATTGGTTCATTCGAAAATCATGTTTTTGCCCTAAACTGGACAATAAGAATCTCATAATTTTTATTTAATGTGCATATGAACTTAACAACTTCTGTTACAGCTCATTTTATAACCAATTTCTCTATGTTTCATTAAAAAAAAATAACTTAAAAAAATGATTGGAATGATTGCAATCTAGTTCAGAATTTTCTTAAACTGGATTCTAAAAATTCTCATTCTGCTTTAAATGTAAAGTGGAGGACATTTACACATGTAAATGTTTTACTAACTGCAAGTCAGTTTGATGTATTTATATTAATTTCTGTTTGTTTAACTAATGATTGTTTTTGTATGTTTCGTCTGACTCCCTCTCCCCTTCTCTTGGGTGCTTTTGTACACCAGTCCAACGTTGTAAATAAGAATTTGTTCTTAATGTTTGGCCTGGCAAAAAAAAAAGGTATCTACCAAAACTCAATCTCACCCAATACTATAGTGTAGGTACTTTTCATTTATTTGAACCTAATGCCAAAGCATCAAAATCAGAACTGAAAAAGCTGGATCGTTGCATCCTTATCAAAACTATATTGGCTATGTCAATAGAATGTTAAGCTGTACTACCGAGCAATTACCAATAAGTTTTACAACACTTTTTAAATTATTATTACATGGTATGTTTGGTATTTAGTTTATAAGTTATAGTTCTTTGTTCTATAAAACACAATTCTGATACTTACCCTTTATAGACATTTCTTTTATTGAATCTCCAGAAATATGACTGAATTCTTTCTAAGTGCTTTCGGAATTGACCAAAACAACCCTCGACTATCTCAACTTTTAATCATTGCCTATAAAAACATCACCCATCCAGCTGTCACTTCGGTCTGCCCACTCCCAAAGTTTAAAAAGAGGAATTCCGAAATAATGAATCAAGAAAATTTTCAAAGAAAAACGACTACCCTTGTGCCATGGCTTTAAATTGCCTTGTCCAGACAAAAAAGCTTCACCAAAACCTCTGAAGCTAACAAAGGCTTTAGCTTAGGGCCAATAGCACGACGCTCTTCGAGAATATACGCCATAACGACCTCGCAATGCATCGGAATACACAACTTCTTTGTACCTTTACCCATTCTTTACCCATTATGCGGTTCTAAATGCGGGCCCGGAGCAATGCGCGCAAGCTTTAGCGTAGCCGCAGCCTCGTCTTGACCTAGCTAGCTGTCTGGAGTCTTCAAACACATGCGGATTATGGAGAGGCGGGAGCTGTGTGTGTGTAAATGAGCGCGGTAACATGTACGCCTATGCCCACGGGTCGTAAATGTGGACTTGAACGAGATGGCGACACGATGGTGAATAGTGAGGAGTTGTTCGTGTTGCTAGCTTGACAACAAAGGGCATTTTCCGGCTGTGTCTCTATACATTTTTTTATGGCTTGTTTGGTTGATGTACAGTGGAAGGTTCAAGTCGTCCAAGGATATAGTGTAGAAGAAATTATAATCTATATAGAGCCTTAATCTTGAATAGACACATCTGAGAACATGGGATTACAACATTGAATTATCTGTTCATAGAGACATTGAAAGAGGTTATATTATGTAAAATGTACATCAGCGTTTCCCACAGATTTCAGAGAGGCTTTGGTGAGATGAGGTCTCAAAACAATACAAAAAAACAGGTCAGGGCTATACATAGAGTCATTCACAAAACTGTGGCAAGTATTTTACCGTTGTTGTGATCCGTAGATCCAGAATGCGCTTATACAGATTGCTGTATTATTATTTAATCTTGTTGTTCCTTGTCCCACTCCCCCTTGGGAGTGTGTTCTAGGACGTTCCAGTGTCGAGGCCCCCTGGTTGTCAGGACCTGGTCCCTCCCCGCATGGACTCCTGCACCTCTTTCCTGTGAAGTCCTTCGAGATGGCGGATTGTCGTGATTTTGGGCTATACAAAAATAAATTGATTGATTGATTGATTGATTGATTGTATTGTTAATGAGTTTTAAGATAAGATAAGTTAAACTTTATTGTCCCCAAAGGGGAAATTTGTTGTGGGCTATAGTGCTTTTACAATGTGAAAAAGCCCCACAATGCATCTGGAAAAGTAGTGAGCATCGATGGTCACTAGAATGGTCAATATAGACCACACTTGCGAGAATCGGAAAAACAACACGGACAGTGTCAGGTCTTTAACTGGAAACGACACAACAAAATAAAAGATTTAAACTTAAACTCAATGTTGAGCTGGGAGAATAAACAAAACAATCGTAACTAAAAGCCGTTTGCCATAAAGATGCTAACGTTAGCTTCTTACCTTAGTTTGGGCTGTAAGAAATGAATTATCCAGTTAGTTTGTGGTTAAATGTATTGTCCAAGTAAAACCAGATTTTTATCTGATTTTTGACGACCGACTCCCAAATGGCCCAGGCCTTTCTGTGTGGGGTTTGTATGTTTTTCCCCGTGTCTGGGTGGGTTTTCTCCGGACACTCTGGTTTCCCCCACCAACCAATAACATACATGTTGGAGTAATATCCTCCAGCTTTGGTAGTCCTGACCAAGTCTATCAAGAACATCTGTACATGGGTCCCTGAGCGCTGCACTGTGGCGATCACTGCTCCTGAGGAGATGCCCCAGAGGCATTGAAGGATGGGTCAAATGCAGAGGACAAATTTCCCTATGGGGACAATAAAGTATACCTTACCTTACCTTCCTGGTACATACTCTATATATAATCTAATGTCATGTTTGGAAAACAAAAGGTTGAAAGATTATATGAGAACGAACATTAATTAATTATTAATAGGAACAAAACCTGGCACTGTTTCGTCACTGATCAGGTCATTGAGGGTGAGATTAACTTTTTGGAAAAGTGCACAAATGACAAACTGATTTTCACAGATAACGTGAGTGAGACCTTTAAGAAATACTGCCATAATCTAGTGAGTCAGACTGAAAATGTTCTTGTTTCTACTCACTTGATACGTTTGATTATCTGACAGTGGCTAGAAAAAATTAGCTAAACTGATGAATAAATTATTTAGCTGAAAAAGGGTTAGATTCTAATGTGGGTGTAATGTCTGCTACACTACATGTATGTAATGTCTGCTGTACTACACCCAAGGAAAAAAAGAAACGCAACATTTTAATTTTGGGAAAACTCCTTAGAAAACGAGTCCATTTGTAAAAATGGGTTAGCATCATGGTTTCAGTCCATAGTAAGCTGAAGACAGGTGAACAGATTTCTTGGTTTGGCTTGACTGATTGTGAGAACAATAAAGAGTGCATTACAGGGTCGTTTATTCACACAAACTCATGTTTGAAACTCAGAGTTGACTTTTACAGCTGGTTAACTGTGCTCAAGTCTTCTTTACAAAAGGCACCAGAATGAATCCAAAAACACACTTCTTCACGATGCCACGATTGTCCAACCAGAGGGATGGAGCTATTGGCTGCTCCAAGCTGGACGGTGTTGTCTTATGTCTCCAGGGTGTTTGGAGTCACCGCTCCACCATTAGTCGTCTTGTGGAGCGATACCAGGCCACTGGTTCCTCTAACGACCGCCCTCGTACTGGTGGCCCCCGTGTAACGACCGCTGCACAAGACCGCGACAACCGCTCCGCACATCTCCGTGACGGGTTCACCTGCCACCAGGTCCACAGTCAAGACCATTGGGACACACCTCAGGCCAGTGTCGGCCAGAACCATCTGTAATCGCCTCTGCGCTGATGGTATTCCACCATATCGTCCCTATGTTGAATCAGTGCTTCTTTTTTCCTTTTGTGTACATGTATGTATTTATATATATATGTTTACAGACATACATTACATATATGTAGTCTGCTGTACTACATGTATGTAATGTCTGCTGTACTACATGTAAGTAATGTCTGCTGTACTACATGTATGTAAAGTCTGCTGTACTACATGCATGTAAAGTCTGCTGTACTACATGTATGTAAAGTCTGCTGTACTACATGTATGTAAAGTCTGCTGTACTACATGTATGTAATGTCTGCTGTACTACATGCATGTAAAGTCTGCTGTACTACATGTATGTAATGTCTGCTGTACTACATGTATGTAAAGTCTGCTGTACTACATGTATGTAAAGTCTGCTGTACTACATGTATGTAATGTCTGCTGTACTACATACGTATATGCAAGCCCGTCGACAGGGGGGACAACCGGGTTTTTTGTCCCGGGCCTCAGGACTAGGAGGGCCCATCAACGTCTCCTCCTTTTTTATTGTTTTATTTTTTAATAATTTTTTTTAAATTATTATTATTTATTATTTATTTTTTACTTATTTTATACTTAAAATGTACTCAAAACCCGAAAAATGATATGTTGCAACTGTAAAATCGAGCATTTTTTTCTTAACTGTCCCCCTCCTGTTTTCAAAATGGTTTGATCCTACTAGCACGCATCGTACGCTCAAGGCCGTGGGAAGTGGAGGTGCGCTGGGTGCTGCTGACGCACCCCCTGCTCTAGACCATGTGAAATTATTTCTAAACTGGTCAGCTTATTTTTTCGTTTAAATTGTCACTTTTCTGTGGACAGCAGTCATGTAAAATGCTTTATTAAGCTTCTCTTAAGATAGACGCTACTTCACTCCGCTCTCCCTCTCGCCCTTTCTCTCTCTCATACCCGCTCGCATGTCACAGTTTCCTCGCTCATGTCTAATAAGCTGTTGTTCATGAGCTATGTCCGAAGACACAGGGAGTGCATTAAACTATAGCATAATTATTGGCCATAGGTAATGACAGACACCACTGATAAAAACGAGAGTGAGCAGGTCAGGAAGTAACCATCTGTGCATAAATTAACCAGTCGCATTGTTACAGCAAATAGCGCGGAATAAAACAGTTTGGGATCCATAAAGATGTTCTACACAGCCTAAGCTTTTAGCCAATTTTTATTTTATCAAAATCCGTTGTGTATTTGCAAAGTTATGAGCTAAACAGCTGACCAAACTATACGTTTGTAAATTCCATAGCAAAAACTACGGCGGCGAAACGCGCACCGCGGACCCAAAAAGATTCTGAATTCCATAAAAACAACACAACACGCAAAGGTCCTTGAAGAGTCTGGACAAAGGGTCTTTCACACCAAGCCGAGGCTGACCTGTTGTTTAAGACGTCTGTTTGCAGCCGTTCACAGCCACAGGCAGCGCTAAAGACAGCAGAGGCAGAGCTGGAGGCAGCAGTCTCACAACCTGCAGTTTGACATGTCACTCTGAGCAAAGAGGACTGACTTCACAATCAGAAGAGGTTTCATTGCCATTGCAAGTGAACCAAAGTAAATTCACAAACTAAGAACTTCATTTGATAATAAGGTGCATCATATAACACTGATGATACTATTAAAGAACAATATATATATATCAACTGGAAAAAAAAAACATTAGAAATATAAAATCAAATTAATTATAATTATAATTATGAATTATAAGGTCATGCAAAAAATAGACATACAATGTAAAATAGCCAATTATGTTAATAATAACTATTGATATCTATAAAATATAATAATATTAGAATAAAATATATATATATATATATATATATATATATATATATATATATATAGGATATATATATATATATATATATATATATATATATATATATAATATATATATATATATATATATATATATATATATATACAGTATACATCTAAAAAATTAATAATAAGCAGAATCTCGGCGCGCGTATGTGTTTGGCGGCGGGGACAGGGGCCCATGTGAGGTCTTCTTGTCCCGGGCCCCAGCATGTCTGTCAACTGGCCTGCGTATATGTAATGTCTGGTATATCACATGTGCCGTGTTCTGTTGTCTTTATTTTTGCTGTCTTCTGTTGGGGCTTATCTTCCATAGAAATCTATTTAAGTTTAAAATTTGAATTCAGAATAAAGACTTTATTTTGCCCTTGATCTTCACACTTGACTCGTCCAGCAAAGCCACTGGGCACATCTCCAGACTCATTGCTTTAACTGTATTAAAGCTGACAGACACAATTGTGGCTGAGATTCAGGGCTAACACACAGCCCAAGGCTAAAAATATGACACAGTATGTTGTATGAGATCTAATAAACATAACACATATACATACAAGGTGCAGCCTCACCACCTGAGCCACTTCTGTACCATTGTAGACATTACATTATGTCACATTGTGAGTTGGAACCTTTTTACCAAAAATAAACTTGGACTGTGTTTGGATGTTTTTGTTGGACTAAAAGCATTTTCTCTGCGATGCAAACATCTCTTTTGCATGACCAATAAGGCAGTCCTCCTGCTGGTTCCCATAAAAATGTCGTCTTTTTTAGCAATAGAATTGACTCTGTGCACAGAACGTCATTTGGCTTGTTTGTTTTCAAAAATGCTAACATCTTGCCGGCGTGTTCATTTCCTATTTGTTTAATTTTTTAGGTTTTCATTGCCTCAGTCTAAAACGAAAAATTAAAAGGAACAGTGACTTTTTTTTTTTTTGACATTGTGTTTGAGACTTTACAAATCAAGAGAAAACTAAACATTATTATGATTACAATCTCATTAAACATTTAGCTTGTTTTTACCCAATTTGGTTGTTTTGGTGAAGTTCATTCTCGTCTTTTGTCCAGTAAATATGACATGTGGAGGGGAATCCACAACTGTTACCTAGCAACCACTATGTACATCTGGGCAAAAATCAACATAAAAAACAACTTAACACTTGTGTTAAATCGTTGTTTAAACTCCAGGAAACTGTCGGTTGTGTGTAAATTGTCTTTTGGTGCTTTTTGGCGACACATGTGGAGGGATTCTGTTTTAGAACTCAATCATTTTACTTGACAACTTCTTCATACATTGTACCTTAAATGCTGTAATACTATGATACCTATTTATCACAAAGACTATCAGAATTAGAAAAATGTTATAATCTGTCATGTGGGCTGTAAATCACTTTAACATAAGGACACTGTATGTACCCTAGAGGTGGATAATTATTTTAATGAAGCCTATGGCAAAGGGTCGGACTATGATAATTAGTGCAACAAATTCTTTGCCTGACCATCCAGTCCTGACACGCTTGGACAGACGCTTTACAAACCGTGAGGGTCTGGGAGCGGAGCGCCGAGGATCAATTTCGGGAGAGGCCTTTCCGAGTGCTGAGTCAACTAATCACAGAAAACCCAGAAATTCCACCAAAACAGCGACACGATGTCTTCGTAAACATGTAGCTCGAGGATTTTTTCAGTCTGAAGCTTCTCATTACGGTTTGCTGCTCAGGTTTTAAGGAATTGATACGTTCATTGTTCAAAACCGAAGCACAGTCGGAATCAGCTACGTTCACCTTCTTGAATGTTTTGAAACGGGGCTTGCAAGCAACTTCCGACTTTTTAGTGTCGCATGTCAGAATGGCCGTGCTTGATTGATGGACAGAGAAATAATTGGCCGAGGCTCAGGTTTCGGACCCTTCTGCATTCAAACAGAATGTAACAGAATGTAGGAGGGGCTGACTGGTCAGGCAAACAAATTCTCACTGCTACAAACATATTTATATAAAATATAGGATTTATTTTTTTTACCGATTTAAGGGCCAGATTTATCAAGCATTTGCTCATGTGCAAACAGGTTAGTGGGAGCAAAAACTTGGCGTAGCTGATATTTTTCTTTCACACAGACACTAAAGATGCAGCATTTGAGGTGGTGCATATCTCTTTTGTGTAATATGTTATATGTACATCTTTCATTATTAAAGTTTGCATTAATTGATCGCAAATAACATGAAGTATTTTTTTACTTTGCACCCTCAATTTAGCACCTGACTTAATAAATCAGACTCTTTGTGTGTTTTTTTATTAAGAACAGTAGTGCAGACACTTGCTTGCAGCTAATAAGAAAAAGCAAAATGAAAGTAAGTTACTTCTAAGCTAGCACTAAATAAGCCAAAGAAAACATATATTTTTTACACTAGTGCATCTTTATTTTTATTTTGTTGCCTTTCATTTATAAAGCTAACACATCACAACTCTGACTTTTAACATTATCCTTTGTCGTCCCAGCAGCATAAACACACAAAGTCACCTTTAAGTGGGAGTAAAATCCAGCTTTTTCACTTGACAGTTGGGTATCGATCCGCCAGGGCTGTCACGGAGCCATCTTCCAAATTGCTCCTTGGGTTTTAGCG